>OY740779.1:38158957-38376962 GCA_963513935.1 Aphrophora alni
CTCTAGCCTCCCCAAACTATCAGTAGAGGATTTGTCGGAAAAAATAACAAAAAATCACCCATGATGTTTTCTTTGTTGTTTATAAAGGCAAAAGACCCCCCCCCCCAAATCTCTCAAATACTATAATAGCGAAAGGGTTAGTAAATAATTAGGACAATAAGACTAATAGGCTCGGTCTCCTACAAATTAATGCTCAAAGGCTCAATATTGAGTACAAGCTTCTCAATCCCGAGACTATAGCTGGATCTACATTTTTTTCAAGTAGTCCTGAACTAGATCCCTCCTATCAGCTCTCTCTTGACCAACTTTTGTTGCTTTCCGATCCTGATGCTATTAGAGTAATCGAGGGTTTTATTGTACGATCTTTCTTGCTTTTATAAAAGTTGATGATGACCAAAAGGTTTTTTAAAACACAAAATAATTACAGAGTGGAGCAACCTCCAAAACTAATTCATTAAAAAAAATTAATTTTAACATCTTAAATCAATCCATGGGACATCTATCGGTAGAGTTTATGACATGTTGAAAGATAATTTTTTTTTTAAATATTCAATTAATTTATATGTTTTGTTATTGTATGCATTAACAACGCTTATAGAATCTATATTGTCAATTGGCTGCTATAAGTAAATTTAAAAACAAACAAGACTTGGTTAAGAGAGAGCTTATAGGAAGATGAAAGAAAAGGACCAACATGTGTCGATCATGTTGATAACAGCTATCTTATAACAGCCATCTTATAACAGCCATCTTATAACAGTCATCATATAACAGCCATCATATAATAGCTAGCATATAACAGCCATCTTATAACAGCCATCATATAACAGCCATCTTATAACAGCCATCTTATAACAGCCATCTTATAACAGCCATCATATAACAGCCAGCATATAACAGCCATCTTATAACAGCCATCTTATAACAGCCATCTTACAACAGCCATCTTATAACAGCCATCTTATAACAGCCATATTATAATAGCCATCTTATAACAGCCATCTTATAACAGCCATCTTATAACAGCCATCTTATAACAGCCATCTTATAAAAGCCATCTTATAACAGCTATCTTATAACATCCATCTTACAACAGCCATCTTATAACAGCCATCTTACAACAGCCATCTTATAACAGCCATCTTATAACAGCCATTTTACAACAGCCATCTTATAACAGCCATCTTATAACAGCCATCTTATAACAACTTTCTTATAACAGCCATATTATAACAGCCATCTTATAACGGCCATTTATTATTTTATTTTTGTCTAAAGGGATAAAAACCTTACCATCATAATCGGACTTATAAAAAAAAGGATAAAATAGAGACTCCTAGCTTTCGAATACTCCAATAGCGTGAGTTTCAAAAAGGAACAAGAAATGGTCAAGAGAGACCTGATAGGGAAGATGATAAAGAGGGATCTAATGCAGGACTATTAGAAGTATTTTGTATGGAATTAGTGTTGTTTTAACTATTTTAAATAATAGTTTGCTAAGTACCACAGTTGCCAGTTGTCTAGAACTCAACATGAGTCATGATCATGGTTTAGAACCGCCATTCATGATTATTTTATTGTTATTTAAAGTCAAAAACCTTTTAATACAAATCTACTTATAAAAAAAAAGAGCATAAAATAAAGACTACTAACCCTCTAATACTCCAATAGCGTTAGTGTCATAAAAGAACAAGAGTTGGTCAAGAAAGACCTGATAGGAAACATAAGGGTCTAACGAAAGGCTTTTAGAAGTACTTTGTATGGAATTATCGATGTTTTAACTCATTTGAACAATAGTTCGCTTTGTACCACAGTTGCCAGTTGCCTAGAACTCAACATAAGGTCATGATCATGACTTACAAGTGTTATTTATCATTTGTGTTTTGTTTAAGGGGGTAAAAACCTTTCGATTATAATCTACTTATAAAAAAAGAGCTTAAAATAAAGACTGCTAACCCTCTAATAGCGTTAGTGTCGTAAAAGAACAAGAGTTGGTCAAAAGAGACCAGAGATGGAGGGATCTTACACAAGACTACATGAAAAAATGTGTAGGCCTCCATTTTTGTTGATTTCAATAGGGTTCTTTATGAGTACCTTATACTACCGATCTTGACCGATCTGTTACAGAACCGCGCTGTACGGTCTTCAACACTGTTGATTTTTGAATAAGTGGTCAATTGGGGCAAGTTTCGTTGAACAAGCGGCTTACCTCCTCATATGAACGAGTTCTATCCTCATAACCCCTCATCATCAGAATGGTTATTTGCTCTGTCTCACTAAGTGACATTGTAATCTAAACTAAAGCTTACTAAAAATTTGCCATTGAATTAGCATTAAAATCAAACAAACTTTAAGAGGCTGCCATTTCCAAACGAATTGTCCTTTTTCAGTCGGGATTGCGGCAATGTGTTCCTCTAACAAAGACCTTTAAAATGAGGTATAATTCGACCTATGCTTACATTTAAGATTTTTTAGACTTCCTCCACAGGACGTCCCCCCAAAGCGAAAAAAGACAGTTAAAATGAGCAAAAAGTCTGTAACTACAGTGAGGACGTAATCCTAGAGTTTCATTGTTCTGTGTTTATTAATCAAATTAATACTAAGGGGTTTCCAGACTTTTTAAACACCCGGTATAGTAGAATAATAGTAAAACAAACCTAGCGCATGGGTCAGGAGGAAGGGGAGCGCGCTCAACAACAGCACAGTGTTGCCACTCCGTGCAACAATCAAGGGCGTACCCAGGATCAAAACTAGGGGGGGCAAGGGGGGCAAGCCATGGTCATTCAATATACAATTGATTATTAAAATAGTTATTTCAAGAATTGTATTAAATTCCAGCGACAAAATGTATAATAAAGATTTATTTTTTTGCTTCCAGGGGGGGGCAGCTGCCCCCCCTGCCCCTCGCTGGGTACGCCCATGGCAACAACGATACTACCGCAGAAGTACGGGCGCTGCGTTCTGCACCGGCCATGTGTAGTGCAACGCCATGCAAATCTGGCAACAGTGTCAACCCCGGTTGCCTAGGAAACAGCCTCGCACTGATTGGTTAGCGACGAGCCGAGCCACCGACCGACCCTCTACCCCTTTCTCACGCCAGATTTGCTCTGTTTAATTCAACTATAAATAACATGTCCCTATCTTAATTTTTATAGCCACTATAGTCCTTACGTACAATGTAATCATTTTTTTTCGGTTTGCGAAGTCATAAATCGTGGAAATTAGGCAAAAAATCACTTCCTTGATGTCAACTACCCAATAACGGACCTCTTAATAATTGTGTATGCATTGAAAAGTCCCCCACTAGTTCTACAGGATGCTCAAAAACTGTCCAGAATCATTTGAAAAACGTTCCTCTGACAATACGGTCTATCTCGTTTCGCTATCTTTCTGTCTGTTTGTGTTTTTACATAATTAAAAGAACCGCCGATATCTCAAGAACTAATTGTGTTTGTATATTTATATGGGTATAAATATACAAACATGTATTAGATTTGCATGCATTGCAACGAGCCACTAAATTCACAGTAATATTTAAAAACTGTAATTTTGTTACAAATTCAAGAAATTTACAAGTTCTGTTGCCATCGCTACACTTGAAATTCAGAAATAGAGTGATATTTGTAATACAGTATACATTAAAAGTGTAATAAATTCTTTAGAAAAATTATTAAAAAATAAATTATAAAATTATTTAAAGTTAAAAATATACGACCTAGTCTGGGAATTGAACCCGGGACCTTTGGCTTTACGCGTCAATGTTCTACCAACTGAGCTATCCTTCACTTCCCAGGATATGGCGTACACTTCTCAATTGACTTTGCTTTTGCTGCAATTTTTGAGTTACAACAGATCAATCATCTCGTTTTACTAGGAAGTTATCAAGGATAGCTCAGTTGGTAGAGCATTGACGCGTAAAGCTAAATGTCCCGAGTTCGATTCCCGGTCTAGGTCGTATATTTTTCACTTGGAATAATTATTTAACTAGTAATACTAGCTTGGTAAACAAAATGTATAAGTGTTAAAATCAATAAATTATTATAATATAATTACAAAATTACTTAACTTGTAAACGGGCGAAGCCGCGGGGACATTTAGTTAAATATACGAGAAAAGAAACTATCAGCCGAAATTCTCTTTAAGCCGTCATTATGTTTTAGTAGGATAATATTAAATTGAGTCATAATTTATACTTAGGGTAAGTCATAGGGGTTGAAAACAACACCCTTCGCAGGAAATTTTTTTTGTTACTTTTTACAGTAGATTTGACAATTTAAAGTAAATAAACAGTCATTTTACAACTAAAAATAACATTTTAACCCCTTAAAAAATAAAAGCTACATCTGAACTACCCCCTAAACATCTGAATTTAAATACACAAAACGCGTTTGAATATACCAAGTGTCCTAAAAGTCCCCCCCATTATTTCTTTATTAATGGAAATACAGTAGACGGATTTGCTTTGGGGAATGTTTAGACAACCAAAAGAAGAGTTTTTTGAAGTATCGAAATTTTCAACCCTTACCTCCAAAATGGGGTAGTTTGGGGGTAAGTCAAGAATTTAAAATAGCAACCCAATTGAGTGAGACCTCATTTTAAAGGCCTTTTAAAAATAAGAATAATGGCGCAAACTAGAGGTCTCTAAGTTCATCCTACCCAACATAGCGACCAATCGAATTGTGAATTTTACGTTAATAATTACACCGGAAATGTTACGAAATGTACAACAAGCTTTTGTGTCCAGAATCTATTTCTGCCAAAAAGTAAATGGTAGCCATTTCGAGAACTTAATCTGAGCTAAAAAAAACAAGGTAAGGCTCTTACCATCATTTCACCAACATAGAGCAGTTTGTAATGTAATAAAAAACAACCGGAGTTTGTAGTTTAACATTCACAATTCGATTGGTCGCTATGTTGGGTAGGATGAACTTAGAGACCTCTAGTTTGCGCCATTATTCTTATTTTTAAAAGACCTTTAAAATGAGTTATCACTCAATAGGGGTTGCTATTTAAAATTCTTGACTTACTCCCAAACTACCCCATTTTGGGGGTAAAGGTTGAAAATTTTGATACTTCAAAAAACTCCTCCTTTGGTTGTCTAAACTTTCCCCAAAGAAAAACCGTCTATTTCCATTAATAAAAAAATAATAGGGGGGGGGGCTTTTAGGACACTTATTATTTATTTACAATTAATCAGCGTTAAAAAAATATCGCAAATTATTTTCACTCTAAAACACCGTCAAATAAAAACTACGTGAAAAAAAAATTCGTTTCACTTTATCTCTGTTGGAATTTAGACGCAATGAATTGAAAATATCAAAACGGCGGCTTTTTAAAAACAATATTCTGTACAAATCTCGCGCGTTATTCAACTAAACTTGCAGGTTTCAGTTCTGCATGCAATGGTACCAACCCCCAACTCTCTACGACGACAAATAGCGAAGTTCAAAATGTAATTACGAATAATGACTACAGAAAATAAGATTTGTATTGTTAGGAGCAACAGAAGCGAAGCGAGTGGAAGCTCCTTTACACTCTTCTAGCCTCCAGCGGGGAGACACTGATGTGAGCGGAACGAGTGGTGAATGTTCAATCCTCGAGGCTTGTCAAAGGCTAGCTGGCGTTAGGAATGTAGTATACACAATTACAAGGTTCGGAAAACCTCTTTTAAACAAAAATCCTACTGGATAAGACCTTTGATGTTCAAATACAATTTTACGTTCCCTGCAAGGCACAAGAAACCAACTTTTGAGCGATACATTTATTGCACTGTATGATAGGGCTGGGTAAGTACCATGATGGCCGACATGTCTATTAGGGCGTTGATGATCGAGAGGTTTTCGCTTTTAAAACGATTGGAAAAAACACTTTTTCATGGGAGGGTTGGTAAAATTGGTTTTCTTCAGTGAATCAGTTTGGGGGGTATTATTTGATACTGTAAACCCAACTTACTTGTGTATCACTGTTTTCTATTGAAGTTTTCCCTTCGGAATCCTTGCTCGCTGCACCTACACTGACTACAAATACAGTGACATACACATGTACCACAATTAAATTTAATAACATTATAAATTTATTTCAAACCATCTTGCTAAAAATGAATCCAACACAGTAAGGGGGACAGAGATGTTTCACACGAAAGCTGATAAGAATCTTATCAGAAAGAAGATTATAATAACGGTCCAATCTGTTGTTACATAAAAACTGTACAAGTATTTTCAGATGTCATAACACTCCATTAGCGTCAGACAAAGAGAAAATAAGACTTGTGATTGTAACTAAATTTGTGATTTAATGGATTGAGGTACGTTTACAAACTGTGGTTGTTCCATTTTAAAAATGTGAGGTGTATTTAATCTAACCTAACCTTTCCAACCTGACATCATAATATAACATAACCAAACTTTACCCAACCTAACATAATCTAACCATATTCTAATATAACCTAACCTACCCATAATCTAACCTAACCTAACATAATTTACCCTTACTTAATCTAATCTAACCTCATTTAACCTAACCCAACCTAACCTTTCTAACCTGACATCATAATCTAACCTCAGCTAACTTTACCCAACCTAACATAATCTAACCATATTCTAATATAACCTAACCTACCTATAATCTAACCCAACCTAACATAATTTACCCTTACTTAATCTAATCTAACCTCATTTAACCTAACCTAACCTAACCTAACCTAACCTTTCTAACTTGACTTATCATAATCTAACCACAGCTAACTTTACCCAACCTAACATAATCTAACTTAACATATTTTAATATAACCTAACCTACCTATAATCTAACCTAACCTAACCAAATTTACCCTAACCTAACCTCATTTAACCTAATCTAACCAAAACTAACCTTTCTAACTTGACTTATCATTATCTAACCTCAGCTAACTTTACCCAACCTAACATAATCTAACTTAACATATTCTAATCTAACCTAACCTAACATAATTTACCCTTACTTAATCTAACCTGACATCATTCCTAACCTAACGTAACCTAACCTAGTCTTTCTAACTTGACTTATCATAATCTAACCTCAGCTAACTTTACCCAACCTAACATAATCTAACTTAACATATTCTAATCTAACCTAACCTAACATAATTTACCCTTACTTAATCTAACCTGACATCATTCCTAACCTAACGTAACCTAACCTAGTCTTTCTAACTTGACTTATCATAATCTAACCTCAGCTAACTTTACCCAACTCGCATTCTAATATAACCTAACCTACCTATAATCTCACCTAACCTAACATAATTTACCCTTACTTAATCTAACCTAACCTCATTTAACCTAACCTAACCTAACCTAACCTTTCTAACTTGACTTATCATAATCTAACCTCAGCTAACTTTACCCAACCTAACATAATCTAACTTAACATATTCTAACCTAACCTAACCTACCTATCATCTAACCTAACCTAACCTCATTTAACATCATTTAACCTAACATAACCTAACCTAAGATAGAATAAAACTCGAACACAAGTTCTCACTAAAATTACGTTTACTTAATCAAACGCGTTTCAACGACAAAGTCGCCATCATCAGTGACACATGAGCTACAATAACTAAGCTATAAATAATATTTATTGTAGCTCATGTGTCACTGATGACGGCGACTTTGCTTAACGCGTTTGATTAAGTAAACGTAATTTTTGTGAAAACTTGTGTTCGAGTTTTATTCTATCTAATATTATCTATCAAGTCAAGCTCAATATTTATTTATAACCTAATCTAACATAACCTAACCTAACCAAACCTATCCTAAGAAATAATAAAACTTGAACACAAGTTCCCACAAAAATTACGTTTATTTAATCAAACGCATTTCAATCCCCATAATCTAACCTAACCTAACATAATTTACCCTTACTTGATCTAACCTAACCTCATTTAACCTAACCTAACCTATCCTAAGATATAATAAAACTTTAACACAAGTTCCCACAAAAATTACGTTTATTTAATCAAACACATTTCAATCCCCATAATCTAACCTAACCTAACATAATTTACCCTTACTTGATCTAACCTAACATCATTTAACCTAACCTAACCTATCCTAAGATATAATAAAACTTTAACACAAGTTCCCACAAAAATTACGTTTATTTAATCAAACGCATTTCAATCCCCATAATCTAACCTAACCTAACATAATTTACCCTTACTTGATCTAACCTAACCTCATTTAACATCATTTAACCTAACCTAACCTATCCTAAGATAGAATAAAACTCGACCACAAGTTCTCACTAAAATTACGTTTATTTAATCAAACGCATTTCAATCCACATAATCTAACCTAACCTAACATAATTTACCCTTACTTGATCTAACCTAACCTCATTTAACCTAACCTAACCTATCCTAAGAAATAATAAAACTTGAACACAAGTTCCCACAAAAATTACGTTTATTTAATCAAACGCATTTCAATCCACATAATTCAACCTAACCTAACATAATTTACCCTTACTTGATCTAACCTAACATCATTTAACCTAACCTAACCTATCCTAAGATATAATAAAACTTTAACACACGTTCCCACAAAAATTACGTTTATTTAATCAAACGCATTTCAATCCCCATAATCTAACCTAACCTAACATAATTTACCCTTACTTGATCTAACCTAACATCATTTAACCTAACCTAACCTATCCTAAGATATAATAAAACTCCAACACAAGTTCTCACTAAAATTACGTTTATTTAATCAAACGCATTTCAATTGAGCTTCAATAACTAGACTATAAATTATAATTATCGTAGCTCAAGTACCACTGAAGATGGCGATTTTGTCGTTGAAACGCGTTTGATTAAGTAAACTTAATTTTTGTTAGAACTTGTGTTCGAGTTTTATTCTATGTAATATTATCTCAAATGTCAAGCTCAACATTTATTTATAATCTAACCTAACTTAACATAACCTAACCTAACCTAACCTAACATAACATAATCTTACCTAACCTAACCTAACCTAACCTCACCTAACCTAACCAACCTTATGGCAGCTTGCTGCTGTTTTTGTTGAAAGTATAAATAACTAAAGTCCTTAACGGACGAAACCAGCGAAGATGGAGGAACTCCGAAACAAGTCAAAAAATATAATTAATAAAACAAAGCTAGGATTGGTAGAAGATTGTAGTCAAACTAAGTACTGTATATTATTAGTTTTACAATACTGGAGTTATTGATTATGGATCAGAAAATATTTCTCGACAAATTTCTCGTTGTTCGACTATGTAAAGAAATGAAATTTTTAATTTTACGAAAATAATATATATTGTTGTGTGTGTTTTCTTTGTAATTAAAATCCTTCAACAGTTTTCCTTGAGAAGTAAAAAACCTCGCAATCTGAATCGACTTTCAAATTAAAAGTTAAAATTTCGATTTTTTTTAACTTTCCCACCAGCGTTAAATAAAATTGATAAAGTAATCTTTCGAGTGATCCTAACCTGTTCGTTGCGTGTATTTGTTATTTAGCTTGAAATAACAGAAACATAGCTTAGCAGAAGGATTAGTGTCAAGGTCCGAAAAAAAAGAGTTCGGAAAAATTAAAAAGAGGGATCAAACCCAATAGCATAAATAACTGTTAAAATCCAGTTAGATTGAAAAATAGATATGCTAGAATCTAAAAATAAGTTAATGAAGGCCATCATGGTACTAACCCAGCCCCCATCATACAATGTAACACAAGCAGATCTTCTAAATGTAACGCCCAAAAGTCGGCATCTTGGACCTTGAAGGAAATGTTAAATTGTATCGGTAGATCAAGAGGTCTTATCCAGTAGGGTGTTTGTTTAAAATAGTTGTTTTAAACCTAAAAACTTTGATGTCAGTTAGGCCCTACAGACTTCGTTTATGTATATACAGGGTGTCCCACAAGAGATCGCTATTTTCGAATCAATACGCCGGACATGCGGAGCACCCTACACATTTGGCACTAACAGTTATGTTATATAGATATGTAGAAAAAGTTCCCCAGATATGGTCCAGATATAATGTGGTCAAAGCAGTTTTAAATCTTCCCAAGCGTTGGATAGGTCGTGGCAGCAACTTCATGGACTGGCCTACAAGATCGCCAAACTTGACTGCGATTTTTACCCATGAGGCTTTTTGAAGAAAAAGTTTATTCTCATTCTACAGCAACAGATGATGAATTAATGAGGCTGATTGAAGAGGAATTACACCTCAATATCTCGGCAATTTTTCAAGCGCCATAACTCTTTTTTGTTTCGTTGCTATCAATGCATAGCTATGAATGGACATTAATTAGAATAAAAGTCAAATTTGGATCATTAACTGTTATTTTTCTTTATTAAGTTTTACACATTTTCGTGTTGTCTCCAAATCAACAATTTGTAATGGTTATACAAAATAATTTTGGTGAAAACGTGCCGTTATTTTCTTATTCCGCCATTTTGTTTTGATCGACTATAAAAATTTAACTCGAAGGTACTTTTTTTTACATATATTTGTAACATAACTGTAAAGTGTCAAGTTTGTAGGGTGCTCCACATGTCCGCCAATTCAAAAATAGCGATCTCTTTGTGGCACACCCTGTATTACAAAAATCTCCACTCACTACGCTCGTGTCAGTGTCTCATACTGTTGTGAATTACCTCCACTCGCTACGCTCGTTTACACTGCCTGACTCGAATCTATACGAAACTCAAATTTTCTTGGGAGGTCAGATTTCGATATTACATTTTTGACAATAACTTCCTCTATTTGACATCGTAGAAAGGTTAGGTTGGTACCATTACATGCAGAATCTGCCAATTGTTATCTAAACTACAAGTACTTCAAATATTGTCTGTTAGAGACAAAAATATATATTTGTTTAAATAGATACTTTTGTGGCCAAGCCAAGGAGCCCACCAAATAAAAACTATAATAAGAATAAATTAGGATGTAATGGGAAGGGATTTTAATAATAAAATATCAATTGGCACTTGCAATTTTGTTGAGCATGCAATATTACGTAGAACGGGGGGAGAGACGAGGAGTGGAGGGCTTGAACCAGCGAGCCATGAGAGAATCAGTTCCGAGAGCCGCGAGAAGAAGGTTGAACGGCAGACTGCTACGGGACGAGGTCAGTCCATTTTTCGGCCAAGTACTATCTAAATTAATCGGTATGCTTTTCGGCCACTATTAAGGCATTTTATGTCTTTTTATAAATTATAATTATTACTGTAATCTTCTAATTCGGCGCTAAAATAAAAGAGAACATTTAATTCAACTTGCGTTGCGTGCTTTCATTAGCGTCCTAACCCGACTCCTTGGCCCATCCTGACAAGATTCGGCTAAAGTGTACGCGGTCTCCAGCCAGCCGGAGCTTCCAGCTGGTCAAAAGAAGTGGGGACGGTCACATTTTTATTTGTTGATAATTGTACACAAATAATTTATTGACTACTTTCGGTGGAATTACATCTATAAATCCAACTACCAAGACATTATCAAGGTAACAATGAAGGTGCATTGGACAAACAGCTGATAGTGTTTGTATGAATATTAATGGAACTCAATTCATCTCATCAACTGCTAGTGTTTTCCCACTTCACGTTTATAACTGGTGTAATGTTTCATAAGTTTGTCTTTTGAATCGTCTTCTGTTTTGCAGTTTTTCTTTTGTAATTGATCAAAGTGTTTCTGTTCTAATCCTATCGCTTACTTCTTGCATAATTATTTTTGAGAGCGGAAATTTAATTTGTATTAATTGATTGGTTTAAGTGGAAGTGATAACTTCGATTGCCTACAAATTTAATAAAGGCGACAGTTCAATCTCCCTGTCTTATATTTACATTTTAAAATAGGGGATACGGACAGAGTATTAAAGCGAATGAACTATGATACTTTAAGTCTTTCTTTGTGGGGAAAAAAGCATGGTTTGAAAATCAATACGAAATAGCTTATTGGTTACTCTCGGCTGTTAAATAAAGCGGATTTAAATAACTACAGTTTGATGATGACATTTTGTACTGTTACAACGAAGCACAGGACCTTGGACTGCTCACTGATAGTAGACAGACATAGAGTGGACTACATGACTGCGGGGGTAATAGAGTTGCTGGGATGCAATTCTATTAAGAAAATGCAAGATTTCTTGCCGTTTCACGTCATATTGCTTCTGGTAAAATCACATAACTATTTTTCACCTACTGTGGTCGGTGGCAAGTCTGTACTTTTGACCAACAGAATTCAGCGGCCAAAGATTTCCGTGTTTTATTTTCGACTTGAAACGAGATGTTACACTTTTTAAAACTCAAATGCATTCTTATTACATTCTGTTCTACATAACTGGTAGAAAAGTTATTACACTTTACGGACTGTACATGTCCTACCCACAAGATCGTCTAATAGAGCTGCAACTTGTAGAAATCTGTAGACAAAGACTTCATTTTACACCGATTCTTTGACGTAGGATTTGATCCCGAGAAATTGCCGCCATCAACTAAGGCTTCACTAGCCCAAGCCCGTACCATCGTTGGTCGTATGTTGTACAGCCCAAACTTGTGGCCATATTTTAATCAAAATTAATACGTACCCATATTTTGGACCTGATCTTAAGACTTTTTTTGTTTTTTAATAACTCAAAATTAGCTACCATACAAAAGACAAAATTATGATTTTATCAAAATCTGTTCTAACAATAAAATTTTGTTCAAATTTAGTCTCTAAGCCAAGATATCGTCCATTATAAACGACGTATCTCAAAATTGTCTCTACCGATTTTGATGAAATTATCAAAATCCTTGTAAAGTCGCAAATGAAAGAATAGCCAAACATAAGAAATAACCTTAACAGATATCATTAAATGCTCCAATTTTTAAACAAATACGATACACACTGAAGGCATGTTGATTGCACAAGCAAAGCAAGTTGAAGCCCTATTTTTTCAAAGATTTCGTCCTTGTTTTATTTTCGCTTTTTTACTGTCAACGAACTGACGATTTTGGAGACTCTTTCGCTAGAATTTAGATTGTGAATGTGCGCATGAGCGTTTGTGCGGTGTTTTTACACCATTTTGTTTCCCTTACCAACTCCCTCTGTTTGTAGCGTGTACAGATTCCGTCCAGTTTTAAAACACCACACACCTAAATATGTTCCATTAATCCACGACTAATTCTATACCTGTTCAACTCTCTACTTGATATTTAAAACTGGAAAAACTTTTCAATCATCATCGCCAAAAAATGCTTTGATCTGCACCAAGATGGTACATCAGCCCTCTTGGTACAAGCTGATCCTCTAAATGTAACACCCAAAAGTTGGATCCGTGGGCCTTGTGATGTCGTCACGTCCTAATGAGAAATGTAACTAACAACCCCTCACTCGCTCTGTTCATGTCAGTGGCTCAGCCCTGGCGGGCCTCAAAGCTGTACTGTGAAACCCCTTCACTATAGTCCACTACACCAAACTTCATGTTCCTGTCTCAATTTGTGTGTCCACTATCGTGCATTTTCATAACACTTTTTTATATTCCTGATGTTATGAAACGTGACAAAAAACGAAGGTCAAATTTCTTACGATTACCAAAATTACCCTCTACTTCGTGTACTGGGTAATTAATGGATATAAACTCGCTGTCTGTCTTAAGATGTACGCAGTTCAAAACTCCGAGATTAACCAGTTGCAATATTTTGTTTACGACAATTAATTGTGCTTTAACTATTACAAACACAGAAAGATGTCATTTCAACCCATCGCCCAGGTGGCATCCGCTGCAAACAGCTTCATCAGATATCTTATCAGGTTGTTCTGGTCTTTCCTATTATCTACACTTCTTATCAATTCCGTGTAGGTGTATCCTTCTTGATTTATCCTGTCAACACTTTATCACATGAACTACATATTTATCCAGCTATTTTATTCCGTACCTTTTGTTTTCACAGCTTTCTAAAGCGAGTCGTGCTGATGTGGTGGATGTGAGATACTTGGTGATGGCTCAGTATTTAACCTAACCTAACGTAACGGTGCTCTGACCGGGTGGACCATCATTTCCCTAGCTGCTCGTTGGAAAACATGGAGGAAGGGATGAAAAAATAAGAAGCTTGAGCGAGATGTCACCGCTGCTCAACGTCCAGATGAGTAGAGCATGTCCTTCGTGTTGGCTATCAGCATAGGTAGTTTTCCGCTTCATTGAGACTTCCTGTACAACGCGGAGGTTATAAACCTCGTAGAGAATAGTCAAGCTAGCCACTCGGGTAGACTCGTACTCCTGATAGGAGAATGGTCGAGCAAAGAGGGGAAGACAGGTGAGAAACAAGGACATGCGACTCTCGCCACTAGGACAACCTTGCGAAATAGATGCATCTCTAAGAAGAGCAGGAATAAGATGGTGTAGTTTTTGCCTTGAAGGTGAAGAGACTCCATACCTTGTATTATAGTTGAATTAAACATAGAGCAAACCTGGCGTGAGAAAGGGGTCGGTCGGGAGCTCGGCTTGTCCACTAGCGCGAGGCTGTTTCCTAGGCAACCGAGGTTGACACTGTTGCCAGATTTGCATGGCGCTGCACTACACATGACAGACGGATTTGTGCAGGCGGAGCGCTTGTCGGAGACTGAGAGAAACTGTTTGAAGTGGCAACACTGTGCTGTTGCTGAGCGCGCTCTCCTCCCTCCTGACCCATGCGCCTTGTTTGTTTTACTTTTAATTCTACTATAGTAGAACGCAGTGCAGTAATGAACAAACAGAATAGAAGTCTAGGAGGGTACCAGATTGATGTAGAGGAGACACTTACCTTTGACCGTCTTCTGAAGCTGCGCTGGAGCTTGTATAAAAGTGAGTCTTCCATCTTATAAGAAGTAGGAGGAGGGGTTTAATGGATATCTAAAGGTCGCAGTCCATTTCACTCCTCATCACTAGGGGAATCTGTAATAACTCATTTATTAAAATCCGTTTTTCAACACCATGGGCGTCATCACCAGTTCATTATTGGGGGGGACATATGCCGGTGGTCTGGGGGTATGGAAAATTTTTTAAATTAATCTTTTCAAAACATCGTTTTTATGCATTTATTTATACGTTTGTAACAGAAATGTAATGTTAAAAACCCTAGTAAAGACAAAGCCCGATGTTTACCAAGTAAATCATTCGTTTTTAGCAAAAATATTTTTACATCTCAAATATTGGGGGGGACGCGTCCCCCCCGTCCCCCCGGCGATGACGCCCATGTTCAACACAAACAAAATGGCAACACAAACAAAATGGGTTAAAAGTAAATTTAACCTACAAATGAAAAAAAACAAAAAACTTTCTTTATTATAGTTACATCAGTTTGACTTGTAATTGTAGAAACGTATACAGCTGATTGTAAACGTAAAACAGCTGATCGTATAGCGCAATCAGCTGATTCCATAGCAACACGATGAGTTTTGGTTTTCCTGATGAGCAGTAGTTTTCGTTCAATTTACAAATATATTACAATCAGTTTATTTTGTTTTATGAGATACTTGATTTGCTCTGTGATGGAGAGACATCATTTTATGGCTGAAAAAGAAAAATAGAAATAATAACTGATTTACAACATAATAAACATTCGAGTATAATAGTTATCAGTTGATCAGGGACATCATGGTACTTACCCAGCCCCATCATACAATGTAATACAAGCAGACCTTCTAAATAAAATGTCCCTCTGATAAAAAATAGTATAAACAATGCGCATATTTTAAATACATAATTTTATTAATTTCAACATTTTTTTTTAGCACAAAATGGCCGACAGACGAAGTGTTTTGGTACCTATGTTCATATAAACTCTTCATTATTTTCACCAGTAGAATTCGTCCTGAATTTTTCCCCCATTTATTCGTGAAACACCCTGTATATAAAGGGAAAAATTAAATTTTTCAAATGAATTTCTACAAGATTGTCGACAATTTAAATTGTAAATCATTGTTCAAATTTTCTTTTGACTATAATAATTTTTCGAGGTTTCCTAAAATGGTATCTGAGGTAAGAGCAGCATATGCAGAATACACTGTTCTAATTGCAGTAGTCTGACAATACGTAAACATAGCATAAAATGCTAAACAAGCTGAATTTTGTTTTTGTTTTTTTTTAAAGAAACATATGCGATTTCCAATTTATATTTTCGTCCAATTACTGATCCCAGAAATTTCGACGAGTCAGTACTTGATTAATTAAAATTTTACTTTTAACATTTTTCTTTGATGTTTAAAAGCAAAAAACTTCTCGCTCATCAACGCCTCATAAAAACCCTCAATACTCTAATACCGTCAGGGGTCGTAAAAGAACAAAAGTTGATCAAGAAAGACCTGATAGGAATGATGAAAGAGGATGTAAATTGTGGAAAAAAGGTGTAGAATTCAACTAGGTTTCCTTGGGATTACAAAGCCCGTACCACTCAAGTGAACTGTTGAGGGATGAAATTAAATTGAGTTATATTTTTTTTTCAATTTCAGGAAATTTAGTAAGAACTAGTTTTCCGACATAATTAGTTATTGAGGTAAACAACATTCTTCCCAAAAACTGATAAAGTGAAAAGATAGTATTTGCTTCCCCAATATTGTAAGACAGCTAATTTATATTGAAAAATAGTAAAGGATCCAATATTGATCCCTGGGGGACTCCTTGATAAGCAATGAAATTCACAAGAGTCTGTGTAAAATACTCACTGTTAAAACTAAACCACTGTTTCAAGTATAACCCTTAAAAAAGTGTAAAATGTGTTCAAACAGAATCCTCAATAAATTGTATTTTTGCTTAAAGCGAAAACCTTTCAATCATCATCGCCGTACAAAACAAGCTGAACAGTATCACCATAGTACTTACCCAACCCAACATACAAAGTATCACGAGCAGGGGAACAGGTCCTCTAAATGTAACGCCCAAAAGTTGTTCTCTTGGACCCTTGCAGGAAATGTTAAATTGTATTGGTAGATCAAGGAGTCTTATCCAGTGGGGTAAATTTGTAAAACAATGTTACACAGATTTTCTGAACCACGTAATTGTGTATATCACTACTATCTTGAATTCGGTTAGGTTAGGTTAGGTTAGGTAGCGTAGATGTGTATGGGTTTAAAAGACTCCACTCGCTTCGCTCGTAGCAGTGTTTCGTCTCTGGCGCGCCTTGAAATATGTGAAGCAGCTATGCCTGATTTCATAACTATAGGAATATCGCATTATCTTGGGAGGTCAGGGTTAGGTTGGGTTAGGTTAGGTTATGTTTGTTTAGGTTAGGTTTGATATGGTTAGGTTAGGTTAGATTATGTTAGGTTAGGTTAGGTTTGGTTTGTTTAGATTTGATGAGGTTAGGTTAGGTTTGATAAGGTTAGGTTAGGTTGGGTTAGGTTTGGGTTAGGTTAGGTTATGTTTGTTTAGGTTAGGTTTGATATGGTTAGGTTAGGTTAGATTATGTTAGGTTAGGTTAGGTTTGGTTTGATTAGGTTTGATAAGGTTAGGTTAGGTTATGTTAGGTTAGGTTAGGTTTGATAAGGTTAGGTTAGGGTAAGTTAGGTTAGGTTGGGCTAGGTTAGGTTAGATTAGGTTTGATAAGGTTAGGTTAGGTTGGGTTAGGTTAGGTTGGGTTAGGTTAGGTTAGGTTATGTTAGGTTAGATTAGGTTTGATAAGGTTAGGTTAGGTTGGGTTAGGATTGATAAGGTTATGTTAGGTTAGGTTAGGTTTGATAAGGTTAGGTTAGGTTATGTTAGGTTAGGCTAGGTTTGATAAGGTTAGGTTAGGGTATGTTAGGTTAGGTTATGTTTGTTTAGGTTAGGTTTGATATGGTTAGGTTAGGTTAGATTATGTTAGGTTAGGTTAGGTTTGGTTTGATTAGGTTTGATAAGGTTAGGTTAGTTTTGATAAGGTTAGGTTAGGTTATGTGAGGTTAGGTTAGGTTTGATAAGGTTAGGTTAGGTTGGGTTAGGTTAGGTTAGGTTTGATAAGGTTATGTTAGGTTAGGTTAGGTTTGATAAGAATAGGTTTGGTTACTTTATGTTAGGTTAGGTTAGGTTATGTTAGATTTTATTAGGTTAGGTTAGGTTAGAAAAAAATTTAATTTTAAACAATAACTTTGCAATTTGTTTTCATATAAATGTGTGGTTGTTACCATTACATGCAGAGATTAATCTAACCTAAACAGAGCTAAATGCTTTACTTGGCGCTTGGAGAGAATTAGGATTTCCTTATTTCTACGTAGCTTCTCCAATGTAACACATAACACACAGGGTTTTATAACACTGTTAGGTTTGATTTTGAAACAAAGGTCAACCTGTGTGATTTCGTTGTGTAAAAATGTTATTTCAGTTTTGTTGCAATTAATCTATTCTATGTATATAGTTTAAAAAATTTATATTGCAATTCTGATTATTATCAAATATACCAAACAATACAGACGGACGCAGAGTGAAAACAAAATAAAATCCCCAACCTCTCAAATACTCTATTAGCGTCAGAGTCGAGAAAAAAAATCAAAAGTTGGTCAAAAAAGACCCGATGTAAAAAAAGAGAGGGATCTAACCCAAGAATAAATGGGAAAAGGTGTAAATCCAGCTAGGGCCTTCGGGATTGTTACACCTGTACTCACTAAAGTGACCCACTGAGGGTTATTATTAAAGTAGTTGAGAACTTACTGTTTTTCTAAGAATTTATCAAGGTCATGTTTTCACTCCAGTTCGCTTTGCGTTCGTCTTAACTTCAGGCTTATTAACGGCTGCAGATTCTTTTGATATGTCTTTAGCGAGAGCTCCGCGCATAGAATCACCGTCTTTTGGGCTGTTAATTTCAATGATTTTATACTGCAAACAATAAAAAAAGTCAGTTATGGTCATTTAGTGATGTTTATTAGATTATTTACATGAACACCCTGTATAAATAAAAGCGAGTTCTATCAAACTTGTTACTTAATAGTCACAACTCATAGATTGTTATTACTTTTTAATCTAAAAGTCTTTGAGGGAATTTTTATTACAGAGTGTCTGTACAGTAGCCTCAGACTAGGATTGTCTGGTGTAAGGGGCGTGTCCTCCCTTCTACTCGCTTCCCTAGCCTGACTTGGCGGTACAACCCATTCCAAGAAAACTAGGTACACAAATTACTGCTTAGCTACATTTAATTCCTAAAGCTACAACTTCGTGACAGACTTTTGTAAACGTTTTATTCTTATTTACACCGATAAAAGAAACGAAAGTAGGGTACGTGTTTACACAGAAACATTTAATTTGAGGTCTATATTTATTTATTGTGACTGTTGTACCGCTGAAAGTAAAAGCAACAAAGTGTGGGGGCCCCTCTTTCCTCTCCTCCTCAGACACATTCCTACCTTGTTGATACTGAAATTAAAAATACTTCTATGACCTGCCTTAAAGCAACGTATTATCATTAGGTCTGAAAAGTGATAATCATTTGAAACAATTTAATCAAATACACTTCTACACATTCAAACAGACTGTCTGTCTTATATTCTGTAGGGAATTATATATTTTTACTCCCAAATATAAGATGAAAAATAAATTAAAAGCACCCGTTAAAAATCGAGTAAATAATAAATTCACAATCTCCACAGGCCGTAGATTCTACATAGAAGTTGTATAATGAATGTTCTATCCAAAAACACCACATAAATATTGTGTTGCTATTTAAATTATTAATTTACCCGCCGTATTAGAAAATGTCGGGGATATTTCAAAATTTGATTAACACATTTTAAAATCCTGTAACAAATTAGGGAACGTTTGTAATTTAAAGTTTTTTTTGGGCTTTTATATTTTTAGAATTCTTAATAGTGCCCACCTGGAGTCCATAATCCGTAGTTCTGTCATATAACACGTTTCATACCATCTTCAGAAGCATATATCTACAGTGTTACATTTTCAAAACTTCGCGTTTATGTAGTGTCTACTCTCTCTGTAGTACCTTCTGAACCTAACCTAACCTAACCTAACCTAACCTAATCTAACCTAACCTAACCTAACCTAACCTACAGTGTTACATTTTCAAAACTTTGCGTTTATGTAGTGTCTACTCTCTCTGTAGTACCTTCTGAACCTAACCTAACCTAACCTAACCTAACCTAATTTAACCTAACCTAACCTAACCTAACCTAACCTAACCTAACCTAACCTGACCTGACCTAACCCAATCTAACCTAACCTAATTTAACCTAATCTAACATAACCTAACCTAACCTAACCTAACCTAACCTAACCTGACCTGACCTGACCTGACCTGACCTAACCTGACCTAACCTAACCTAACCTAACCTAACCTAACCTAACCTGACCTAACCTAACCTAACCTAACCTGACCTTACCTTTGTAGAGAGGTTATGTTCAAGTTACTCACTTCCTACGTATATTAGATCTTTTTAAAACGTGTCATATCGTCTTGATACGTTGATACCGGGTCAATATAAATAATTAGCTTTTAACTTGCCCACCTATTATGCTAACTAGAATTTGTTTAGTTTCGGTTTTTCTTTTGGAAAGTTTAATAGTAAACTATTTTACTTACGTCGCCTTCTCCATTTGTCGGTGCCTTTGTAGTGGTTCTCGTACCACCTCGTCTCCTCATGGGTACATACGTCGGCACGTTCTCAAAGTTCTTGAATCTCCACTGAAACAGTCCAAACAAAACTTGATATCATGTGTTTGTCTTAGACTCTAAAAGTCAAGTTTAATTATATGTTTGTATTAATTTATAAGGGGTATGGTAAAACGGGAAGGTTTCATTATGTACAGCAATAAAATATCCTCAATATTGTACGATCTATGTGTGAAATAAAAACGAGATAGGTTTGGGAGCTAGAAATGAGCGCAAAAAGTAAATAATGTGAAAGGTTTAGGGAGGTAAAAATGGGGGGGGGGATAAACATTGTGAGGGTTTAGTGTTTAGTGGTTTATGGAGCTGTAAATGAGGACAACAAAATAAAAATTGTGAGAGGTTTATGGAGCTGGAAATGAGGACAACAAAATTAAAATTGTGACTAGTTTATGGAGCTGGAAATGAGGACAACAAAATTAAAATTGTGACCGGTTCATGAAGCTGGAAATGAGGACAACAAAAAAAATTGTGACCAGTTTATGGAGCTGGAAATGAGGACAACAAAATAAAAATTGTGACTAGTTTGTGGAGCTGGAAATGAGGACAACAAAATTAAAATTGTGACCGGTTCATGAAGCTGGAAATGAGGACAACAAAAAAAATTGTGACCAGTTTATGGAGCTGGAAATGAGGACAAAAAATATGAGTAGTTTAGAGATAAGTTGAGAATGGTTTTGAAGCATGTAAATGGCGCAAGAAAATACGAATTGAGAGTTTTTTGGAGGGCTGGATATAAAAACATGTTAAGGAAAATTGAGTATTGTTTTGAGGTCATTAAATAGGGTAAACAATACAACTTGAGAGTGGTTTTGGGGGCCAGAAAAGACAAGTTAAGAGTGGTTTAGGAGTGTGGTTTTGAGACCTGTAAATAGGGGATAACAATAAAAATTGTGAGTGTATTTAGGAGGCAAGAAAAGACAAGTTAAGAGTGGTTTATGAATGTGGTTTTGAGATCTGTAAATGGGGGAAAACAATAAATATTATGAGTGTATTTAGGGGTAAAAAAAGACATGTTAAGAGTGGTTTAGGAGTGTGGTTTTGAGATCTGTAAATGGGGGAAAACAATAAAAATTGTGAGTGTATTTAGGAGGCAATAAAAGACAAGTTAAGAGTGGTTTAGGAGTGTGGTTTTGAGATCTGTAAATGGGGGAAAACAATAAAAATTGTGAGTGTATTTAGGAGGCAAGAAAAGACAAGTTAAGAGTGGTTTAGGAGTGTGGTTTTGAGATCTGTAAATGGGGGAAAACAATAAAAATTGTGAGTGTATTTAGGAGGCAAGAAAAGACAAGTTAAGAATGGTTTAGGAGTGTGGTTTTGAGATCTGTAAATGGGGGAAAACAATAAAAATTGTGAGTGTATTTAGGAGGCAAGAAAAGACAAGTTAAGAGTGGTTTATGAATGTGGTTTTGAGACCTGTAAATAGGGGATAACAATAAAAATTGTGAGTGTATTTAGGAGGCAAGAAAAGACAAGTTAAGAGTGGTTTATGAATGTGGTTTTGAGATCTGTAAATGGGGGAAAACAATAAATATTATGAGTGTATTTAGGGGTAAAAAAAGACATGTTAAGAGTGGTTTAGGAGTGTGGTTTTGAGATCTGTAAATGGGGGAAAACAATAAAATGTATGAGTGTATTTAGGGGTAAAAAAAGACATGTTAAGAGTGGTTTAGGAGTGTGGTTTTGAGATCTGTAAATGGGGGAAAACAATAAAAATTGTGAGTGTATTTAGGAGGCAATAAAAGACAAGTTAAGAGTGGTTTAGGAGTGTGGTTTGAGATCTGTAAATGGGGGAAAACAATAAAAATTATGAGTGTATTTAGGGGTAAAAAAACACATGTTAAGAGTGGTTTAGGATTGTGGTTTTGAGTTCTGTTAATGGGGCAAGAAAAGATAAATTGTGAGTGTATTTAGGAGGCAATAAAAGACAAGTTAAGAGTGGTTTAGGAGTGTGGTTTTGAGACCTGTAAATGTGGGAAAACAATAAAAATTGTGAGTGTATTTAGGAGGCAAGAAAAGACAAGTTAAGAGTGGTTTAGGAGTGTGGTTTTGAGATCTGTAAATGGGGGAAAACAATAAAAATTATGAGTGTATTTAGGGGTAAAAAAAGACATGTTAAGAGTGGTTTAGGAGTGTGGTTTTGAGGTCTGTAAATGGGGGAAAACAATAAAAATTATGAGTGTATTTAGGGGTAAAAAAGACATGTTAAGAGTGGTTAAGGAATGTGACTTTGAGGTCTGTAAATGGGGGAAAACAATAAAAATTGTGAGTGTCTTTAGGAGGCAAGAAAAGACAAGTTAAGAGATGTTTAGGAGTGTGGTTTTGAGATTTGTAAATGGGGGAAAACAATAAAAATTATGAGTGTATTTAGGGGTAAAAAAAGACATGTTAAGAGTGGTTTAGGAGTGTGGTTTTGAGACCTGTAAATGGGGGATAACAATAAAAATTGTGAGTGTCTTTAGGAGGCAAGAAAAGACATGTTAAGAGTGGTTTAGGAGTGTGGTTTTGAGATCTGTAAATGGGGGAAAACAATACAAATAAGAGTGTATTTAGGGGTAAAAAAAGACATGTTAAGAGTGGTTTAGGAGTGTGGTTTTGAGATCTGTAAATGGGGGAAAACAATAAAAATTATGAGTGTATTTAGGGGTAAAAAAAGACATGTTAAGAGTGGTTTAGGAGTGTGGTTTTGAGATCTGTAAATGGGGGAAAACAATAAAAATTGTGAGTGTATTTAGGAGGCAAGAAAAGACAAGTTAGAGTGGTTTAGGAGTGTGGTTTTGAGATCTGTAAAGGGGGGAAAACAATAAAAATTGTGAGTGTATTTAGGAGGCAAGAAAAGACAAGTTACGAGTGGTTTAGGAATGTGGTTTTGAGATCTGTAAATGGGGGAAAACAATAAAAATTGTGAGTGTATTTAGGAAGCAAGAAAAGACAAGTTAAGAGTGGTTTAGGAGTGTGGTTTTGAGATCTGTAAATGGGGGAAAACAATAAAAATTGTGAGTGTATTTAGGAGGCAAGAAAAAACAAGTTAAGAGTGGTTTAGGAATGTGGTTTTGAGATCTGTAAATGGGGGAAAACAATAAAAATTGTGAGTGTATTTAGGATGCAAGAAAAGACAAGTTAAGAGTGGTTTAGGAGTGTGGTTTTGAGATCTGTAAATGGGAGAAAACAATAAAAATTGTGAGTGTATTTAGGAGGCAAGAAAAAACAAGTTAAGAGTGGTTTAGGAGTGTGGTTTTGAGACCTGTAAATGGGGGATAACAATAAAAATTGTGAGTGTCTTTAGGAGGCAAGAAAAGACATGTTAAGAGTGGTTTAGGAGTGTGGTTTTGAGATCTGTAAATGGGGGAAAACAATACAAATTATGAGTGTATTTAGGGGTAAAAAAAGACATGTTAAGAGTGGTTTAGGAGTGTGGTTTTGAGATCTGTAAATGGGGGAAAACAATAAAAATTATGAGTGTATTTAGGGGTAAAAAAAGACATGTTAAGAGTGGTTTAGGAGTGTGGTTTTGAGATCTGTAAATGGGGGAAAACAATAAAAATTGTGAGTGTATTTAGGAGGCAAGAAAAGACAAGTTAGAGTGGTTTAGGAGTGTGGTTTTGAGATCTGTAAAGGGGGGAAAACAATAAAAATTGTGAGTGTATTTAGGAGGCAAGAAAAGACAAGTTACGAGTGGTTTAGGAATGTGGTTTTGAGATCTGTAAATGGGGGAAAACAATAAAAATTGTGAGTGTATTTAGGAAGCAAGAAAAGACAAGTTAAGAGTGGTTTAGGAGTGTGGTTTTGAGATCTGTAAATGGGGGAAAACAATAAAAATTGTGAGTGTATTTAGGAGGCAAGAAAAAACAAGTTAAGAGTGGTTTAGGAATGTGGTTTTGAGATCTGTAAATGGGGGAAAACAATAAAAATTGTGAGTGTATTTAGGATGCAAGAAAAGACAAGTTAAGAGTGGTTTAGGAGTGTGGTTTTGAGATCTGTAAATGGGAGAAAACAATAAAAATTGTGAGTGTATTTAGGAGGCAAGAAAAAACAAGTTAAAAGTGGTTTAGGAGTGTGGTTTAGAGATCTGTAAATGGGGGAAAACAATAAAAATTATGAGTGTATTTAGGAGGCAATAAAAGACATGTTAAGAGTGGTTTAGGAGTGTGGTTTTGAGTTCTGTTAATGGGGCAAGAAAAGACAAATTGAGAGTGGATTAAAGGGCTAGAAATGGAGGCAAAACAAATTAACATTGAGTGTAGTTTGAGCTCTGTAATGTGGAAAGGAAATAAAAATTTTAAATGGTTGAGAAAGATTGAAATGGAGGCAAGAAAATAAAAGTTACACAAGACGTAAAGTAATACTACTTGAGGAAGACAAATCTTAGATGACCATTGATTACCCCGGACTATCTCCAACAGGTCATCAACTTCGCTGCCAAACGGTATAATATTACCCATGTAAAACACTTAAGTTATTTCTTCCTGAAAGATTTTGTTTATGTCATAATGGTTTACAGTCCATGAGTTAACAAATGTATTTGTTTCATGACCACTCCAACAATACTCTCTACATCCACTCACCATTTGATACATTTTGATTTTCTTCACTGTCGTTGACATGGGTACTTCTGTTGTTCCATTTCCTGACCCCAGGGGTGCTGAAGCACCTGTAGCAGAGCCACCCTTGAACAAAATAAAACACAATATTTAAAAAAAATAAAGCTCATTATCGTGTTTTTTTTCCTTTTTATTTAAAGGTGAAAAACTTTTCAGTCATAATCGCCTTATAATAAGTTGATAGTCGACATCACGGTACTTAACCAGCCCCGTCATACAATGTAATACAAGCAGATTCTCTAAATGTAACGCCCAAAAGATGGTTCCTTTAGGTTTGTAGGAAATGTTAAATTGTTTTGGTAGAGTTCTTATCCAGTTTGTTTAAAACAGTTTTTACACAGGTTTTTTGAATAACAGTCTTTATCGCTACTTTATTGATGTCTGCTAAGCCCTAACCTAACCTAACCTAACCTAACCTAACCTAACCTAACCTAACCTAACCTAACCTAACCTAACCTAAACTAACCTAACCTAACTAAACCTAACCTAACCTAACCTAACCCAACTAAACCTAACCTAACCTAACTAAACCTAACCTAACCTAACCTAACCTAACCTAACCTAACTAAACCTAACCTAACCTAACCTAACCCAACTAAACCTAACCTAACCTAACCTAACTAAACCTAACCTAACCTAACCCAACTAAACGTAACTAAACCTAACCTAACCTAATTCCTAACCTAACCTAACCTAACTAAACCTAACCTAACCTAACTAAACCTAACCTAACCTAACCTAACTAAACCTAACCTAACCTAACCTAACTAAACCTAACCTTACCTAACCTAACTAAACCTAACTAAACCTAACCTAACCTAACTAAACCTAACCTAACCTAACCCAACTAAACTTAACCTAACCGAACCAGACCTAACCTTACCTAACCTAACTAAACCTAACCTAACCTAACCTAACCCAACTAAACCTAACCTAACCTAACCTAACTAAACCTAACCTAACCTAACTAAACCTAACCTAACCCAACTAAACTTAACCTAACTAAACCTAACCTAACTTAACCCAACTAAACCTAACTAAACCTAACCTAACCTAACCTAACCTAACCTAACCCAACTAAACCTAACCTAACCTAACCAGACCTAACCTTACCTAACCTAACTAAACCTAACCTAACCTAACCCAACTAAACGTAACTAAACCTAACCTAACTTAACTAAACCTAACCTAACCTAACCTAACCCAACTAAACCTAACTAAACCTAACCTAACCTAACTAAACCTAACCTTACCTAACCTAACTAAACCTAACCTAACCAAACTAAACCTAACTAAACCTAACCAAACCTAACCAGACCTAACCTAACTAAACCTAACTAAACCTAACCTAACGAGCCTCAAAGTTGTATATATATTAAAAAGTCACCACTCTGTTCGTTCGTCTCAATGTCTCAACTCCGACGATCCTCTAACTGTACAAATGTGAAGGAGTCTTCTCACTATGCTTGTGACTAGGCTAGTTGGATTTCGTAACCTATCATTATTTCTCGGAACGACAAGGTACGAAATTACAATTAACAATAAACTCAGCATTACTCATCCTAGAGCGGTGGGATTGGTAGACTACTGTTGCAAGCAGAATATTATTTAGTGGGTTATAACATGAAAAACACACGAGATATGAAACAAAAAAAACTGTTGAAAATCATCGCCATTTTGAGAATTTCCATTCGGATTTCCTGATTTTCAATTAAGTTCTATATGAGGGCACTAAGGTTGATATCTTATTTTGTACAGCCACTATCGTGCTTACGTACAGACAACATGTTCATATACTTCGTACACTGGGTAAGAAGATAAAGACTTCTTGAGTTGAAATAGCGTCAGGGTCGGAAGAGAAGGGATCTCACCCAATATATGAGGAAAGGTGTAGATTCAGCTAGGTTCCCTCGGGATTGCAACTCATATCGTGTAATGCTTCTTAACTTACAGAACAATTTCAAACAGTAATCAAAGAGTCTTACCACTTCAAAATCTCGTGGCGTCTGAACTGACCAGAATTGTTCCGGTTGCGTCTCGCTCACAAAAGCAACTTTAACTTTCTGAAAGAAAAGTTTAGGAAGTAAACACTATAAAAGCAAATTTAGGAAGTAAAAACTTTAGAAGAAAAGTTTAAACAGAACAAAATTTAAAAGAAAAGTTTAGGCAGTAAAAACTTTAGAAGAAAAGTTTAGGAAGTAAACACTATAAAAGCAAATTTAGGAAGTAAAAACTTTAGAAGAAAAGTTTAGGAAGTAAACACTATAAAAGCAAATTTAGGAAGTAAAAACTTTAGAAGAAAAGTTTAGGCGGTAAAAACTTTAAAAGAAAAATTTAGGAAGTAAACACTATAAAAGCAAATTTAGGAAGTAAAAACTTTAGAAGAAAAGTTTAAACAGAACAAAATTTAAAAGAAAAGTTTAGGCAGTAAAAACTTTAGAAGAAAAGTTTAGGAAGTAAACACTATAAAAGCAAATTTAGGAAGTAAAAACTTTAGAAGAAAAGTTTAGGAAGTAAACACTATAAAAGCAAATTTAGGAAGTAAAAACTTTAGAAGAAAAGTTTAGGCGGTAAAAACTTTAAAAGAAAAGTTTAGGAAGTAAACACTATAAAAGCAAATTTAGGAAGTAAAAACTTTAGAAGAAAAGTTTAAACAGAACAAAATTTAAAAGAAAAGTTTAGGCAGTAAAAACTTTAGAAGAAAAGTTTAGGAAGTAAACACTATAAAAGCAAATTTAGGAAGTAAAAACTTTAGAAGAAAAGTTTAGGAAGTAAACACTATAAAAGCAAATTTAGGAAGTAAAAACTTTAGAAGAAAAGTTTAGGCGGTAAAAACTTTAAAAGAAAAGTTTAGGAAGTAAACACTATAAAAGCAAATTTAGGAAGTAAAAACTTTAGAAGAAAAGTTTAAACAGAACAAAATTTAAAAGAAAAGTTTAGGCAGTAAAAATTTTAAAAGAAAAGTTTAGGTTGTAAAAACTTTAAAAGAAAAGTTTAGGAAGTAAAAACTTGAAAAGAAAAGTTTAGGCAGTAAAAACTTTAGAAGAAAAGTTTAAACAGAAAAAAATTTAAAAGAAAAGTTTAGGTCGTAGGCCTAAAAACTTTAAAAGAAACGTTTAGGAAGTAAACACTATAAAAGCAAATTTAGGAAGTAAAAACTTTAAAAGAAAAGTTTAGGAAGTAAAAACTTTAAAAGCAAATTTAGGAAGTAAAAACTTTAAAAGAAAAGTTTAGGAAGTAAAAACTTTAAAAGAAAAATTTGGTAAGAAAACTTTAAAAGAAAAGTTTAGGAAGTAAAAACTTGAAAAGAAAAGTTTAGGTAGTAAAAACTTTAAAAGAAAAGTTTAAACAGGACAAAATTTAAAAGAAAAGTTTAGGAAGTAAAAATTTTAGAAGAAAAGTTTAAACAGAAAAAACTTTAAAAGAAAAGTTTAGGAAGTAAAAACTTTAAAAGAAAAGTTTAGGAAGTAAAAACTTTAAAAGAAAAGTTTAGGTAGTAAAAACTTTAAAAGAAAAGTTTAGGAAATAAAACTTTAAAAGAAAAGTTTAGAAAGTAAAAATTTTAAAAGAAAAGTTTAAACAGAACAAAATTTAAAAGAAAAGTTTAGGTAGTAAAAACTTTAAAAGAATAGTTTAGGAAATAAAACTTTAAAAGAAAAGTTTAGGTAGTAAAAACTTTGAAACAAAAGTCAAGGCAGAACTTTAAAAGAGAAATTTAAACAATAAAAACTTTAAAAGAAAAATTTAGGGAGTTAAAACTTTCAAAGAAAAGTTTAGGTAGTAAAAAATTTAAAAGAATAGTTTAAGCAATAAGCATTTAAAAAAACTGAGGTAGTAGGAACCTTAAGAGAAAATTAGAGGTAGTAAGAACTAAAATTAGAGTTTAGGTAGTAATCACCTTAAAATAAAAGTTTAGGCAGTAGAACTTAAAAAAAAAGTTTACGCAGTAAGAACATTAAAAGAGAAATTGAGGGATTAAGAACTTAAAAAGAAAAGTTTGGGCAGTAAGAACTTAAAAAGAAAAGTTTAGGCAGTAAGAACTTAAAAAGAAAAGTTTAGGCAGTAAGAACTTAAAAAGAAAAGTTTAGGCAGTAAGAACTTAAAAAGAAAAGTTTAGGCAGTAAGAACTTAAAAAGAAAAGTTTAGGCAGTAAGAACTTAAAAAGAAAAGTTTAGGCAGTAAGAACTTAAAAAGAAAAGTTTAGGAAGTAGAACTTAAAAAGAAAAGTTTAGGCAGTAAGAACTTAAAAAGGACAGTTTAGGCATTAGGAATTTAACAGTAAAAACAGAAGCATTAAGAACCTTAAAAAAAAAAAATTGTTGCAGTATGAACTTAAAATAAAAGTTTGGGTAATAAAAATTGAAAAATAAAAGTTTAGACAGTAAAAACCTTAAAAGTTTAGGCAGTAAGAACTAAAAAAGAAAAGTTTCGCCAGTAAGAATTAAAAAAGAAAAGTTTAGGTAGTAAGAACTTAAAAAGAAAAGTTTAGGCAGTAAGAACTTAAAAAGAAAAGTTTAGGCAGTAAGAACTTAAAAAGAAAAGTTTAGGAAGTAGAACTTAAAAAGAAAAAATTATGCAGTAAGAAATTAAAAAGAAAAGTTTAGGCAGTAAGAACTTAAAAAGAAAAGTTTAGGAAGTAGAACTTAAAAAGAAAAAATTATGCAGTAAGAAATTAAAAAGAAAAGTTTAGGCAGTAAGAACTTAAAAAGAAAAGTTTAGGCAGTAAGAACTTAAAAAGAAAAGTTTAGGCAGTAAGAACTTAAAAAGAAAAGTTTAGGTAGTAAGAACTTAAAAAGAAAAGTTTAGGAAGTAGAACTTAAAAAGAAAAGTTTATGCAGTAAGAAATTAAAAAGAAAAGTTTAGGCATTAAGAACTTAAAAAGAAAAGTTTAGGCAGTAAGAACTTAAAAAGAAAAGTTTAGGAAGTAGAACTTAAAAAGAAAAGTTTATGCAGTAAGAAATTAAAAAGAAAAGTTTGGGCAGTAAGAACCCAAAAAGAAAAGTTTGGGCAGTAAGAACTTAAAAAGAAAAGTTTGGGCAGTAAGGACTTAAAAAGAAAAGTTTAGGCAGTAAGAACTTAAAAAGAAAAGTTTAGGCAGTAAGAACTTAAAAAGAAAAGTTTAGGAAGTAGAACTTAAAAAGAAAAGTTTAGGAAGTAGAACTTAAAAAGAAAAGTTTATGCAGTAAGAAATTAAAAAGAAAAGTTTAGGCAGTAAGAACTTAAAAAGAAAAGTTTAGGCAGTAAGAAATTAAAAAGAAAAGTTTGGGCAGTAAAAACTTAAAAAGAAAAGTTTGGGCAGTAAGAACTTAAAAAGAAAAGTTTGGGCAGTAAGAACTTAAAAAGAAAAGTTTAGGCAGTAAGAACTTAAAAAGAAAAGTTTAGGCAGTAAGAACTTAAAAAGAAAAGTTTAGGCAGTAAGAACTTAAAAAGAAAAGTTTAGGCAGTAAGAACTTAAAAAGAAAAGTTTAGGCAGTAAGAACTTAAAAAGAAAAGTTTAGGCAGTAAGAACTTTAAAAAAAAGTTTAGGCAGTAAGAACTTAAAAAGAAAAGTTTAGGAAGTAGAACTTAAAAAGAAAAGTTTAGGCAGTAAGAACTTAAAAAGAAAAGTTTAGGCAGTAAGAACTTAAAAAGGACAGTTTAGGCATTAGGAATTTAACAGTAAAAACAGAAGCATTAAGAACCTTAAAAAAAAAAAAATTGTTGCAGCATGAACTTAAAATAAAAGTTTGGGTAATAAAAATTGAAAAATAAAAGTTTAGACCGTAAAAACCTTAAAAGATTAGGCAGTAAGAACTAAAAAAGAAAATTTTATGTATTAAACACTTTATACAAAAAGTTAAGGCAGCTGAACTTAAAAAGAAAAGTTTAGGCAGTAAGAACTTAAAAAGAAAAGTTTAGGAAGTAGAACTTAAAAAGAAAAGTTTATGCAGTAAGAACTTAAAAAGAAAAGTTTAGGAAGTAGAACTTAAAAAGAAAAGTTTAGGAAGTAGAACTTAAAAAGAAAAGTTTAGGCAGTAAGAACTTAAAAAGAAAAGTTTAGGCAGTAAGAACTTAAAAAGGACAGTTTAGGCATTAGGAATTTAACAGTAAAAACAGAAGCATTAAGAACCTTAAAAAAAAAAAATTGTTGCAGTATGAACTTAAAATAAAAGTTTGGGTAATAAAAATTGAAAAATAAAAGTTTAGACAGTAAAAACCTTAAAAGATTAGGCAGTAAGAACTAAAAAAGAAAATTTTATGTATTAAACACTTTAAACGAAAAGTTAAGGCAGCTGAACTTAAAAAGAAAAGTTTATGCAGTAAGAAATTAAAAAGAAAAGTTTAGGCAGTAAGAACTTAAAAAGAAAAGTTTAGGCAGTAAGAACTTAAAAAGAAAAGTTTAGGCAGTAAGAACTTAAAAAGAAAAGTTTAGGCAGTAAGAACTTTAAAAAAAAGTTTAGGCAGTAAGAACTTAAAAAGAAAAGTTTAGGAAGTAGAACTTAAAAAGAAAAGTTTAGGCAGTAAGAACTTAAAAAGAAAAGTTTAGGCAGTAAGAACTTAAAAAGGACAGTTTAGGCATTAGGAATTTAACAGTAAAAACAGAAGCATTAAGAACCTTAAAAAAAAAAAATTGTTGCAGTATGAACTTAAAATAAAAGTTTGGGTAATAAAAATTGAAAAATAAAAGTTTAGACAGTAAAAACCTTAAAAGATTAGGCAGTAAGAACTAAAAAAGAAAATTTAATGTATTAAACACTTTAAACGAAAAGTTAAGGCAGCTGAACTTAAAAAGAAAAGTTTAGGCAGTAAGAACTTAAAAAGAAAAGTTTAGGCAGTAAGAACTTAAAAAGAAAAGTTTAGGCAGTAAGAACTTAAAAAGAAAAGTTTAGGAAGTAGAACTTAAAAAGAAAAGTTTAGGCAGTAAGAACTTAAAAACAAAAGTTTAGGCAGTAAGAACTTAAAAAGGACCGTTTAGGCATTAGGAATTTAACAGTAAAAACAGAAGCATTAAGAACCTTAAAAAAAAAAAAATTGTTGCAGTATGAACTTAAAATAAAAGTTTGGGTAATAAAAATTGAAAAATAAAAGTTTAGACAGTAAAAACCTTAAAAGATTAGGCAGTAAGAACTAAAAAAGAAAATTTTATGTATTAAACACTTTAAACGAAAAGTTAAGGCAGCTGAACTTAAAAAGAAAAGTTTAGGCAGTAAGAACTTAAAAAGAAAAGTTTAGGAAGTAGAACTTAAAAAGAAAAGTTTATGCAGTAAGAACTTAAAAAGAAAAGTTTAGGAAGTAGAACTTAAAAAGAAAAGTTTAGGAAGTAGAACTTAAAAAGAAAAGTTTATGCAGTAAGAAATTAAAAAGAAAAGTTTAGGCAGTAAGAACTTAAAAAGAAAAGTTTAGACAGTAAGAACTTAAAAAGAAAAGTTTAGGAAGTAGAACTTAAAAAGAAAAGTTTATGCAGTAAGAAATTAAAAAGAAAAGTATGGGCAGTAAGAACTTAAAAAGAAAAGTTTGGGCAGTAAGAACTTAAAAAGAAAAGTTTAGGCAGTAAGAACTTAAAAAGAAAAGTTTAGGCAGTAAGAACTTAAAAAGAAAAGTTTAGGCAGTAAGAACTTAAAAAGAAAAGTTTAGGCAGTAAGAACTTAAAAAGAAAAGTTTAGGCAGTAAGAACTTAAAAAGAAAAGTTTAGGCAGTAAGAACTTAAAAAGAAAAGTTTAGGAAGTAGAACTTAAAAAGAAAAGTTTAGGCAGTAAGAACTTAAAAAGGACAGTTTAGGCATTAGGAATTTAACAGTAAAAACAGAAGCATTAAGAACCTTAAAAAAAAAAAATTGTTGCAGTATGAACTTAAAATAAAAGTTTGGGTAATAAAAATTGAAAAATAAAAGTTTAGACAGTAAAAACCTTAAAAGATTAGGCAGTAAGAACTAAAAAAGAAAATTTTATGTATTAAACACTTTAAACGAAAAGTTAAGGCAGCTGAACTTAAAAAGAAAAGTTTAGGCAGTAAGAACTTAAAAAGAAAAGTTTAGGCAGTAGGAAATTAAAATGAAAACTTCAGATAGTAAGAACTTTAAAAGAAAATTTAAGCAATAAGAACTTAAAAAGAAAAGTTTAAGCAGTAAGAACAAAAAAGTTTAGGCAGTAAACACATTAAAATGAAAAGTTATAACATAATACACCAAACAAAATCATAAACAGTCAAGTTAATCTGACATACTGTGACTCCTCAATTTTTCAATGTATTTGTCGAGATATTGTAAAGAAAATATTTCCAATTGATACAATTAGTTTATTTAACTTACTCATACTGATATGTACTTTGCTTGAGCAAGCAGGTTGTTATGCTCTGGGAACTTTGGTGGAAGAAGATCTTTACAGATTAAATCTTGCATATACCAATATTTGACAACTAAGGCAACAAGACAAAACTAACATGAAGCCAGACAACTGTAGTGGCCCGGACAAGACTCAGTTAATGATCGTTTTTACTTTAACAGCTAAGGACTTTTTACTGATATAAGTCACAAGTAACCTGTTAAGGGAAATATATTTTTGTGTGTTGTGATCGCAGTATCTCGGTCGTATAAAAAAGAAACAAATATATTAGTTTTGTTACTTTGAAATATGTGGTGGAAGTCATTACAAGCACAGCCATCTAAATCCTTTTATTTGCACAGTATTAGAAGAATTTCTTGTTATATTCTTTTCTCCCTTTTTTATAAGGTTATGACAACTACGAAATTTTTCGCCTTTATCCAACAAGGAAAAATGTAATCAAACTATTAGGTTTAGTCATATCGGCAAGACATGTGCTAAATCGAATTTCACACCTCCCTTTGCTTTAGAGCCATCTGTGAACCACTCCAGCTCATGGTTGGGTAGTCTTCCTCTCCATTAACTGTTCCTTATGGTCAGGTATTACTATAGAATACTGCATCAAATTCCGTGCTCCCGTAATAATTAATCTACTGTAGGTTTATAGTGAGTACAGGTTTACCTATAAAAAAAAACTGATTCTACACTTTTTTTAATATAGTATTGGGTTAGATCCCTCTCTTTTGTTTTCTCTACCACGCTTCTCTTGAACAATTATAGGTCTGTTCTGATCTTGGCACTGTTAGCGAATTAGAGGGACAGAAGTTTCAATTTTAGGTTCTTTTCTTCCTTTTTTATAAGGTGATGATGACCGAGAGGTTTTTTGCCTTTAAACAACAAGAGGAAATTGTCAGATCTTTCCATTGACTTAAGTTATACAGAATGACGACCGTTAAAACGTTGTACAGTGGCAAAAAATTGTTCCTAATTAAAAGTTTATTTATTTTTAATTAATTGAGATTGACACATAAAACTTTCTCTACAGTATCATTGACACTTTACTCCCACACTGGTGAGATTCGGTGATTGGTTGCTTAATCAATGAAATTTTTCACCTAAACTGGTGAGCCTAGAAGACTGGTTGCTAAATCATTTACACTTTACTCCTACACTTGTAGGCCTTGATGGCTGGTTGGTTAATCGTTGACACTTTACTCCTACACTTGTAGGCCTCGATAGCTGGTTGGTTAATCGTTGACACTTTACTCCTACACTTGTAGGCCTCGATAGCTGGTTGGTTAATCATTGACACTTTACTCCTACACTTGTAGGCTTCGATAGCTAGTTGCTTAATCATTGACACTTTACTCCTACACTTGTAGGCCTCGATAGCTGGTTGCTTAATCATTGACACTTTACTCCTACACTTGTAGGCTTCGATGGCTGGTTGGTTAATCATTGACACTTTACTCCTACACTTGTAGGCTTCGATGGCTGGTTGGTTAATCATTGACACTTTACTCCTACACTTGTAGGCTTCGATAGCTAGTTGCTTAATCATTGACACTTTACTCCTACACTTGTAGGCTTCGATGGCTGGTTGGTTAATCATTGACACTTTACTCCTACACTTGTAGGTCTCGATGGCTGGTTGCTTAATCTTTGACACTTTACTCCTATACTTGTAGGCCTCGATGGCTGGTTGGTTAATCATTGACACTTTACTCCTACACTTGTAGGCTTCGATAGCTAGTTGCTTAATCATTGACACTTTACTCCTATACTTGTAGGCCTCGTTGGCTGGTTGCTAAATCATTGACACTTTACTATTACACTAGTATGCCTCTATGGCTGGTTGCTAAATCATTGACACTTTACTCCTATACTTGTAGCCTCGATGGCTGGTTGCTAAATAATTGACACTTTACTATTACACTAGTATGCCTCTATGGCTGGTTGCTAAATCATTGACACTTTACTCCTATACTTGTAGCCTCGATGGCTGGTTGGTTAATCATTGACACTTTACTCCTACACTTGTAGGCCCCGTTGGCTGGTTGGTTAATCATTGACACTTTACTCCTACACTTGTAGGCTTCGATAGCTAGTTGCTTAATCATTGACACTTTACTCCTATACTTGTAGGCCTCGTTGGCTGGTTGCTAAATCATTGACACTTTACTATTACACTAGTATGCCTCTATGGCTGGTTGCTAAATCATTGACACTTTACTCCTATACTTGTAGCCTCGATGGCTGGTTGCTAAATCATTGACACTTTACTATTACACTAGTATGCCTCTATGGTTAGTTGGTTAATCATAGACACTTTACTCCTACACTTGTAGGCCTCGATAGCTGGTTGGTTAATCATTGATACTTTACTCCTACACTTGTATGCCTCGATGGCTGGTTGCTTAATCATTGACACTTTACTCCTACACTTGTAGGTCTCGATGGCTGGTTGCTTAATCATTGACACTTTACTCCTACACTTGTAGGCCTCGATAGCTGGTTGCTTAATCATTGATACTTTACTCCTACACTTGTAGCCTCGATAGCTGGTTGCTTAATCATTGATACTTTACTCCTACACTGATAGGCCTCGATGGTTAGTTGGTTAATCATTGACACTTTACTCCTACACTTGTAGCCTCGATGGCTGGTTGCTAAATCATTGACACTTTACTCCTACACTTGTAGCCTCGATAGCTGGTTGCTTAATCATTGACACTTTACTCCTACACTTGTAGCCTCGATGGCTGGTTGCTTAATCATTGACACTTTACTCCTATACTTGTAGCCTCGATGGTTAGTTGGTTAATCATTGACACTTTACTCCTACACTTGTAGGCCTCGATGGCTGGTTGCTAAATCATTGACACTTTACTCCTATACTTGTAGCCTCGATGGTTAGTTGGTTAATCATTGACACTTTACTCCTACACTTGTAGCCTCGATGGCTGGTTGCTTAATCATTGACACTTTACTCCTACACTTGTAGGCCTCGATGGCTGGTTGCTTAATCATTGACACTTTACTCCTACACTTGTAGCCTCGATGGCTGGTTGCTTAATCATTGACACTTTACTCCTACACTTGTAGCCTCGATGGCTGGTTGCTAAATCATTGACACTTTACTCCTATACTTGTAGCCTCGATGGTTAGTTGGTTAGTCATTGACACTTTACTCCTACACTTGTAGCCTCGATGGCTGGTTGCTAAATCATTGACACTTTACTCCTATACTTGTAGCCTCGATGGCTGGTTGCTAAATCATTGACACTTTACTCCTACACTTGTAGCCTCGATGGTTAGTTGGTTATTCATTGACACTTTACTCCTACACTTGTAGGCCTCGATAGCTAGTTGCTTAATCATTGACACTTTACTCCTACACTTGTAGGCCTCGATGGCTGGTTGCTAAATCATTGACACTTTACTCCTATACTTGTAGCCTCGATGGTTAGTTGGTTAATCATTGACACTTTACTCCTACACTTGTAGCCTCGATGGCTGGTTGCTTAATCATTGACACTTTACTCCTACACTTGTAGGCCTCGATGGCTGGTTGCTTAATCATTGACACTTTACTCCTACACTTGTAGCCTCGATGGCTGGTTGCTTAATCATTGACACTTTACTCCTACACTTGTAGGCCTCGATGGCTGGTTGCTAAATCATTGACACTTTACTCCTATACTTGTAGCCTCGATGGTTAGTTGGTTAATCATTGACACTTTACTCCTACACTTGTAGGCCTCGATGGCTGGTTGCTTAATCATTGACACTTTACTCCTACACTTGTAGGCCTCGATAGCTAGTTGCTTAATCATTGACACTTTACTCCTACACTTGTAGCCTCGATGGCTGGTTGCTAAATCATTGACACTTTACTCCTATACTTGTAGCCTCGATGGTTAGTTGGTTAATCATTGACACTTTACTCCTACACTTGTAGCCTCGATGGCTGGTTGCTAAATCATTGACACTTTACTCCTATACTTGTAGCCTCGATGGCTGGTTGCTAAATCATTGACACTTTACTCCTACACTTGTAGCCTCGATGGTTAGTTGGTTAATCATTGACACTTTACTCCTATACTTGTAGCCTCGATGGTTAGTTGGTTAATCATTGACACTTTACTCCTACACTTGTAGCCTCGATGGCTGGTTGCTTAATCATTGACACTTTACTCCTACACTTGTAGGCCTCGATGGCTGGTTGCTTAATCATTGACACTTTACTCCTACACTTGTAGCCTCGATGGCTGGTTGCTTAATCATTGACACTTTACTCCTACACTTGTAGGCCTCGATGGCTGGTTGCTAAATCATTGACACTTTACTCCTATACTTGTAGCCTCGATGGTTAGTTGGTTAATCATTGACACTTTACTCCTACACTTGTAGGCCTCGATGGCTGGTTGCTTAATCATTGACACTTTACTCCTACACTTGTAGGCCTCGATAGCTAGTTGCTTAATCATTGACACTTTACTCCTACACTTGTAGCCTCGATGGCTGGTTGCTAAATCATTGACACTTTACTCCTATACTTGTAGCCTCGATGGTTAGTTGGTTAATCATTGACACTTTACTCCTACACTTGTAGCCTCGATGGCTGGTTGCTAAATCATTGACACTTTACTCCTATACTTGTAGCCTCGATGGCTGGTTGCTAAATCATTGACACTTTACTCCTACACTTGTAGCCTCGATGGTTAGTTGGTTAATCATTGACACTTTACTCCTACACTTGTAGCCTCGATGGTTAGTTGGTTAATCATTGACACTTTACTCCTACACTTGTAGGCCTCGATGGCTGGTTGCTTAATCATTGACACTTTACTCCTACACTTGTAGCCTCGATAGCTGGTTGCTTAATCATTGACACTTTACTCCTACACTTGTAGGCCTCGATAGCTAGTTGCTTAATCATTGACACTTTACTCCTACACTTGTAGGCCTCGATGGCTGGTTGCTAAATCATTGACACTTTACTCCTACACTTGTATGCTTCGATGGTTAGTTGGTTAATCGTTGACACTTTACTCCTACACTTGTAGGCCTCGATAGCTAGTTGCTTAATCATTGACACTTTACTCCTACACTTGTAGGCCTCGATGGCTGGTTGCTTAATCATTGACACTTTACTCCTATACTTGTAGCCTCGATGGCTGGTTGCTAAATCATTGACACTTTACTCCTATACTTGTAGGCCTCGATGGCTGGTTGCTAAATCATTGACACTTTACTCCTATACTTGTAGGCCTCGATAGCTAGTTGCTTAATCATTGACACTTTACTCCTATACTTGTAGCTTCGATGGCTGGTTGCTAAATCATTGACACTTTACTCCTATACTTGTAGCTTCGATGGCTGGTTGCTAAATCATTGACACTTTACTCCTATACTTGTAGGCCTCGATAGCTAGTTGCTTAATCATTGACACTTTACTCCTATACTTGTAGCCTCGATGGCTGGTTGCTAAATCATTGACACTTTACTCCTATACTTGTAGGCCTCGATGGCTGGTTGCTAAATCATTGACACTTTACTCCTATACTTGTAGGCCTCGATAGCTAGTTGCTTAATCATTGACACTTTACTCCTATACTTGTAGCTTCGATGGCTGGTTGCTAAATCATTGACACTTTACTCCTACACTTGTAGCCTCGATGGCTGGTTGCTAAATCATTGACACTTTACTCCTATACTTGTAGGCCTCGATAGCTAGTTGCTTAATCATTGACACTTTACTCCTATACTTGTAGGCCTCGATAGCTAGTTGCTTAATCATTGACACTTTACTCCTATACTTGTAGCTTCGATGGCTGGTTGCTAAATCATTGACACTTTACTCCTACACTTGTAGGCCTCGATGGCTGGTTGCTTAATCATTGACACTTTACTCCTACACTTGTAGCCTCGATGGCTGGTTGCTTAATCATTGACACTTTACTCCTATACTTGTAGCCTCGATGGCTGGTTGCTAAATCATTGACACTTTACTCCTATACTTGTAGCCTCGATGGCTGGTTGCTTAATCATTGACACTTTACTCCTACACTTGTAGGTCTCGATGGCTGGTTGGTTAATCATTGACACTTTACTCCTACACTTGTAGGCCTCGATGGCTGGTTGCTAAATCATTGACACTTTACTCCTATACTTGTAGCCTCGATGGCTGGTTGCTTAATCATTGACACTTTACTCCTACACTTGTATGCTTCGATGGTTAGTTGGTTAATCGTTGACACTTTACTCCTACACTTGTAGGCCTCGATGGCTGGTTGCTAAATCATTGACACTTTACTCCTACACTTGTATGCTTCGATGGTTAGTTGGTTAATCATTGACACTTTACTCCTACACTTGTAGCCTCGATGGCTGGTTGCTTAATCATTGACACTTTACTCCTACACTTGTAGGCCTCGATGGCTGGTTGCTAAATCATTGACACTTTACTCCTATACTTGTATCCTCGATGGCTGGTTGCTTAATCATTGACACTTTACTCCTACACTTGTAGGCCTCGATGGCTGGTTGCTTAATCATTGACACTTTACTCCTACACTTGTAGGCCTCGATGGCTGGTTGCTAAATCATTGACACTTTACTCCTATACTTGTAGCCTCGATGGCTGGTTGCTTAATCATTGACACTTTACTCCTATACTTGTAGCCTCGATTGCTGGTTGCTTAATCATTGACACTTTACTCCTACACTTGTATGCTTCGATGGTTAGTTGGTTAATCGTTGACACTTTACTCCTACACTTGTAGGTCTCGAATGCTGGTTGCTTAATCATTGACACTTTACTCCTACACTTGTAGGCCTCGATAGCTAGTTGCTTAATCATTGACACTTTACTCCTACACTTGTAGCCTCGATGGCTGGTTGCTTAATCATTGACACTTTACTCCTACACTTGTAGCCTCGATGGTTAGTTGGTAATCGTTGACACTTTACTCCTACACTTGTAGGCCTCGATGGCTGGTTGGTTAATCGTTGACACTTTACTCGTACACTTGTATGCTTCGATGGTTAGTTGGTTAATCGTTGACACTTTACTCCTACACTTGTAGGCCTCGATGGTTGGTTGCTAAATCATTGACACTTTACTCCTATACTTGTAGCCTCGATGGCTGGTTGCTTAATCATTGACACTTTACTCCTACACTTGTATGCTTCGATGGTTAGTTGGTTAATCATTGACACTTTACTCCTACACTTGTAGGTCTCGATGGCTGGTTGGTTAATCATTGACACTTTACTCCTACACTTGTAGGCCTCGATAGCTAGTTGCTTAATCATTGACACTTTACTCCTACACTTGTAGGCTTCGATGGCTGGTTGGTTAATCATTGACACTTTACTCCTACACTTGTAGGTCTCGATGGCTGGTTGCTTAATCTTTGACACTTTACTCCTACACTTGTAGCCACGATGGCTGGTTGCTTAATCATTGACACTTTACTCCTATACTTGTAGGCCTCGATAGCTAGTTGCTTAATCATTGACACTTTACTCCTACACTTGTAGGCTTCGATGGCTGGTTGGTTAATCATTGACACTTTACTCCTACACTTGTAGGTCTCGATGGCTGGTTGGTTAATCATTGACACTTTACTCCTACACTTGTAGGCCTCGATAGCTAGTTGCTTAATCATTGACACTTTACTCCTACACTTGTAGGCTTCGATGGCTGGTTGGTTAATCATTGACACTTTACTCCTACACTTGTAGGTCTCGATGGCTGGTTGCTTAATCTTTGACACTTTACTCCTACACTTGTAGCCACGATGGCTGGTTGCTTAATCATTGACACTTTACTCCTATACTTGTAGGCCTCGATAGCTAGTTGCTTAATCATTGACACTTTACTCCTACACTTGTAGGCTTCGATGGCTGGTTGGTTAATCATTGACACTTTACTCCTACACTTGTAGGTCTCGATGGCTGGTTGGTTAATCATTGACACTTTACTCCTACACTTGTAGGCCTCGATAGCTAGTTGCTTAATCATTGACACTTTACTCCTACACTTGTAGGCTTCGATGGCTGGGTGGTTAATCATTGACACTTTACTCCTACACTTGTAGGTCTCGATGGCTGGTTGCTTAATCTTTGACACTTTACTCCTATACTTGTAGGCCTCGATGGCTGGTTGGTTAATCATTGACACTTTACTCCTACACTTGTAGGCTTCGATAGCTAGTTGCTTAATCATTGACACTTTACTCCTACACTTGTAGGATTCGATGGCTGGTTGGTTAATCATTGACACTTTACTCCTACACTTGTAGGTCTCGGTGGCTGGTTGCTAAATCTTTGACACTTTACTCCTATACTTGTAGGCCTCGATAGCTGGTTGGTTAATCATTGACACTTTACTCCTACACTTGTAGGTCTCGGTGGCTGGTTGCTAAATCATTGACACTTTACTCCTACACTTGTAGGTCTCGGTGGCTGGTTGCTAAATCTTTGACACTTTACTCCTACACTTGTAGGCCTCGATAGCTGGTTGGTTAATCATTGACACTTTACTCCTACACTTGTAGGTCTCGGTGGCTGGTTGGTTAATCATTGACACTTTACTCCTACACTTGTAGGTCTCGGTGGCTGGTTGGTTAATCATTGACACTTTACTCCTACACTTGTAGGCTTCGATGGCTGGTTGGTTAATCATTGACACTTTACTCCTACACTTGTAGGCTTCGATGGCTGGTTGGTTAATCATTGACACTTTACTCCTACACTTGTAGGTCTCGATGGCTGGTTGGTTAATCATTGACACTTTACTCCTACACTTGTAGGCCTCGATGACTGATTACTTAATCATAGAAACGTAAACAATCTGAGTATTTTTTACTGTTAAAATCAATCTACAATAAAACAAATTGTGAAGTTGAGGAAAAGGGATACTTCAGTTACATCGCCGTAGACATTATTTTGTATTGAATTTTTAATTCTGAACTGTTTAAATATAGAGATCATCTTGCTTACCGAATTTATACCACTAGGTGCTTGTACTGAAAAGAAAGCCGAGGGTAGACTAGCATCCACCCAATCCTTGATGGCCTGAAATTAGAAAACTAAAATGCATCTTAATACATAGGTCTTTATTCCTAATGAAACAAACGTAGCTTGTGAAGACACACACAAGCATAACGAGTGAAAACACAGTACGAGCGAAATGAGTGGAGTCTTTTTAATATATACACGTCTATGAGGGGCGTAGAGTCAAGCCAACATTAAGATAGTAGTGTTATAAACAATTACGAGCTTCAGTAAAAATTTGTAACAACTGTTTTACAAACTTACACTACTGGATAAGACTCCTTGATCTACCAATACAATTTAACATTTCCTACAAGGCACAAGAAACCAACTTTTAGACGTTTCATTTATAGGCTCTGCTTGTGATAATGATGATGTGATAAGGCAAGGGGTCTGGATTACGTTATATTCATCAACTTGTTTTCATATAGTCTTGGGTTAGATCCATTTCTTTATTCTCTCCTGCCCTGACGCTATTAGAGCATAGAGTGCTAGAGGTTTCTTGTTTAGTTTTTTTTTTTTTTTTTTCCCCCTTCATAAAGGGGATAGTAATCCAGTGGTTTTCGCTTTTAAACAGCAAGAAAAAAAATCGGTAAATGAATTGTAAAGCTTGGAAATCAGCGTAGTATGAGATTCGTGCGTTGTTGAGTGAGAGAGAGAGAGGAGTGGAAAAAGTAGGGAAAAAAGTGGAAAAAGTAGGTGGTATTCTGCCAAACGCGCAGTGGGGCGAAATGTGAAAACCGTACTTGCTTTGCTGATAATTCTCAAAATCCAACATTTTCTTCATGAATACAACATGAAGTTATGTAACATTAAAGAAATAAAGTAGTTGATAGGGCCATCATGGTACTTACCCAGCCCTATTGTACAAATGTAATGCCCAAAAATAGTATTTTGGGCATTTATAGGAAACTAGCAGAGTACCCGTCCTTCGTACGGGGTTGACGTATATTTGTATTGAGTGTTAAGGGAGTTTTCAAGACCAGTGGGGCGGTGCCCTGATGGAATTTCTAAATAAAAATAGTGCTATGTGTTAACCAGGGACCCCTAAGAATATCCATGTACAATTTCAACTCAATTGGTCCAGTAGTAGAGAGAGAGAGAGAGAGAGAGAGAGAGAGGGAGAGAGAGAGAGAGAGAGAGAGAGAGAGAGAGAGAGAGAGAGAGAGAGAGAGAGAGAGAGAGAGAGAGAGAGAGAGAGAGAGAGAGAGAGAGAGAGAGAGAGAGAGAGAGAGAGAGAGAGAGAGAGAGAGAGAGAGCATTAGATTTTTATATAATAGTATAGATATTAAATATTGGTAGATCGATGTGTCATATGCAGTAGGGTAAGTTTGTTTAAAACAGTTTTGTAGATATGTATATGGTAATAATTATGGTAAATAATATAATTATTATATTTTACATTTTCTTGTGAGATTTAAAATTACATTTTTGACAATAACTTCACCATTTGTCATTGAAGAGAGTTTGGTACAATTACATACAGAATTGATATTTAGAACTGTTTATTTAATATAGTGTATAATTTGAATAACAGTCCATGTATGAATAAAAACTGTTTTGAAAATTGCCATTTTGACATTTTCTATTCGACTTTTCTTAATTTCAATAGCGTTCTATATAAGCACACAATAGTCCCCTATATAAAATATATAAACCCCCTTTAATTTAAGTTTGTGGCCGAGTTCTTTTAATGGTTGATATCTAGTTTACATAGAGACGGACGGACGGCATATCGTAAACCAAACTCACCATATGCTTCGTATAGTGGGCAAATGAGGGGGAAGAGGAAGAAAAATACGTCTAAATTCTTCAAAAAACAAACTAAACAACAGAACAAAAACGGTGCATTCTTTTCAAAAATAGATTATGTTCTTTAAATTATATACTGTGCAGAGAAATCTTAATTATTTAGGGGGGGAGGTCAGATTTGCGTGTGTAATGGTTTACAGATGGATATCGTGAATACGTGTACAACCATAGAACACATGTTACACTTATGGCCACCGTCAAGGTCAGATGTACTGGCGCCGTCATTGACGCGCGTGGTCACTGCAGCGAAGGATGTTTCTGTTCACAACATAGTTTAACTCATTCATAAGAGGTTTGAAGAGGAGCAGTGGATTGCTGTTCAGGTGCTCATTCCAAATGCAATTTCCGTATTTCGCCTTGACTTTCCTATGAGTATAAACCGACATTTTGTTGGAACTTGTTTATTTTTAATATCAGAACAACTCAAAATTAAAATTGTATACAACAAATCTATAAATTACTATTAGAACTATCGATTGAGACCAGAACGAGCGTTGTAGCTTCACTGAGTCAAAAGTTATACTGTGTGAAAGTTTTGACAGGCGGGGAAACGATCACAAACTAGCAAAACTCCTCATTCCATCATATGAGTGACATCACAGTTTTCACTAAGTGAACTACATCTATAGATTACGATCAGAACTATCGATTGAGACTACAACGAGCGTTGTAGCTTCACTGAGTCAAAAGTTATACTGCGTGAAAGTTTTGAGATGCGGGGAAACGATCACAAACCAGCAAAACTCCTCATTCCATCATATGAGTGACATCACAGTTTTCACTAGGTGAACTACATCTATAGATTACGATCAGAACTATCGATTGAGACCACAACAAGCGTTGTAGCTTCACTGAGTCAAAAGTTATACTGCGTGAAAGTTTTGAGATGCGGGGAAACGATCACAAACTAGCAAAACTCCTCATTCCATCATATGAGTGATATCACAGTTTTCACAAGGTGAACTACATCTATAGATTACGATCAGAACTATCGATTGAGACCACAACAAGCGTTGTAGCTTCACTGAGTCAAAAGTTATACTGCGTGAAAGTTTTGAGATGCGGGGAAACGATCACAAACTAGCAACGCTCCTCATTCCATCATATGAGTGACATCACAGTTTCACTAGGTGAACTACACCTATAGATTACGATCAGAACTATCGATTGAGACCAAAACGAGCGCTGTAGCTTCACTGAGTCAAAAGTTATACTGCGTGAAAGTTTTGAGATGCGGGGAAACGATCACAAACCAGCAAAACTCCTCATTCCATCATATGAGTGACATCACAGTTTTCACTAGGTGAACTACATCTATAGATTACGATCAGAACTATCGATTGAGACCACAACAAGCGTTGTAGCTTCACTGAGTCAAAAGTTATACTGCGTGAAAGTTTTGAGATGCGGGGAAACGATCACAAACTAGCAAAACTCCTCATTCCATCATATGAGTGATATCACAGTTTTCACAAGGTGAACTACATCTATAGATTACGATCAGAACTATCGATTGAGACCACAACAAGCGTTGTAGCTTCACTGAGTCAAAAGTTATACTGCGTGAAAGTTTTGAGATGCGGGGAAACGATCACAAACTAGCAAAACTCCTCATTCCGTCATATGAGTGACATCACAGTTTTCACAAGGTGAACTACATCTATAGATTACGATCAGAACTATCGATTGAGACCACAACAAGCGTTGTAGCTTCACTGAGTCAAAAGTTATACTGCGTGAAAGTTTTGAGATGCGGGGAAACGATCACAAACTAGCAAAACTCCTCATTCCATCATATGAGTGATATCACAGTTTTCACAAGGTGAACTACATCTATAGATTACGATCAGAACTATCGATTGAGACCACAACAAGCGTTGTAGCTTCACTGAGTCAAAAGTTATACTGCGTGAAAGTTTTGAGATGCGGGGAAACGATCACAAACTAGCAAAACTCCTCATTCCGTCATATGAGTGACATCACAGTTTTCACAAGGTGAACTACATCTATAGATTACGATCAGAACTATCGATTGAGACCACAACAAGCGTTGTAGCTTCACTGAGTCAAAAGTTATACTGCGTGAAAGTTTTGAGATGCGGGGAAACGATCACAAACTAGCAAAACTCCTCATTCCATCATATGAGTGATATCACAGTTTTCACAAGGTGAACTACATCTATAGATTACGATCAGAACTATCGATTGAGACCACAACAAACGTTGTAGCTTCACTGAGTCAAAAGTTATACTGCATGAAAGTTTTGAGAGGCGGGGAAACGATCACAAACTAGCAAAACTCCTCATTCCGTTATATGAGTGACATCACAGTTTTCACTAGGTGAACTACATCTATAGATTACGATCAGAACTATCGATTGAGACCAAAACAAACGTTGTAGCTTCACTGAGTCAAAAGTTATACTGTGTGAAAGTTTTGACAGGCGGGGAAACGATCACAAACTAGCAAAACTCCTCATTCCATCATATGAGTGACACCACAGTTTTCACTAGGTGACCTACATCTATAGATTACGATCAGAACTATCGATTGAGACCAAAACAAGCGTTGTAGCTTCACTGAGTCAAAAGTTATACTGCATGAAAGTTTTGAGAGGCGGGGAAACGATTTCAAACTAGCAAAGCTCCTCATTCCATCATATGAGTTACATCACAGTTTTCACTAGGTGACCTACATCTATAGATTACGATCAGAACTATCGATTGAGACCAAAACAAGCGTTGTAGCTTCACTGAGTCAAAAGTTATACTGCATGAAAGTTTTGAGAGGCGGGGAAACGATCACAAACTAGCAAAGCTCCTCATTCCGTTATATGAGTGACATCTCAGTTTTCACAAGGTGAACTACATCTATAGATTACGATCAGAACTATCGATTGAGACCACAACGAGCGTTGTAGCTTCACCGAGTCAAAAGTTATACTGTGTGAAAGTTTTGAGATGCGGGGAAACGATCTCAAACTAGCAAAGCTCCTCATTCCATCATATGAGTGACATCACAGTTTTCACAAGGTGAACTACATCTATAGATTACGATAAGAACAATCGATTGAGATCACAACGAGCGCTGTAGCTTCACCGAGTCAAAAGTTATACTGTGTGAAAGTTTTAAGAGGCGGGGAAACGATCACAAACTAGCAAAGCTCCTCATTCCATCATATGAGTGACATCACAGTTTTCACTAGGTGAACTACATCTATAGATTACGATAAGAACTATCGATTGAGATCACAACGAGCGCTGTAGCTTCACTGAGTCAAAAGTTATACTGCGTGAAAGTTTTGACAGGCGGGGAAACGATCTCAAACTAGCAAAGCTCCTCATTCCATCATATGAGTGACATCACAGTTTTCACTAGGTGAACTACATCTATAGATTACGATCAGAACTATCGATTGAGACCAAAACAAACGTTGTAGCTTCACTGAGTCAAAAGTTATACTGCGTGAAAGTTTTGACAGGCGGGGAAACGATCACAAACTAGCAAAACTCCTCATTCCATCATATGAGTGACATAACAGTTTTCACTAAGTGAACTACATCTATAGATTACGATCAGAACTATCGATTGAGACCACAACGAGCGTTGTAGCTTCACCGAGTCAAAAGTTATACTGTGTGAAAGTTTTAAGAGGCGGGGAAACGATCACAAACTAGCAAAGCTCCTCATTCCATCATATGAGTGACATCACAGTTTTCACTAGGTGAACTACATCTATAGATTACGATAAGAACTATCGATTGAGATCACAACGAGCGCTGTAGCTTCACTGAGTCAAAAGTTATACTGCGTGAAAGTTTTGAGAGGCGGGGAAACGATCACAAACTAGCAAAACTCCTCATTCCATCATATGAGTGACATCACAGTTTTCACTAGGTGAACTACATCTATAGATTACGATCAGAACTATCGATTGAGACCACAACGAGCGTTGTAGCTTCACTGAGTCAAAAGTTATACTGCGTGAAAGTTTTGACAGGCGGGGAAACGATCACAAACTAGCAACGCTCCTCATTGCATCATATGAGTGACATAACAGTTTTCACTAAGTGAACTACATCTATAGATTACGATCAGAACTATCGATTGAGACCACAACAAGCGTTGTAGCTTCACTGAGTCAAAAGGTATACTGCGTGAAAGTTTTGACAGGCGGGGAAACGATCTCAAACTAGCAAAGCTCCTCATTCCATCATATGAGTGACATCACAGTTCCCACTAGGTTAAATAAATATTTGATTCTTTAACGATCATGTGGTATAACTTTTTAATTTTATTTAATGATAGTTTTTTAACTGGAATGCGAAACTATATCCCCTGATTTCGTTATAATCTAGTTTTAAGTAATACCCAGCATGTAAAAAGGTATTCACGCGCCCTCCCCCCATTCCATCAATTAAGCTTCTCCTATCACCTTCCCCTCCTCTATGTACATCCCTCTAATAATACTGTACAACTCAAAAGGAAAAATCAATATAGAATAACTGATATTTAAAACTTACTCCTTTATCCTTTTTGCTAACATTTTTATCTGTTGTTTGAACAGCGATGGTCCAACTAAAGAAAAACAAAACTAAGATAATAAATAATTTCATTTTTGTAATGTTTAGTTAAAGACATTTAGGCCTAAGTCCAAGAGTAGACCTAATCAAATGTGATTGTGTTATCAACAAAGTGTTGGAATGTATGGTGTATCGATATGTAATCAGATAGATTATGTAAGTATTTGGCTTGTATGTATTGAGACCGTTCTATTGTAAAAGTTAAACTATTTTTTTTTTTGGTTCAAAGAGCATGATATGTGCACTTATCCTAGCATTTCAAACATTTTATCATCGGTGCTTACCTTCAGGAGCTCTTATAATCCCAACTGACCACTAACTGGAACTCGACCTCTTTCATGTAGTCTTGGGTTAGATCCCTCTCTTTCATCGTTCCTACCAGGTCTCTCTTAACCAAATCTTGTTCAATTCCGATCCCACCGCAAATAGATTATTCCACGATTACGGGTTTTTTATTTTATTCCTTTTATTGTTCATTAAAAAAATCTTACAACATTAATCCAAATCCAAGAGCACGATATGTGCACTGATCCTAGTATAACATTTTATACAATTTCAAATATTTTATCAAGGGCTCACTATAGTTAGTTCTGTTATTGTGAGTATTTTCCAACAATATTGACTAAAGAAATTAAGAAACTTAAATCTTCAGCATTACTTGCACCTCTAGACATCTTTGCCACGGAATAAAAAGATAGGTCGAACGTGTCGTTTAATACATATATCTTACGATAGATGTCGTTATCGTATTAGTGTAAGATACCCTATCATATAATTATCATGTATCGCTTACAGCCTTAATATATGTATCGTTTCGCAAGTTTACAGCCTGCCTTGCAATAGTTTTTATTGCTTTTTTTGTATTTATTTATTTTATTTGTAGATTTTACAAAAAAACCATTGTAAACCATTAAAACAAAAGAAGAAATAGAAAATAATTATGTAAAAACAACAAAACATACTAACTGTAAACAAAAACCAGTACAAAGAGAATGTAGGTTAGGTTATTTAGGCCTTACGAGATCTGTTTTGAGTTACCCTCTCCCATATTTACTCAATTCAAATCGTAGTATTGAATATTAAAAATGATATAGGTACTCAAAAATAAAAGATAATAATAGTATCCTGATATATTCAAATATAGGAAAATAAACTAAATTATTTGAGACAACTGTAACAATTCCTATGTTAGGGATGTTAAGAAAATGTACATATTGGGAAAATTTAAATAATAAATAAAAGGAAATAAAACAAAATATAAAATAAAGTTAGAGAGAAACACAAATTAAAACCTAAAAAAAAAATCAATTATTAAATTATTCTAACCTAATAACAAACTTTTTTCCTTAACCAACAAACCTTAAATGTCCTAGTGGATTACTGATTTCGACCGTTAGATGGTCATCTTCAGGTCTCTGACATCACTCTTTTTTTTCCATCCTCCAATTTTGGATTTGCATCATGAAATTGCACTTTAAAAATTTTGTACAAATAACAAACAAATTTGTAAAGTACAATTTCATGACGAAAATCCAAAATTAGAAGACAAAAAAGAAGAATAATGTCAGGGACCTGAAGATGGCCAACTAACGGTCGAAACCGCTAGTCCACTACGACATTTAAGGATTGTTTGTAAAGTACAATTTCATGACGAAAATCCAAAATTGGAAGATAAAAAAGAAGAATGATGTCAGGGACCTGAAGATGGCCAACTAACGGTCGAAACCGGTAGTCCACTACGACATTTAAGGATTGTTGGCATCAGATAGGATTAATCTAACAATTGATTAAATTCACAATCCTGGAGGCTAATAACACAATGTTCAAACTAAATAATAACTAAAATAAATAATAAAATACTAAGGTACAAACTTTTTTAGATTTAGTTTAATCCAAAAATCACACATAATAGAAATTTGTGACGCCTTCCAATGAACAGTCATCCTGGATCATGGTTTGGTTGGATTATGGTTGAGTCTTCGGTTGGAAGTTTAATCTTGGTTGTAAGACTAACCGGGATCATCATCCAGATTGCCAGGCACACCGTATTAAGAAAGCAGAGGTGTTCCGCTGAGACGAAAGGCCTGTGACATTAGAGGGAAAGGAGTGTGTCCAACAAGGAATAAAACTGTAGTCGAGACCTGACAATTTGTGCAGTTTAATTTTTAGAGTGAACTTATTAAAATTATTACTTCGGGGTAAGTTTTCACGGCATTCCTGAATTCTCAGGAAGGACTATAACATATGTCGAACCGCAATAATTATATATATTTAAAATGGGTGAATTACAAATAGATCTACAGTCTTTGACCACACATATTACAACTAGGATTGTGTACATTTACTATTACAATTAGAATGTAAGTCCTCCAAATTAGTTTATCACAATTAACTCATTAGGATCTAAGATTTGGTTAACTAAAGATGGGAATAAGGGAATTACAACCTCTTAGAGTAAGCACAACCACGTTTCTTTTCGTCAACCCTACGTTCGGTTAGTTTAACCCGGGTATTACATTAATTAATTTGGCCCCAGCAACCCTAACGAGGTCCGAATTTATTCCTGGGAAAGATATTGCTAGATATATAATGTAGGTGTAGAAAAGGGAATTGGAAGAAAAGTTAGAACAACAAAGCCTTGTGATGGTTGGAATTAACTAAGGTTTACGCAAAACACGGAAAGAAATATAAATTAGAATGTAGGAAAGCAGGCAAGATGTATATATATTGGAAACGCCAAGTGGTGTCACAGCGTAACAATAGTAAACAATGCCCCCTGAGATCAAAATGTATGGAGGAAAATTTGATATAAATCTTAATAAATGTTAAATTATAGAAATTAAGTTAAATATAATAAATAAAGATAAACTAAATATAAATAATATATAGGAAACACTGTATTAACGATTTAGAGACATATAATTACAGTTAAATAGAGTGATAAGAAGTGTGAATAACAGCTGACAGTTATGAATCAACTAAGAGATTAAAATGTAAATGGATAAAAACAAGATATTAAAATCCAAGCGAAAAGTGGGAAACAATTGAATTTTTGCAAGGCGGGTATTTTCCAGATTTAATAACAAGAAATGTGAAAAGATTTACTGTTCAGTTTAGTCAAATGTTTGTAAAAGTTTAATTTAAGAGAAGCAGGCTGTATAATATTTGCTGTAAGTCTTAATAATACAAACAAAAATTTAACCTACTAAAGTAAAGATTCCATCCGATTATTTGCAAATATTATAACTGAAAAATAAACATTTTTTTTTTTTTTGTGTCTGAAATTGGTGAAACAATTTACATTGAAATTTTAAATTAAATATTTAAGAACTTTATACTTTGTATTGATAAGAATAATGGTCAATATCCTCAGTAGATTATTTTAATTCAAATAATTAATATTTTTATTTTATTTTATTTATTTTTTCCATTCCTTTTATTACATTTAAATAAACAAAACATGATTTAGATTCAGAAAAAGACATTAAGATAAAAAATAAAGCTTTCCTTAACAACAAACTAAAACAAAACAAATAAATTGACATATGACATAATAATACATTACTTTAAATTAAAATACACAACAGGAAAGAAAAACCAAAACAATATTACTTCTAAATCCTAAACATAAACAAAGATAAACAATTTAAGATAAACAAAAAATATACTGTATGGAATAAAGCAGCCTCCATTTATTTTAAATAAATCTGTTACATGTTACCGGTTTAGGTTCCCTTTGGTTGCAGATCAAGTATCAGCTGTCAGGTCTTACGTAGAGGACACCATTTTTCAGTTTATTTAATTCACAGGTGTATTGTAATCATATAAAGATAAGTTTCTGTTAATGGGATTCCCGTAATGTCGGAAAAGCCCAATAATGAATCGCACCGAATCATTACATATAATATATGAAACTAAAAAAACCATTAAACAAAATCAAATTTTGTATACATATCTGTTATAAAACCTTTTATCCCTAATTCAAATATTTTTTCACAATTAAGAACACACTAATTCAACAATGTAGCCAACAGATGTTAGCAACTTTGTTAACGTCACCAACAAGGGAACTAGTTCACCTGACTAGTTTCCCACAAGCTACACGGCAACACCTGCTAACACTTACAGACATCAATTCCCCGGCCTTAAACGGTTCTGCTTCGGCCAATCGCACATTACAAGCCCTGCACACGCTACTTGTCTCTGATTGGACAACAGCTCACATCGAGCATCTAAAAGTCCGCGACCACACAATGGATATCCGCGACAACCAATCTCACACACATTGCACGTCGAGATTGGTTCGCTTCTCGGGAAACTTAACAATGGACGGCTCATTGTCTAGGATCGACCAATCCTAGGCAAGCTAAGATACAAGCTAGCAGAGCCAAAATTGTATAAGTACCCATTTCTCAATGACAAAATCAACACTTCTGAACCTGGACACCTGCCAGCAACACTCCTAGGTAGCGTTATTCCTATCATCATTCCTCGCACCAAGCCCTCGAAACTAGCGATGTTGATACTCGGGTGAAATAGATACTCGCAATACTCGGCTTCGAATGATTTCAATACTCGTACTATTAATTCGACATCGAGTATCTGCGCAGAATGATTATGCGCATTATGTGTGTGTGTTATATTTCTATCTGTTAGACTGATCCACCAAGTACTTATTTTTTTAAACAATATGATTGTGATTGACACTTGTAATACGTAATTAAATGTTATCCTGCCTCGACACAAATTCAGTAATTAAACGTAAGTACAATATTATTACCAACATTAATAATTTAGTTATTATTTAAAATAAGTTAATTTACTCTATTTTTTATAAAGATGGTAACCTATAAATATTTATTTAAATATAAGTAATTACAATTAAATAATAATTTAATTTACTTTTTGTTATTGTGGAAATAAATGAATATTATTGTTACTTTAAATTGAACTTGTTACCGAATCTAAATCATTATAACTCAAAAACGTAATGTTTAATTAATGTGTAGTGAAAAATCAGCTTAGAAACAAATGTAACCAAAGTAGAAACACCGAGTATTTTGTTTGGAATTGACACAACACTAACGAATATCGTTGTCCGAGGATACTCGCACACCGAGGATACTCGCTATGACTCGCACATTACCTCCTCCTTGTTCCTAGTTACGAGGATTTTGACCGAGTATTTTAATTCGAAACCGAGGATTTTAATACTCGGACTCTGCCGAGGATTTTGATACTCGGAATCACCGAGTATTTTAGTTCGAACTCGCACATCACTACTCGAAACCTTCCCGAGTCACAAATCCTTCCTCTTCCATCATCTACCAGTCGCCTCCCGGCTCGACTCGACCTACTTCAGTGCCAACTCCACGTTCCCTACAACTCTCTTCCTTTTCCAACAACCTGATCCTACGTCAACTTGAAACAACTGTTGATTTAATAAGTATTAGGGTAGACAACTACCAAGAAATACAATTTTTAGTTTTTAGACAGACTCGGTTATCTATTAAGCTACGGAAAGAAAAAATTAAACCGCTTAGTTTGTCATTAAAAAAGTAACTTTTTTGTAAAGTTAGCGGTTTTCAAGATATTTAACATTCAACATTTTAACCACCGCCATTTTGTAAATATATAGAAAAGAACGTTCTTGTGTTTTGTACCTATAGTTATTTTTCAAAATAAACACAAAATGGTCGACAGACGGATAAAAACACGATTTCCGTCATTTTTCAGGAACTTTTTTCTTTATTTTGTTGCCATAAATCACTTCTTCAAGGACTCGTATTTTTGAAAAACCCTGTATATATTACATAATTGATTAAGCATTATGTACGAGATCAACATGTCAAGGTTGGTGTAATCAACAAACACAATGTGACTTTATTTAAATTTCGTAGGAGAGTTGGACAATTTTCAAAATACAGACATCCAATCTTCCCAATAATGAGATTCTAACGTACAGTACTAAAATCGACATTCCTTCCTGTTAGTAACTAGGAGTCAGGAATGATATTCCATGTACAAAGCTGGTAAGATCTTTTTACTTTGTGTTTCTAATAATATTATCTAGATGGTGTTTTGACATCAGCAGTATTGTTTAACTAATCTCCTATGACAAGAGAAATATTACACTTATTTAATTTGTCACAGTATCATAGAGGCTAATGATAACTCCTGTAAAGGGTATCTTTTTCTTGTTGTTTTAAAGTCGAAAAACCTTTCTGTCATCATCGTCTTATAGGAAAAAAACATGATAAAATAGAGACCCCTAACCCTCGAATATTCTAATAGTATCAGAGTCAGAAAAGAACAAGAGTTGGTCAAGAGAGACCGGATAGGAAAGATGAAAGAGAGGGATCTAACCCAAGAGTAGATAAAAAAGGTATAGATCCAGCTAAGTCTCATTGGCTAACCCTTACTCGTTAAAGTGAGCTAAAATGAGTTAATAAAAAACTTTTAAAGATAACTTTTGTTTGTCTCTGTTTTATTTAGATGTGAATAAGAGGTTCCCTAAATTAGTTCCCAGAGACCACCACCAGGTGAATCGGGTAGTTTTTAGAACAATAAAAAATGAACCTACTGTTACGAATTAGGATAGTTTTAGTTAGGAATATAAGTTTTTTTAAGAAGGCAGTATGACAACAATTATTGTGACAGTCCTGGAAAACTGTATAAATTGCTTACATTGCAAGCAAGGAGGACGTCATTGATGCTACAATGATGTATAACCCCTTGGGTTGGAGGAAATGTGGTCAGTTGACCAATATTGATCAAGTGGAAGTGCTGAAGGAATTCTTGAAGATAGCCAGACGGAGTTGGCACATAAGAATTTCCTGGGAGAATTGAGACTTCGGACGAGCATCCATAAGAGTTGAAAACAGGGTGAGCAAACTTCGTTTATAAAGAAACTTGTAATTATTTCAGAGTCAGATAATAATTGAACTATAACGTAGAATCAGATCTGTGAATCACAACTGAGTCATTCTGTATTAATAATAAGAATATTGTAGCATTGTAATAATATAGGAGATAGTTATTCTTGATAAAGGTTAATTGTTCTGAACCTGATAAGAAAAGGATCTAACCCAAGACTACATGAAGAAAGGTGTAGATCCAGCTAGGATACCTCGGGATTGCCAACCCCGTACTCACTAGAAGTGAGCCCTTGAGGTTTAATAAATTGGTTTTATAGATAAACGTAATTTTGCTTTACTATGTGATGTCCACAAAAGATAAATTTAATTATGGTAGAAAAGACATATAGGTCTACTTTGAAATCAATAGGTTATAAGACACAACATGTATAGCTGGTGGCAGTAGTCTATGTACGTGGCTACAAGCGTACTATGAAAACAAATAAAACACAATTTTTCTTTTGTAAAATTCTATAATTTATTTGGTCTAGCCGACCATGGTTTCGCCAGTTACGGCATTGACGAGGCTCTTACAAGACTGATAAGTCTTGTAACTGCCTTGTAAGAGCCTCGTCAGTCTTGTAAGAGCCTCGTCAATGCCGTCACTGGCGAAACCATGGTCGGCTAGACCAAATAAATTATAGAATTTTACAAAAGAAAAATTGTGTTTTATTTGTTAAAATGGAATTCTATCAAGTACCATCGGTCATCAGTGTAAACAATGTACTATGAAAACATAACCGTAGCGGGTCCTCTAGAGTTTGCAACCACTTCTCGCACAATTGTCTTTCGTTTTACTGTAATGTTTAGTTAACAACCCCAATCATAATTTTTAATGAGATTTCTACTGAAACAACACTTTATTACTTTTACGGATAATTATTTACTATTACTTACTCTATTCTCCATTCTCCTGGATTCTTTTATTTCAGCTTCTCAACTCCAGCACTCAAGCTTTCATCAGCGTCATCTGAACTTTCAGAATCTGATTCAATGTCACTGTTTATAGAACTTATAAGTGATTCAACTATATTGTCTATGGCTGGTTCTTGAGTTTGATACTCGTCTTCAAGTTTTTCAACATGTCAGAATTTCCTTACCCAATCCTCAGGACCCATGTTTAACACTTTTATATAACATTTTTGCTTGCGAAATAGTGCAAGAAACGTTTCTGCAAACCATGAATCCCTTAATATCAGCTCAATAATATTGAGGTTAGGATGATAGGGCGGAAGTCTCAGAACCTTTATTTTTCACTATAAACGATGAAAACCAGGTTTGTACAGTTCTGGAACATACCTACTGTCACTAAATGGGATATTGTTCTTGCTAAACCAATCTTTCATCTCTTTCTTTCCAATGCTAGATGTGGGGGCCTTTTTGAATTGTACATTGTGATAAGGCGCATTATCTACAACGTCAACACCGTTTGGATTCAAATTTGACATACAAACTATTTTTGTAGCCATTTTACAAACATGACACAATTAACATTGTTGTGATAATCACCAGTTTTACTGCTGACTTTCCACATAACAAGTTCGCCAGGAACAAAGCCTGTTTCACCACCACTATTTAACCTGACAGGACTACAGACACCACTATTTAACCTGACAGGACTACAGACACCACTATTTAACCTGTCCCACTACAATTTACTTGAAACATGACTAGAAACAATGTAAAACTCGTTAAAAAAATTATTCGTCAACCTTGTTCTCTTTACCGTTTATGAATCTTAAGTATGTTAATAGTTTTTTCTTAATGTCTAGATTTTCAATCAACAACTTTCTATTGTTTTTAGACTTCACCCACTTAAACCAATGACTACATAAATACTATAAGACATGACATGGCCATGTTAAATATTCTACGCTTATTCTTGAGTTGACCAATACCCGCTAGGTCGCTCTGCTAGAGAATCTGAAGTTGATGTGACTGGCGCTAGGTGGCTCTACGGTCAAACAATGTTTCAGGCGGGTAAGAGAAAACGCACTGATGCCATATATTATGCGAGGGAAGGTCGAGAATCGCTTATCTCAGCGCACGAACTGACAACACTGACTATGCTGACGGAAGTAAGTGAGAAGGTTTGTGAGAGAGAGGTCAACAGTTGTACAGTCTCAACCAAGTGGGATGCGTACAGTCAAGCACCTGCTGCTAGCGCTTTCTGATAGCTGTGTGTCAAACTTGTGACGAACAGCACCCGTAAAGCGTAGACTATTTCCCTATCCTATGTCGTGTCTTATAGGTATTTATGTAGTCATTGCTTAAACTCATGTTGTTTTAAAATAGGACTAAAACTAATTTCACTGCCCTTAAAGTCAATGCCATCTTTTAACTTCTCCTTTGAGTTTCACAGTAGGTACTCGCTTCTTTTTTCAAATGTAATTTGTGTATTCTTCTAACAACAAATTTATCAGTCATCCAGTCCTGTAAATGGCTTTTTCCAAGGATCAGAATGTCTTTTCGGTGTTGAAAAATGCTGCACATTGTAATCACTTTCATTAAGTTCACTAATTTTTGTTACTAACCGCTAAATGACACCGGTAGCTACAATAGTTTTTTGGCGAGCTTTAACTAATGGAATTTTCACACTCTTGATATCTGTTTCTTCTTTCTTAAATTTATACACTTTACAAACCACTTCCCTGCTCGGACAGTGAATTACTTTCCTCCTAATTTTGATTTGTAAAAATTCCTTTTCAGAAAATTTGAAAAATAAAATGTACAAGTTAAAGTCAAACATAAAAGTTAACTTCACTCACGATGAAAAGCAAAACAGGAACACGAGCATGTAATCAGTCAGTTAAACCATGTTTCAGCGCAGGGTAACGACTCTAAACTGAGATAGGATGGCGGAAACATAAGTAACCAAAGTTTGTAGAAAAGTCTGTACTCACAGACTACTGTATTAACAGTAACCTACCAGGCTCTGCCTATAAAATGTGTGCCAATGAAACAGGTGATTATCAAAATTGATTTTTTTTGTTATACATTTACTACTAATTAACAAGTAAATGCAATATGATGTCCAGGTAATAACCACTAATTATTGGTAATATTCTGATACAACAGATTACTTGTATAGCATTTAGTTGTGATGGTTTGTTGAAGGGGGTGAACAACTTGCATTTTGATTAAAGTATTCCTCGAAAATAGCGATAGCAACGTGGTTGCACAACATAAATATCCATTGCAATGATGCGGTGCTGTCAGGGTATGGTATGAAAACCTGATTGCGGAATTTTAAAGCGAGTGGTTTAGCTAGCCTCCTGGTAAACAAAGGAATGTGTTAAAAATGCCATATTTGCTACGTTATCTATACCTAAACGATCTGACCGTCGGCATGTAGTTATACTTGGCTTGTCAAACCACCATTCATAGGATTTTTCATAATTATAAACATCCATCCCTTATAAAATAAAAGTACTGCAGGCACTAAAAAACACTGATTGAGTTAATTGTGTGATTTTTGTCGCCATTTTTTTTAATGTCATAAACTATAACAAAGACATTGTTAACGATAACCTATTGACTAATGAAAAAAACATTTCTACTCGATTGGATATATGAACAAAATTTTCGGTATTGAGCAACAGCAAATCGTAGTGAAACATTTCAATAACCACTGCACACTACTAAAGTCACAGTATGGTGTCCAATATCATAATCGTTTCACATTTCTTTGAAGATAGTAATGGAAATGCTGTTACTGTCATACATAACAGTGATACGTGCAATGATTGATTCTTGTCAGCAGGGAAACCTAAAATCAATGCAGATATGTGGTTTCAACAGGATGGGACAACCGCTCACTTAGCTGGGCAATAAATGAATGCAGTTTCCAGATCCCATTCTCTGCAGATATGGTGATACTCCTGCCTTGGTCTGCGAGATCAGCATGAGAATTTTTTCTTGCAGATGTATTAAGAATAAGGTAGTCAAAGACCTGCCGTTGAGAACTATTGAAAATTCGATATAAAAAAAAAAAATTGTTTTTTAATATGAAGTTTCTACAATTGTTGTGAATATGTTACGTCTATAATGGGAAACAAGAATTTCGCTGTCAAGAATGTTTAAATCAAAATGAAAGTGATCTTAAGGAGTTAGTGTTCAGAACCTAAAATGTATTACAATACCGTACAATTAAATGCTATTAAGTCATGGGTGTCATCGCCGGGGGGGGGACGCGTCCCCCCCCCAATATTTGAGATGTAAAAATATTTTTGCTAAAAACGAATGATTTACTTAAAACCTTAAAAGGTAAACATCGGGCTTTGTTTTTAACATTACATTTCTGTTATAAACGCATAAAAACGATGTTTTGAGAAGTTTAATTTTAAAAAATTTCCATACCCCCAGACCCACGGCATATGTCCCCCCCTAATAATGAACTGGTGATGACGCCCATGTATTAAGTATCCAATCAATTTGGGTTTTCGACATGACCATATCTAGAAAACTTATTGTTCATAAAGAAAAAGATTATCAATACCCAGTTTTGCATATATAGATCATTCCCCTGATTATTGACACCACACAAGAGTGAAATTGGTGGGGGGGGTATATTCAGTCATAGTTTTTGTTACTAATTTTGAGTCATTTAATACAAATCGTCCCTGTAATTGCAAATAGTCGTATGTCAAAAAGGGCACTTTTCAGGAGAGCAAAAAAACTTTATAATTCATTACTTTTTCATTTAATTACTTCAGAAATAAGATTGGAGCTTATATTTATGATGTAATATTATGTAATATGGTATCTATAGTTCTAACTTATCAGATTTGTGTTTTTCACGCACATACGACTTTTTGCAATTAAAATTACGAATATATCTCTACATAAGACATTTTTATGCAGACATAAGACTTTTGTTTTCAAGTTAGGAAATTATTATTAACATACGACTTTTATGATAAACTGGTTTTATTGCAATGGTTGACTTACATAAAACATTTCAATCTAAGACAACTTTAAATTTTAGTCATCATGTGATAAACTGTTATAAAAGAAATGGTAATCTTTTTCCATAAGGTTTTTAAGGTCCTGCAGGTCCTTGAATTTCCTAGCTGTGATAGGCACTGGCTTTTCGTACAGCGGTTTCAGTTGAGAGTAAACCTCCGTTGTTTGTTTAGGTCGCCTAGGTAGTAATTGTCATTTTTCCGAAAAGTCCAATTTGTACCAAATATGGCCATCAGAGGTATATTTCAGGCACCTCAGATCCGTGACATAGGGATCGCCTTTTTTATTCCCTGGCCGAATACTTTTGTAGTATCCATCTGCAAACTGAAAGAAATCTTTATAAGTAAGAGTTTCCACATAATAGGGTCTTGGTTCCATTCGCGCTTCTCTGATGTCTCTAACATAGTCAGCAGGTACGTAGTGTTCATGTTTTTTTATCTTCCTTTCAATAGTGCTGTGCACACTGTCCACCTCCATTTGAGTGTGGCCCACTTCCAGATATTTTTGGTACACCGTAACCCTTTTCTTTATGGAAAAGTACAGGAGCGCATTAGCCACGGTTTCACACCTGTTCTGATTGGTGCACCCGTCACTCCAAATTATAACCTCAGTGATGTCTGGGTTTTGTTTTTTTTGTTTATTAAGATATCTTACAAGCATAGAGGCAAAGATATCACCATCTAATAGTCCATTTCCTTCGTGCCAGATGTAGCACGTAACGTCATGGTTTGCCAGATTGAAAATTGAGTAGTTGTGCACTTTTAGTTTCGTTTTATAATAGGAAGACAGACGATGCTCTAATGTCTGGACATTTAAGTATCTTTTGTACATCAACAGCTACCACCAATGTGTTTTTTGTCTCTTCTGATATCATCTTGTCACTGTCTTTCTCTTTTCTGGCTCCTTCTTTTCTGTTTTGATAGGTACTTGTCTAGGGAAATCTTCCCTAATTTGTGTTTAATACAAGTTTCACACTGATCTTTTTTGGGAGTAAAAAATCCTAAGTTCATTATAATAAAAACTTTGTGAAAAAGGGCCCTTGAGGCAGGTTCATTGTTCCTCTCAGAGCATAAACGGGAATATTCTCTATACAGTTGTGATTTACTTTCCCAATTAGGTTCCAAGTATTCCTTAGATGTTTTCGCTCTACAATAATGGATTCCATTTTAGGAAGAGAATTTAAAAATTGCCTGATCCCATCTCTCTTTCCAGCATCTTTTTTTGATTCCTCAACATCAGCATTTAAAACATCCATGAGCTCAGGGTCGTCTGGGTTATTTTCTGGTGGTACAGTTTGGTCTAATACCCCTTTCAGTACCCAAGATCTGACTGATTTTTCACCCAGACAGAATGTGTTTAAAAACATCTTCTTGCACTCGTAACGGTAGGGTCGGACGTAGGCCTACTATCAGACAGGGCTACCTCTGCAACAGTAACAATATTCTTATTAGCAATAAATATCAAGTAAATAAAATAATTTATTAAGCAAGAAATTTTTTCAGTAGTGTCTAGTTGTTATAAGACAGTCTTATAAATTGCCTTTGAAAAGGTCAGGCTTGAAGTTTATAACCTAGATTCTTTTCGTTGAAGAAGCCTTTAGAGTAAGCTAAAGTTCTAGGCTTTGCTATAATAATTTTCGTACAATATTTGATAACAATGTAGTCTAGGCTTTATGCCTAAAGGTAATTTTAAATCTGATGAGATGCCCTAAGCTAACTAAAGTTGAAAAGATGTGATTATCATAACAACATTTACCTTGATCTACCTTTGGATCATCCCACCGTTGAGTTTGCCATTAATAGAAGGTAGGCTCACGTTTGAAGCAGGGCGAGTTAAAAGTATCTTTTCGGCCAACTCCACCATCAATTTTCCTCTTCGCATCATTTTCTAAAACAATCAAAGTTACACTTAATGTATGTTCCAAAAAGTCTTATGTCTAAAAAGTGCATTTTTGGAGGTATCCAAACACTAGACTCAGACATACGACATTTTGATATGAAGATAAATTACTAAATTTTGCACGATATAATCCAAATTAAGTTAATATTCATGTTCTTAGTCTCATTTGCAATGTTTAATTATGCAGTAGAACTACTCAAAGTGCTGACAAATCAATTTTCTAACTTTAATTGTAGTTGCAAACATAACCTAAAATATCTCAAATGAATGTTACCATGGAAATTGCTCTTTCAATAAATCTAATTGCTATTAACATTATGTAATTATGTACAATATACAAATTTAAACCCTTCTACCATACTTATTACCAAAAATACAACAGTCTTCTTTGTTATTTCTATCAGATAACTTGGAAAACAAAATGCCACTTACCTTCACTTCTGATGATTGAGACATAAGACATTTTGCAATAACAAAATCAGCTGAGAAAACATACGACTTTTAAACATTGGTTATATTTCAGGTTAAAACAGCTGTTGACATACGACATTTTGCTAGTGCATGTGGGACCAAATATGCCACACTTTACACAACAAATCCAAAAACCGAATTTTTGACATACGACTTTTTGCAATTACAGGGACGAAATGTTGTAAAATTTGACACAATAGTGTTTAGAAAGAACAGCCCTATATTATATTGAATTTCATCACAAGACCCTGAACTTTATTTTTTTTGCCCATTTAAAAATATGATGTACTTAAATTTTCCATACCTTAGTGGCTGGTTATTTATTATATTGTAAAGATTCTATCATTGCAAGAATCAACTGGTTAGAAAGTTTGAAATATAACGGAAAAAACAATTACAGTAGTGTTGAAAACAAAATATGGTCTTGAATATCCGCATCTGAAAAATGGCATCCTCCTTTTGGGAGATTTATCAGTTTTGAATATGAAGATTTTTTGTCCTGCAAAAAATGCTGTAAGGGTTATAGCAGGTCTTAAAAAAGCCGAGTCATGTAGAGTTGTGTTTAGAGTTTTTACACTTCCAAGAGTATATATATATATATATATATATAATATATATATATATATACTTCTTGAGGTGATACTCTACTAAGGGTTCAAATGGGAGCATACCAGAAATAAAGATATACATAGTTATATCACTTGACAAGCTGTTACTTATCGTGCTGCACAGCACAGATTGAATTCATATAGCAAACTTCTTTCCCAGGCTGGTGCTAGACTGATAAATAAGCTCCCACAGAGCATTGAAAACCATCAGGATTTTTTATCATTTAACCTTACCATTTAAAACACCCTTAGACAACTACTATTGTCTTGATCTTTTTACTCTGTGGAGAAGTTTGTGCACTCTATGCCGGACCCTTGACATGATGGAAGTGGTCTCTTTCCCTTGGATATAAATTTACATAATAGGACTGATTATACTATTATAATAAAATTTTACTTAAACGAGTCTATATTGTGTACGTTAATATTAATTTACTTTTGTCGGTCACTATTTTTGTTTTGTTTATTAATTATTGGAACTATTTATTTGTGTAATATTTGAAATTGACTATGGCCATACAATTGTTTTTTTCTACGGCCATAAAAATAACTCTCAGCTGTACAAAATTTTTGTCGACCTGGAAACATACTAACACAGCGTAAAAGTTACAGTAAAAAACGAATGAAAATAAAAGACGACTCTTTCATAAAGTGTTGTAGTGGCCACAAATAAGTCTCCATTTAGGGAACACTGAAGGAATTGATTTAAAAATTACTATTAAATCTAAAGAAAACAATTGGCAACCATTGGTAAGCTGTGTTCGAAGACGTGACAACTGTAAGAGGAAATAACGTAAGCAACCACTATGAGTACTGCTTGAGCGTAATAGAAAACAAGGTAAAAATGTTTATTAACAAGAACTTTGAATGTTTAGTTCTCTGTACCTGCAGTATGTAACTACAGACATATTTATATTTCATAAAAAACTTTGTTACAAAATAAAGCTTCAGTATTGTTTGTGTTGAGTAACGTATAATCAAATCCCAGTCTTTTTAGGGTGCGTAAGTAAAACAACGAACCCAGATAATTTCACACGTCCATACAGACAAAAAAAATAAATCGTATATATTTTCAAACTTTGGTTTTATATTATTTGTATTGTCCCATATATATGAAAAAAAATATAGTGCTAATTAAAAAGTGACTTTTGGGGTAATTAAAATATTGATTGAATATTTCAATTGTTTGAATATCGATTGAATTTTCACCGATTTCTCTTTATTAAGGTCTGTAGGTAAAACCAAGGACCCTTATAGTTTTACGCGGATATTTGTCTGTAAGTTGTAACACCGACAAGGCGATAAATCCTATAACTTTGCATTTATATTCTTTGTATTGTCCCACATATAGGAAAAATATAGCAGCAACAAAAAATATCCTTGGTAGTTTAGTGGCAAAAACTATCGAGTTAAACATTTTATTTTTGGAAATATGATGTGTGGGGTATAAAAGAAAATTAGTAGTTATTTTGATTACGAATATGTATGTTTATTTGATGAAGAAATTAATGTTAGCAAAGCTACATCTACAGCCCTTTATATACACACGTCAACTGCTAAAATCCATTTAGCCGTTATAGATTTATGACCACGATAAAAATCCTTTCAAATAATTAATATGGATTACAGGTACGATTATCACAGTACATTCAGTTTGTATTTTAATCCAGTTATAGTTATTGCTCCACGTGTGAACAAATGTTATAATGGAACTACGCCTTAAAATCCATATTATGTGATTCTTTTCATATTTTAGATTGTTGTATATGATCCTTTCTTTCATTTTCAACATTTAATTTAATTTGGATAGTTGTAATATCCAATCATTTGTATAGACACCTTCATTGCTTTAATTTTCTAAATAATTGTTTCAATTTAAACTGCCGCTTAACACGTTAGCTGCCATATCGGTCCGAGACCGAAACTAAGGTGAATGTACATTCAGCGTTTCAGCACGATCGGACCGATAAAGTCACTGACGTAATGTTTTGTGGCTCACAGTTCGATAGTGCCGCAACCTATCGGCCAATTTTGGTATTCTCTGGATTGGGTAAAGACGTGTGTTAGACGTAGCACATTGTATGCTTTAATAACCGTTATCATGGTTATTCAATATAATAATAAAACCAGTGGATATTTTCACTTTTTTGTCGGAACGATTAAATTTTACAAAAACATTTTGCTTTAGTAATGAATAATTCACAAAGAATACAGTTGTAGAATGAATATATGTATTTATAAAATAAATATTAGACAAATAAAATAGTGAGCGTTGCCAACATAAAGAAATGAAATGGCCCGTTTGGATTTTTTTTTTTTACACGAAAATTGCCTCGGTCCGATCGGTCTCGAAACTATGTATGCATAAATGTAAATAAAATTAGTAAATACTATTGCCTTATATTATTTAACATAGGTAGATGCAAAAATAATAATGGAAAAATAATTTGGTAATCGTGGCACTCCAGGCAAGAGTAACGTATTAGGCCTCGGCAACTAACTTGTTAAAAGACTTCCGACTTTATAAAAATAACTATCCCAGTATCCCTACGGATATCGTGTGGTATTAGCACATGGTCAACCCTTCTTTTTTTTATGCAACCATTATCTAATCGCTTCGTGGATCTTAAAAGAGTTTTACAGAAAGGTTGAATATGAAAAATATCAACAAAATGCCTTCGTTAACTTTATGCAGTATAATACAAGGCCACATACATTTAAGTACAAAACAAACAAATATGTCTTTTTTAGTAAGTCTGACATTAGTATTATTACTAATTAATAATTAACAAAAAGACAATATTAATCTTAAATATATGATATATACTTCTGTATATAATACAAAGATTAAATAGCTGCAATACAAGATAGTATAAAAGAGGTTTCATTAAAATTGCAGAATTTATTTATAAACTTGTGATCAATATTTATTTTAATACTAGTACAATTTAAAATTATATTTATTAATTAATTTTAATGCTTACACTTTTCTTTATCACACTAGTATAATACTTAAATAATTATTTCAAGTGAAAAATATACGACCTAGACTGGGAATTGAACGTAGGACTTATGAACCAATATTCTACCAACTGAACTACTCTTGATCGTTCCCAATAAAGGGCGTACACGTCTCACTTGACTTTGCTTCTGCTGCAATTTTTGAGTTACAACAGATCATTCACTTCGATAACAATATTGAAACTGATTTGTATACTTGCAGCTTTTATGTATGTATTTAATTATATTAATTTTAACGCTTATACATTTTATTACCAAGCTAGTCGATAGCTCAGTTGGTAGAGCATTAAGCGCGTAAAGCCAAAGGTCCTGGGTTCAATTCCCAGTCTAGGTCCGTATATTTTTCACTTGAAATAATTATTTAGTTTAATAATATTTTAATGTAAGTTAGTTTGAATAAATGTTGATATTTTTATTTATGTAGCAGTAGTCATTTTAACCGCGGAACTGCCTACTATATTTTTTGTGGTGCCACGGATTTCTTTGTGGTTTTGTTGGTTTATTTCTTTAAAATATTTGGAAAGAGATAAATATGTGTTGTTATAGATCTATATCACAGTGTTCAGAAAAAATCACAGAATAAAGTAAAATACTTGTTTAGAACATTAGGTACTTTTTTTGTTTTGTTTAAAAAGTGTAATAAATACAGAGCCTAAATTTTAAAAAGGTACTTACGTATTAAAGCCACCGCAGAAACTTTGCACATATATATATATATATATATATATATATATATATATATATATATAGCTACCGGCCAAACCTGTCATGATATATAATTATATCGCAAAGTAAGCAAATATTGGTGCATATATATATATATATATATATGCGCAAAGTTGCTGCGGTGGTGTTAATACGTAAGTACCTTTAAAAACCCAACAACTCGCATCTAAAATTCAAAATGTAGCAAGTTTTATCTATTTTTTTGGAAATACATTAAGTAATGTAGTTTGAATTATAAAAAAATATAATGACTTTTATGTTGAGCGTTGCTAGGCAATTATGTAAAAATTGCCTCCTTCAGTCAATAAAGTTCTAAAAGTAAATTATAAATAAAAAATTATCATTTTATTCAAGAAAATCTATACAAAATATCTGTTACCATCTTCCAAAAAGGCTTTTACACTACAAAATACTGTATTGAATATCCTATGGAGCTTTAGCAAACCATTATTTTATGCCAAAGCAGTCATGACTTTATTATGAATCTAATGTATGAAGGATACTATCATATTTTCATTTAATGGGTGTTTTGGCAAACGATAATATAATTCTTAAATAAATTATTCATAGGGTCCAGCAAGTTTTTAGCCAGGGATCTTACAACACAAACTGATTCCACAGCCATCTAAATAATACAAATGGTAATAAACCTAAAGGATTGTGCTCTATGCTTTCAATCTGTGAAGAGTTAAAGACGATATAGCCAATAGTAGTCCTAATACAAGCGTAGACAATGGTCATTTAGTGACTGATGGCACCACAAAAAAATAAGAGTCGGTATAATACGACCGATCGGCAGTTATAATGGTTTAATTGAAATATCTGCTTTATTTTATCTATACTTTTTCGCTTTTACTGTTGTGAAAATACATTGGTTGTAGGCCAATTAAAAAAATTCAGAATTACAAACAGAACATATTTTTAGGAAATTTTGGCAAACAAACTAACCATAAATGGTTTAACATCAAATAACTGACATGATTATCAAATTACGTACAATATAAAAAAAACTATGTTAAGTTCAAAGAAAAACCATGTTACAAATACATTAAAATTGTTTTTTAGATTCTTGATGAGCAGATAACGTAGGAACTTACAAAATTTTATCTCAACACAACCAAAACAATACAACGATATCAAAATCGCTCGTCAACAGTTTACAATATCGACCATGAGATTAGATATAAAAATTTGACATATCATTTACTACAAACCTTACTTTTAAAAGAAACTATAGTATTTTTACGCAGAATTCACTCTTTCACTGTACAAATTGAAAATGGAAATCAAATTCATATAAAAATAGGTTATGGGAATTGCTGTCACTAAAGTAATTACACAAATCTACTAGACGCATACACAATACATTTAATACCGATTATCAGACTAATTGTATAACGCAACTTTTTCCAATAATTTTACTTTATCGTGAAATATGAGAAGGGATGTTTGTTTCACATGAAATAAATATAAAATAATTTAACCTTACCTAACTTCTATTTTTCATCAAAGACATGTTAGGTTACGTAATCAAAATTATAATATTTTAATAAAAACTATAATGACTCATACGAGTTGTGAATCTTGTTCTTAGGTGTCGTCTTTTAGGTATTTTGTCTGTGGATGTTGTTTACATCGATGGTTAAAATTAATATAGTCAAATTTGAGACGAGAAAGTTTATATAAGTTGATTGAAAGTGTTTTGTAATTTGATGTTTGAATTTAACGGTTAAAAGTTAGATTTTTGTGTAATATTTGTCGAAATTTCACAGTTAAAAATTAGTTTCTTTTAGGCTTTAAAAGTGACCATTTCAGAAGTGAACATGAAACTTTTGAATACCTGTATAAAAATGAATTCATTTTTATTTTTTAAATTGAAACAATTAATTCCTCTAAAAAAATACTATTTTTCCATTTCAATATAAGGTATGTTACTAAATGAATTTGAAATATTTTATAATTTAATTAATGAACGATATTGTAAATTTTTACCAAATCATTTATAACAAAATATTCAAATTTTTTGATTTATTTTGAAATATGAAAGGAAAGAGTGATCATTTACTGTTATCGTTATTCAAACATTTAACACGCTTAGTTTTTTATTTACATAAACGACGACTTATGTCAAAATAAACTATTTGAATATGAACAATCTATCGTTATCCAATAACTTTTATTGTCATTTCAAATTTCGAAAATGGTTACAGAGTAGTTTTATTTTTTTAAACAAATTTTACTGCAAAATTTATAGCGTAGTTGTATCAAGCAAGGCCCTGCCCTTACAAAGTTATACAAATCGTATTATTAATTTAAAAAAATATATAATGTAACACATTACTGAAATATTACAAATAAATTGGCAAGACATCGAAATGTCATGTTATAACAACCCTGTATAAGTAACAAAAATTTCTTTATAAACTATTTTATAATAAATTATATTAAATTTAATATTAACCACTAAATTGTTCTATTTATATGAGAGCCGTTCGGAAAGTAACTTCCGTTTTCAAGTAATACGAAAAGTAGTGGCACTGCCGCTGTGGTGAAGTGTTCAACTAGCTGCGTTAAAGGGAAGATTGTGATTAACATAGTTTGCCAGTAGTCCTTCAAAATGAGCGCTTAAATAGAAAACCCCACAAAATACACGTGATAAGATTTCTGATGGCAAAAAATTTGTCAGCAGCAGGCAAACCAATGGGTTCTACTTTATACTTTCTTTCGTGTTACGACATAAAAGGAGAAGAAAGTCTTAATTCTACTGAAAAATTCTTCTCCTTTCACGTCGTAATACTATTGAGATATGAGAGTTAGGTAAACACCAAGACAAAACAACAGTTGATGGTAGGGGGTCAAACCACTTCACCAAGCATACAAAAAAACTTGGCAAACTTTGTCTGCCAGGAAGGTTAAGTCGATCATCTTTGGGGTGCAAAAGGAGTGATACTTCTTGTGGTGTTTATGAAACATGAAATGATCATAAATTTTATTGTCTATCGTGAGACTTTACAAAAACCAAGAAGAGTCATCCAAAAGAAATACCGAGATTTGTTGACTTCTGATTTCCTGTTTTCACACGACAATACTCGTCCTCACACGGCTTAGTAAACAAACGATCTGTTGGATCAATTAAAAAGGGATGTATTTGATCATCTATTGTATAGCCTAAATTTGGCTCGTAACACTTTAGTAACAAAGATACAGATGCAGCGACAGGCTAAAAGATGCAGCGACAGGCTAAAATTTCAAGCAGCCGAATTTTATAAAGGGATTTCCAAACTGGTCCATCGCTATAATAAATCCTTAAATCGGCGATTATGTAGAAAATAATTGAATGATACAGTTTTAAGATAATGAAGTTTTTCTCTCTTTTATTGAAGTCAAACAGAAGGTTACTTTCCGAATGGATTTCATATTTTACAATAAAATTCAATAGTTTTAACCATTTTATAATTTATAAACCTTAAACTATTAACAGTAGTGTGATTTTATTTATTAACACTTTATATGCTTTAATAATTTCATCGTAACGAACATGTTTTGGCTTCCTTAAAAGCTGATTTGTAGTTTTATGTCGTTAGTTTTTAAGTAGAAATAAATTCAGTTGCGTCTTTACAGATTTTGGTGTATTATATGATTGTGAAGGAAAAAATCACTATCCAGAAAACTTTGTGTATATTTTAAAAGTAACAGCTAGAAATATTAATGGTATTGTAAACAGTTAAAGGGCTAAACATTTTGAAAAAAGACAGGTCGTGTATAGATTTTTCGTACAATTGATGATTTTTGTATTACGGACGGTTATTAAACATACATCTTGTGAACTGTTTTATAAAAAACCAAAATGGTTCTAAAAAAATATAAATACAGTAGAACCCCTCTAATCCGTCACCTTCGGGCCTGGGGGCATGGTCGAAACGCAAAAAAGATCGGATTATCAAAAAAAAAAGTCAATATTTATTACATATTATATAAAGAGATTTTATTAAAGTGAAATAAGTGATATATAAACTTTTAAAAGTCTATATATAAACACTGCAAGTACTATGGCAAATCAATAGAAACAACACGAGAGATGAAACAGCACTGAGGCGGGAAAGGGATAACAAACCGGATGAATGGCGCCAGACGGGCCGTGAATTATCAACAAGTCGGCACATTATTGCGAGCTCCAGCACGGTCAGATTAACCGGAGTAACGGACCACCCAAGAGCGGATTAGAGGGGTTCTACTGTATGACCTTTTTATAAAATTGAACCTCTTAAATTTTGAATATATTTGTTCGGTAGGATTGTCATACAGATTTAAAAGTACCAAAACAGCTTGTAAGTGTCGTATAAATACGTTGTTTTAAGAATCGCACCAAATGAAAGAAATCGCACACTCTATTTTCACAAAGACTGTACTAAGTCTCAGTTGTTACATGTACACGAATTTTCTTGATAGTCTACAGTGTGCCTAAAAATTTGCTTCCAAACACAAGGTGTTCTGAAAAAAAAAAAATTAAAATCTAATTTTTTGAAACTTCTCAAATGTTTCTTATTTCATTTTAAAAGACGACCATATAAAACAGTATGAACAATTTCAAAGAATGAATGCGGTTGCTCTTAAATATTACATGTAATTGTGTGAGAGAGACATTACAAGCAGTTGTAAAAAAATGTCAAATGAAAAATGAAATTTAATCTGTTCAAATTAAAACTTACTGATAGTTTAAATAGATCAAAAAATAAAAACTTTGTAACTTACTACTTTTTGATGTTTTTATATTCGTATGAAATAAAACCTCTGTCCTAATGAAGCAGCATAACAAATGGAAAACTCCAACACCAACAACCAGATTCCAACCTTGCCAATACCAAGTTTCGTAGCAAGTTAAGTTATAATAAAATATTGTAATCATATGATCAGTAGAATTTTAATAACCTCAACTCCCATGAAGAAAATTGTAATACAGTAGTAAAAATTTAAAAAATATAATAAAAAAATAGCTATATTTAATTTACAAAATAAGTAAATTGTTTAAAAAAGGTAAATGTGGACTATATTTGGTGGTTTAACACAAATTATTAAAGCATATTAAATTCTATACAAAAATGTCTTCATAAAATGATTACGATAAAAACATTTAAAATACAGATGTGTCTCGATAGTTATTGAGCACTGAATGTATGTAGAGATTAATATAGTGTAATAATACAAGTTGTATTGACGAGATATGTTGAAATGTGCTGTGTCTTCCCATTAGACAGGCTGTACACCAGAGCGATACAATGTTCACCAAACGATCATTGCAATAAACGACTTGTACCTTAAGATAATTTTGCTGCACGCCAAAGTGTCAATCTGTTGACATCAGACATTTTTTCAAGTCAGTTGTAACCCTGAACTTGTTCATTGAAGATTATATTTTAGTTTTTCTGTTGTATTGATATTTAAAAAAGAGAAAAGTATTTTGGACATGTCATGAGACAGAGTTCCGCTGTAGTAACACACGAAAAGAATTTTATAGGACGAGCCCTGAAAATTTCCATTTCTTATTGCAACTTTTAACATCTTTCATTGAAAAGTATGGTTTCTTGTGTGCTTTAATTCGACTATAATAGTCTTCCAGGCCAAATCTATCACAGTCTTATAGTATCTTTTCAGTTTATAGTTCCATAAATAGGGGTATTTTTTAACACTATTGAAAAAATAAATTCATTCTTCAGTATTATATGTATATAGATATCTTACCCATTTGAATTATTGTATGATACAAACAACCAAGCGTGTTGTTAAATACATATATCGTACGATAGTGTTATCGTAATTGGTGTATACGTGTTTACAATACGATTTGAAATCACACTCATGATGCTTATCAAATTGTTAAGAAACTAACTATATTTCATAGGTTAGGTAATTAGGTGGTAATCAGCTGAAATTGTTAATTTATTATACGAATAGTTGTTGACTTTTTATTGGATTTAATAAGTCTATGAAATCAGGTTCAGTTACACGATCTTACAAGATAATTATCACGTATCGTTTACTATCTTATACTATGTATCATATCATTTTTGTGTGCATCTGAAGAAGGTTATTTCCCCTGCAAATTGAAGCATTGTTAACTAAGCTAGAAAGTGTGGACAAACGGTACAGACAATGGTGTTAATGATTGAATTGAATGCGCACGAAGAGTTCCATTATATGAATTAGAACAACTTTGGGGATACGTAAGCAGTTCCATACTTGAAAAGAGAAGAAAGAGAGGTCTCTTTTAGTTGGTGCAAGTCATGGAAATTCAGCAGGGATTTTCCTCCTCGCCGTAATCAGTGAAAATCTTCATCAACATTCCATCATGTCTACATGTTCATTGAACCCATTTTCAACACTTGTAAAAACCAATGTGATGTATTTACTTTCAGTGCGCAGTAACTTTTCGGACATTATACACTATCATTTTATCGTCGGCACTACTGGTATCTCGTAAACTATTGATCCTATAAAAAACTTTAAACTAGAGACTTTCGTTACTTTTTTGTAGAATTTAAAAACTCTTTTTGGAAACTTTAGGATTGTCCATCTTTGCCTAATATGGCACCCAACTTCAATACGCCTTACGGAAACCCCAATTTTGAAGACTTTTTAAATTCTTGGGTATTTTTTTGACAAACTCATACGTTTTGAGTTAGAGAATCTTGAACTTTCAAACATTCCAATGCATTTTATAAAGCCAATTTTCTGTACGGTACTTTCATTGTTGCAAGTTTAAAATTGAATTGGGGATAATCTAGAAAGTGCAAATACGAATTCAGGAGCAAAATTAAAACAACTAATTTGTGAACAGATAAAAACTATCTCAAATCTATTGTAATTATAAGCATTTTTTTTGTCCAGAACAGAGTTATAAATTGTGCCTCCCAAAAAGTAACAAACTTTAAATTTTCGAAAGTTCAAACACCACTGATTTCAAAATATACCCAACAATAAAATGCCTTAATATTTTGTTTAAAATCTGAATAGACCATATAAAATGGAGGTTTCTATCAGGAATTTTAAAATTAGCTGCCGTATAATAATGTCAGCAATTTTCAAATTTTGTAAACAAGTTTTTATATTTACTAAAAGCCATTTCAAAGAATCTATAGTTTACGTGATATCAACAATAAAATGATCATCCTGTATATGTAGACTCTAATTAATGACTGTGTTAGATGTTGTAAAATACAGCTGCCTTAAAAATACTTACTTTATATTCTATCAGTTTATAATAATAAATATGTATACTATAAACACATTCATATTAGGATTCAAAATTTGTAAATTACTAATGCTATAAAAATTACAAGCGATGCATTATACGCTAATATACTTATTGCTAGGGATGTGCGAGCGTTTCTATTTTGGGCTGAAAACGATCTAGACGGAACAAATTTAATATTTTGTATTCTAAGCGATTACGTTTAAGAGAACTCAATATTATACTTCAAAATAGTACTTAACTCTGAAAAATAAAAATCCGTAGAATGTAAATAGTTGTGAAAATCATGAAAGTGAGGTTTGGCGCATTTAATTTAGAAAATATATTATAGTGTCAATAAGAGCTCTTTAAGATCTTTAACGTGATGTTTAATGTTGAGCTTGACTTATGAGAAAAACTATACAGTATAACAAACACACAGAACACAATTCTCATAAAAAATACGCTTAAGTATCAGACGCGTTTCAACGACAAGGTCGTCCTCTTCAGTGATACACCAACTACACCAACCAAACCACAACAACCTTGAAGAGGACGACCTTGTCGTTGAAACGCGTCTGATACTTAGGCGTATTTTTTATGAGAATTGTGTTCTGTGTGTTTGTTATACTTTTACGTGATGTTTAATTAATTTTCATATTTGATTTTTCTTCTTCTTCTTCTTCACTCTAACATTTTTACTTCTAGTTTATTAGTTTTTTTTCGCCCTATAAAAAGGAAGAAAAGAACATAAAATAATGACGCCCTCAATACGAATACTCTAATAAACAAGAGTTGCCTAATAAATATAAGATAATAGGTAACACAGAGAAAAACGTTTGAAGCTACGAAACTTTTGACGGTTCATCGAAGCAAGATAAGTGTATTCTTAAAACAACCGAATCATGACCCTCCCATATTAGAAATACAGTGTTTCGAAAAAAACAACTGATGGTCAACTTTTACTATTATTTGCTATTAGTGTAGCAGGCAACAGAATTTTACGAAGGAAGGATTTTCAAGGTGGTCCTTCGGTATATTAAATACTTAAATTTAAATTGTGATTATGTAGAAAAATAGTGGACAACTGTAGTTTTAAGATGTTAAAGTTTCCGTTTTATTTATAATTAACGGGAGGTTACTTTCCAAACAGCTCCCCTATATTAGACATTTAAATCTTTTATCCATTATCAACCTAATTATTGCTCCATTAATTGTCCTTTTTATCGTAATGCACAAGCTTTTTATTTTCCACTCGGGTTTAAAATGCAAAATCAATTATAACAAAATAAACTTAGTTAAACTCAATAAATTTATGGCAAAAATGAGATAAGACACACGTTGTGTGTATGAAAATATAAATCTAACTGACCACATTTGAATGTTTAGTTCAGTATTGTACACGATACAAACTCTGATCACATTTAGAACAGACATAAGCTTTTTCTTCTTCATCTTTAAAAGGGAAATATTTCCTGGTCATTATTGCTTTATAAAAACGAGAAGAACTAAACCTAAAACCCCTGACCCTCAAATATTCTAATAGTATCAGGGTTAGAAGAGAACAAGAGTTGGTCAAGAGAAACCTAATAGGAAAGATGAGAGAGATCTAACCAAAGATCTGAAAAGGTATAGATTCGGCTAGATTTGTCACTCCAGTTCTAACTATAGGATCCCAGAGGGCAATAGATGTAAGCAAACATCACGCCTTTCTGCCTTCTATCAAACATTCCTGAATTCTCAAAGTTTAATGTTACAACAGTCGGTACATGATGGAATTCCATGATATTGGAAATAATGAGACGATTGTTCAATTCCACAAAACAGCTTTTATTGCGACATATGTTTCGCCTTTAGGCATTTTCAAGCAACTCTTAACGGCGAAACATATGTCGCAATTAAAGCTGTTTTGTGGAATTGAATAATCGTCTCATTATTTCCATTCTCAAAGTTTCTTAGAATTTGGATCATATTTCTAGAATTTATACATTTTTTAAACTTTCTTTGTAATATTTAAAATGTGTAGATTGAATATTCGTAAATAAGGTAATAGTGTATTTTGTTTTCGCTTTTAACAAGTTTCCTAATAAAAAAAATTGAGATTGTGTTGAGCCATTTTTTCCCTTCAGATTTTCACCAGTTTTTAAGTTTATCTTTAAATGAAATAGAAACAAAGACAAACAGTTTGAGTCCTCGTGTAAATTTATATATTAAATTGTTTGCTAATATTAATAAAAATGTGCTTCAATGAAAATGGAACTAAAGTGTTTCACAATAGCATGCGCTTATAAAGTCGCGAGTGATACAAATGATTTTATAATTGTGCAAAAAGTTCATAAAACATTTATACATATTTGACACTTACCAGTAACTGGCGCCAAAACAAACACAAATATAGGAAGTGTTTTGAATTTAAAACAAATAGTCTCTAATAAAACTTTTCACCCAAAAGAAAAACATCTCTTCCACAACCTAAAATTACTGAATTAGATCACGTAACATTATAAATCTACAAAAGTAATTAAAATTTATATAAATTGTGAAAAAAACAAGTTATAATAAACTTTCAATGTAGAAAATAAAATAAAACAACATACAAACAAGTTTAAAATGTATAAAATTACAACACAAAATAAAAAATATATAAATATATTCATGTATGCAATTAATTTACTTAAATTGTTCATAAGTAAGAAGTCATAGTAGTCACTATGTTGAAATTCCTTTTAAAAACACAGCCAGCGATAAAGATTCAAACGACAGTTTCAGTATGTTCCGTCCACGACGATTCCGAAGGTTCGTAGCTGTGATCCAAAAGTGATGAACGGATTGAAGTGGTTGGAGAGTCATCGTAGTAAACACTACAGAATGACGATCGGAGTGATGGGGTAATTTCTTCCTGCATTGCTATTGGTGCTTTCATGTTACGGTTACGATACCGCTCAACGGTTTCTGACTTTCGGCGGGGTTCGCGAGTGGGTTTATCCACAACTTCTGAAGCACTGAAACAGGAATAATTTACGATTAAAATTTTATACAAATCTAGAAACTTATTACAAATCTATTATTACAGCTACGACATAAAATCACACCTTCCAGGTTTTATACACGTTGTTTTAAAAATATGTCTTAACTTCGAGAAGTAATTTAGAGGATCTAAATAAAGAAAAAAGTAAACTTGTAAACCTGTTTGAAAACACTATCAGTCTGTCAGCTATTTTATATTTTATATACCATGTGTCCATAAAGTCCCACCTCCTCTTATTTTTTTTAATAATGGAAATAGACAGATTTGCTTTGGGGAAAGTTTAGATAACCAAAGGAGGAGTTTTTTGAAGTATTAAAATTTTCAACCCTTACCCCCAAAATGGGGTAGTTTGGGGGTAAGTCAAGAATTTTAAATAGCAACACCTATTGAGTGATACCTCATTTTAAAGGTCTTTTCAAAATAAGAATAATGGCGTAAACCAGAGGTCTCTAAGTTCATCCTACCCAACTTAGCAACCAATCGAATTGTGAATTTTACGTTAATAATTAGACCGGAAATGTTACGAAATGTACAACAAGCTTTTGAGTCCAGAATCTATTTCTGCCAAAAAGTAAATGGTAGCCATTTCAAGAACTTAATATGAGCTAAATAAACAATGTAAAGCTCTTACCATCATTTTACCAACATAGAGAAGTTTGTAATGTAATAAAAACAACCGGAGTTTGTAGTTTAACATTCACAATTCGATTGGTTGCTATGTTGGGTAAGATAAACTTAGAGACCTCTGGTTTGCGCCATTATTCTTATTTTGAAAATACCTTTAAAATGAGGTATCACTCAATAGGGGTTGCTATTTAAAATTCTTGACTTACCCCCAAACTACCCCATTTTGGGGCTAACGGTTGGAAATTTTGATACTTCAAAAAACTTCCTTGGTTATCTAAACATTCCCCAAAGCAAAACTGTCTATTTGCATTAATAAAAAAAATAAGAGGGGGTGGGGTGGGACTTTATGGACACATGGTATAATGATAATTTAGAGTCAAAATTTGGTATACACATATTTTATGCTGTGTTTTGTCAGTATACCAAGAATCAAAACTTTATCTTCTACATTTTCAAAATTGCAGCCTTTTATATTTTTGTTTGAATATTAAAAATTTCAAACGGCCGCCATTTTGACAACTTATAAGATTTGTTACACATTTAGGAATCTAAATAACAAACTGACGTCAAACTTCGACATTCTCTATCCTGATATGCAATGATGAGGGTAATGTTTAATTGGGATTCGCCCCTGTGTGATTTTATAAAACCCTGGTCAAAGACACCCTAAAAGTTGGAAGGGAAAAAGATTTAATAAACCATAAAACTTCAAGAGAATAACAACCCACAGCATTATTTCTATCAAGATGATCATATTGTCGACAACAGACACTCCGCTCTCCCACCATTTTCAATAAGTCAGGGTGAGTTTGGTAATAAATGAGGTTAAAACGGTCATAACGTAAAAATATTGTTCATAATTTATATATATTTATTTTTTCATTTTACTGTGTAGCATAAAAGCTTTCATAGCATTTCTTGTCAAGGATATCACACACTGTCTGTGCAAGCCCCCCCCTCAAGAGTACGAATTACTCATGAATTGATAGTTTGGAGTAGTGGTGGGCGTTAACGCTAACAATGGTCAACGTCAACACCAGTTAACGTTGAGCATGATTAACTGTTGAAAAAAAACTGCTAACGTTAACCTGCCAGACAGAACAGAAGACCAAGTGTCTTTGTTCAGTGTGCAGGTGTGCAATGCACGTGTTCAGTGAGAAGTGAGAAGGCTCTAGTCATCAATCGACTGTCGCCTGTTTCTTAGATAAATAAAAACTGATTATTTACAGAGGAAAAAGTTTTGAAATTATTTGTATTACTATTTACTAGTTAATTAATCAGTTATTATAATCAATTATTACAATAATTCCAATGCGTGAAAAAATAAAATCACGTTGGTTATTTACACCACACTATTTTCGTATTATCCAGTTGTCATTTTATACAGTTTTAAATTTAGTAAAAAACAAACAGTAAAATAGTAGGCTACAGCAGAAACATGTTGATTCAGTTGATGAATAAACGTTGACGTTAATTGATTCCCTATAGTTGCTCAACTAAACTAACAGATGACTGAGAGGCGTACGTGTAGCTGGGTGTGCGCGTATCGAGTGGGCCGCTGTAGCTAACAAACAACCACTGATGCGTCACCTGCAAGCACTAAGCAAATGATCAACGTTAGCAGTTAATGCACTTCTTCGTCAACTATATTGATAGTTGACGGTTAGCTGTTACCCGTTAACGGACACAGCCCTAGTTTGAAGTGCTGAAATTGTCACTCTTATGGCAAACCCTACAAGTATTGTTTTCAAAACCTTAGGAATAATCAAATAAAAATATTTTAAAGACTCAACTCAGAGAAATTTCATTTTTCTCACTGAACACAATGTAACTATACTGTTACAAAAATTTGAGATTAGATTTTTATGAAGATATCTGTTTTGAAGCCACGAGACACCACGAAAAAAGTTTTAACAACACTAAAATATCTGGACTGGTATAATCAAATTTGTAAGCATATTTTGGCAATTCTTTTACAATTACTTACTGTAAAGATTTAAATTTGTGGTTACATAGCGGATAAAAACTCCCTTTTAATCCTTAAATGTATAAACAGAAATTATTGGACACAGAAAGTAAAGTTCAGTAAATTATTTCACATTGATTATAACTAATACAGTAGACACTCATAAATCCGGACTATTGTGGCGGACGGCCGGTCCGGATTCTGAAAAACCCGGATTTCCCGGAGGCGGAGATAAGTCGGCCACGGGGCCGATACGAGCGGTGATAAGCTGCACATGCAATCGCTACCGGCCCGTGCCGATACCCAACGACACTTGTTACATTCTGACACATTAACTAATGGTACTGTTACTGTAATGTACATAATTCAGTACTGGACTGCAATTAACCCTTGATTTGGCAACATGTTAATTTGTTTTAAAAATCTTCGTTTGTTTAAAAATTAATAAAATATATTAATATATAACAAAACCTAACTTATAAGACATCATTTTTCTCAGAAAGATGCATATAATTTATCTATGTAATAAAAAAAATAATTTTTGAAACGGTTTTGGAGTAAGTGTGTTACATGTCAAAAATTTATGTTACCATTTTTCAGAAATACCTGTATCACCCAAAATCAAAAGCTTACAACCTTTTTCTAAGATGTACAAAAATTTAGTGATATATTTGTGAATACATTTCGGAAAAAATATATCAAAATTTGTTACATTTTGAATATTTAAAAAATTGTTTTACAAAAAAAGAGGAATGGTCCAGCTTATTTTCAATAAATCACCAAAATTTGTAATATTTATGGAAAACCAACTTCTAAATATAATTATGTTCAGAAATGTTCATAGAATTTAGTAGTGTAATTTAAAAAAAGGTTGAATAATAATTTTGGAGCCAGTATTGCATAGAACAAAAAAAAACACGAAAATCCAAGGCCAAATTTCACTTCAAAGTCCAATTGAGCGTAGAAAATCTATTTTTACATTTTTTACGAGTATTACAAACGTTTTCTAGTATAAATATGAATAACAATTGGTAAAAAAAAAATCAAATTCTGAAATTTTGAATATAGAAATTGTACTTACCCGTAATAAGTTATAAATTTTGCAAGGTTTACCCACTAACGCCTTTTTAGTAATGTTTTGTACACCTAAATCAACATTCATTAGATTTCACTATTACAATAACACAATAGATTCTACAAAGAATAACACACATATAAACTTATATAATACACTTTTATAATCAATGAATACACTCGATTTATCACAAGAAATATGAAGAAAGCGACAAAAAGAACGCCATTTTGCTTCAGTTTGCAACCGTCAATCCGAAACAACCACGTTGTCTTTAGGTTCCATATGACTGACTAAAACTTGGTTTATATCATTGGAAAGGTCTGTATTTTGTCTATACAAAGAGATAAGAACCTGTCAGATAGGGCAAATGTAAAGCTATATTTAGAATAAACAAGGAGAGAAGTAGGTTACAGTTCTTTAGCCGTCGAGTGCAGCAGTCTGCCGGAGAAATAGGGGACTTCAAAGAATTATTGTATTTTGTCTAAATGTAGCAAGATAATCAAATTTCATAACTCTAAAAGCTTGAAATATGAGCTTTTCAATGGTGTATAATTCATGTTTCTAAGAATTCATTTACTAGAGTAAAGTGGACTTGAAGAAAACAACTTGTTTTTTGCTCTAAAAATGTTTTTTTGTGTTGCCCACAATCTAAAATGAAAACGATTTGTCTTTCTGACATGTGGCGAACTCTGTTGGGTAGGTAAAGATTTGTACTAAGAACAGTATAATTTTCAAGTAAAATGGTTGATAAACGAATAGCTTCACAAAGTGCTAAAGGAAGACTCCATTTTGTTTCCTTTGCCAACCGTCATGTTTCTGTCTAAAACACGCCAAACTTTACCAATTAATTAAATATTTTTATAGCGTTTTATGAACTTTTGATTACATGTATATGCATCTACGAAACGTCAGCTTTACAATGGTATAACATTTATTTCGATAAGATGGTTTTAAGTAACTCTAATGACGAGTTGCAAAATGTGAGTTTTTTACAGTTGTCCATCTTTCGTCAGTGGTCAAATGACAGTTTCTTACCCAACTGCCAAATCTAAGGTTAAGTAAAACTCAGGGTAGAGCGTGTCAATGCCCTACCCCTCCTCAGCCGCGCGGAAACTTCCACTGCCCGTGAATCATTACAAATCATGCGTAAGATCGCGTGAAAATTGAAGATTCTAAAGCAGTAAATTGTTATACAAAAAAATTTTACCGTCCGGTACAGATTTTCCGGTGTCCGGATTTTCGTGATCCGAATTTATGAGAGTATTAATATTACGTCAGAATTTAAAATCATTTAACTGTCCGACACCACCGTATTGAAAAAAATAATTGTAACTTTAAATCAAAATTTGAGAAAATTGTAATTAATTATTTTTTTACGACAGCTACCAAACTGAGTTATATAAAAAAAAAATACCCAAGTTATGGCCAAAATATCGGTACTTACATTTGACATGCAAAGCACTGCACGGACATCATTCCAAAAAAGAGCATTTAATAGACTCAAGGGACTTCATAACAGACATACGCAACAAACACAACATCGTTTAACTTTAACCAACATTGGACCCATCATTTAACTTTCTCATATTATGTATAAGTTAGAAAGGAAAAACAGACAGCACACTTGGCTGTATGAGCATCCTTCCATCCGCAGTTAACTATTAATTACTACTAATTTCTGCATAGTCCCCCCCCCAATGTGTGTGTGAAATCAGAAATTGAAGATTGATTCCCACACAACACATTTGTTCCCGCTGCCCAAGGTCAATGCAAACACAGATTTATTCAAGTCCAAATAAGTCGCCAGAGTTATTAGTTTCAAAATAAAATTTTATTTAATAGCATTTAAAATTTCAAAACCTCGGAAACATAATTGCATTGTTGTTTGAAGAACAAGGGATAGAAAGAAGTCAAGCGTATTTTTACATTCAATGTACATGTACATGTTCCGTACGATGAAAGAGAATTTAGCGCTATTTTTGTAACAGATTTTCAGATGCAAAAATGTTTTAAAATTAAAATGTATGTACATTTAATTGATTTTTTTATTAATTTTCAACAAACTAAATGTTCTTGACCAACGATTAAAATAAATAATCACGCGATGAAAATTATTTTCTGAATTTTCTAAAATTGTAAATGCGTACAAAATGTGTTTCTTAAAAACCATTGACAAAGTAAGAAAAATCCTACTGAAATGATGCACGTGACCACGGCTGAACAAAAGCTAAAACGGCCGTCATGCAATTAAAAGTAAATAAACAGGAGGAGCAGACGTAAGTTTAAAATAAATTATTTATTATATAGTTTGTGTCTTTTCTTTTAAAATTATCCGTGTTGAATAAAGGAACATACAATTATAATCACTGATCATTCATGATAGTAAAAATTTAATTATTTACACATAAATATTATAAACAATGACTAAATTCTGTGATAAAACAAGTGTGCGTCAAAAGGCATTTGTGTCAACGCATTCTTCTTATTACAAAACATCTTAACAAAACCAAGCTGAATTAATTGCAATGGTACGTCATGTTCGGGTAAAATGGTCTAACGCTAACAGTTTTTATAATGACCAAAAGTTTGAGAATAATCTTTTGTTTTACTACAATTAAGTAGTCGTTTCAATAAAATAAAAAATACCCAAGACATATTTCATACAGACTTATATAGTCGGTATATAACCATGATTTATCCAGGTTTTTAATGAAATGTATCCCACCTTTTTCCGAGTTTTCCCGACTACCCTACTTTTCCCGGTTGGTAGACACCCTGCTTTAAACAAAATTTTCAGAATATTTTTTTTTTCATTTTTGATTGCTAAGAAATAATTGATAACAAATTCCAACAATATTTTCCTAACTTTACGCATCAATCATTTTTGTAATTTAATTTGCTTCATTTTTTTTTCTGTGTTTAAAAGTAAAAAAACCTAAGTGTCATCATCCCCTAATACAAAAAATTAAGAAAAGAACATAAAATAAAGACCTACAGCTAAAGTTTCAAATCACTAAGCCTCTACGAACTTACAGTTGTCTGATTCTTAAAAGTTAATTAGTCTTCTTATATTGTCTTCTTTTTTATAAGGCCTAAAATAAAATGTTCAATAAAGTTTCAATTTTAAACAATATTGAAGTTGATTTTCAGATGACCTTAAAAAAAACAGACCAACAAAGAAAATTAATAACACCATTTTATTTATCAAACAATACCACCCCCCCTTTCTTGTTTAACCTTAGAAATGCCCATTCAAATTTCCCAAAATGGCCAGGCATTTTTGTACATTTTACAATGCTTTTTAGAAAAATTTATCAAAAATGTAATATTATCCAAAATCCAACTTGTTACATATCATTTTTCTTAGAAAGATGCATAAATTCATTCATATTATGAAAAAGAATGTTGGAAGTAAAAATTTTGGAGTCAGTACGTCCGGAATAAAAAAAAAAAAAAATGCAGTAACCAAAGTAGAAACTCCACAAAAGTGGATTTATAGACGTACACAATACAATTTTTGTATTTTTTTTCTTTCAAGATATACAAAAGTTTTGTAATTTAATTGTAAATAATTTAGTAAAAACTATAAACGAATATTTTAGAATCATATATTTTAAAGTCAGATAATAAAGAATGAGAAAAAATTGTCTGTCACAAAAAAAAAAAAAAAAATCAACGACACTTGTATAAAACAATTGATTTTTTTTTTTAGACTATTCAAACACAAAATTATAGAATATAGTTGTGAAGATAAACCTTGTATCAACAAAGCAAAAATCTGAAAAGCATTAAATATGCCTAGCGACAGTATACAAAATGACTATAAAGATCAATGACAAAGAGAAACATGATTCCATTTGGGAAGTGCAATATACCAAACAAAAGCTCTATATTTTCCAATGATATAAAGATCGCCAAAAAAATTGAAATATATACTAATCAATATTTAATATCGCGCAAGGTTGTCGCAAATGGTACCGACATGGGCCATGATCTAACAGAATGTCTGTATCTCGAGTATGAGGGCTACTATAATTTGGAAGGCACAGATTGAAAGAGAAAGAAAAATACTATAAAATAGTGTCTCTTTGAAGTAGTTAGATATAAATGTGGATTTGTGAAAAATAGACAAAAATGACATAATTTTGTCTCCGGCTTCAATGAATGTTTCCATGTTACCACACACACCGAGACACACTAACTTTAGTCGATTTATTACATATTATTTATGATGTTTCGTGGACTTTTGGTTATATGAATATGAAAGTTTGAAACATTAGCTTTACAATGGTACCTAAATTATTGTAATATGACGATTTTTAACGGGCGAAATGTTGAATTGAAAAAAGTGACCTTTGCGACAATGTATATAATTTTGTGACGAGGTGTTACTGACCGCCAGTTCCTAGCGTCAGTGTTGTATCTTAGTTGGTCGAAAGTGACCTTATAGGTTAGATGAAATAGAGGTATACAACCCTAGACTACGTGAAAAACGTTATACCGGGTGTTCAAAAAGTCTGGAAACCCCTTAATAGTAATTTTATTAATAAACACAGAACAATGAAATTCTAGAATTACGTCCTCACTGTAGTTACTGACTTTTTGGTCATTTTAGCTGTCTTTTTTTCGCTTTGAGGGGACATCCTGTGGAGGAAGTCTAAAAAATCTTAAATGTAAGCATAGGTCGAATTATACCTCATTTTAAAGGTCTTTGTTAGAGGAACACATTGCCGCAATCCCGAATGAAAAAGGACCATTCGTTTGGAAATGGCAGCCTCTTAAAGTTTGTTAACTTTACGTTGCGGAGATTAAGAGGCAGAAGTGAATACTCAACCGTGTTGGTTATGTTAGTGTTTAAGCTATGAGAATTTCACAGCTGAAGTGTGGAGGGATAGGAAATTATCCAGCTGTGAAATTTTCAAAAACTCTGAAAATATAGATAAAAAAGTTAACAATGCTATTTAATTAATATAGACTCAATACTAAATAATTTTATCGTAAACACTTGTCTCAATTTCAATTGAGTTTTGACTAGACAATGAAAGCGTGTAAAACAAAAACTTTCATAATTCAATCAAAATAAAAAAGGTCAAGGTCTTAAAAGGGCAGTCCATTAATAACTCAGACTGACATTTCCCTGACTAGGTTAATTACAAAGGGTTTTACCCTTCTGCAGCCCAACCCAATCTTTATGACTCTTCTAAATAGGTTAGTTATGTATCTTTGTTATCACACAAAATGACACACCTTAAAGAAAAGTTAAAAATGACAGTACGGTTTGTGGGGGTGGGGGGGAGTTCCTTTGTTTGTTTGTTTGTCGACCTTGATTGATTCATAATGATACGATATATCTCTTAATATATAAATATCATATTTTTTTAAGGTTAAGATTTGAAAATATCTTTGCTATTTGTCTTTAGGTGGGGGGGGGGGTTAATATCATTACATGCAGAATTGAAATCTGCAAGTTAAAGGTGTTATAAACTGAATAACAAACGAAACAAAATAACGTTTATTATGGCCGTCATTTTGACTTTGTATTTAAATATTTTTTCCGTTGTTTAAAGGTGAAAAACTTTTGTCATCGTTAACTTACACACACACAAAAAAAGGAAGACCCCTAGACCTTGAATAGTCTAAGCGTGAGAATTGGAAAAGAACAAAAGTTGGTCAAGAAAAACCTGATAGGAAAGATGAAAGTGAAGGATATAAACCTAGACTACATGAAAAAAAAAATGCATATCAAGCTAGGTACCTCGGAATTGCTAACCTTGTATAGTGGAACAGGTCTAAGAAGGCACTTTGCAGATCGGGTGAAAACGCTGTACTATTCTCAAAGTAAACGTTAAGGGGTGCGAGGAGGACAAGTCTCAGGTAGCTGGCGATTCGGAGGCAAAGTCGATGTTTGTGGAACGGTGTTATTTTCCGACAAAATCCACCTCTTCCTCTACCGCCCCGCACCGGGCACAAGTGCCTTCTTAGGGCTGTTCCACTATAATTACTATATTCAGCCCCTGAGGGCTGAATTTCCAAAGGGTTTTATACGAGCACACTCTATAATATGGCTGCTATCGTGTTTACGTACAGATAACAATAACAAAGATGGTAGATGAACGGCATATCAAAAATCACTTTTTCAGTTTCCTAACGTCATGAAAGTGAAGATCAGTAAAAAAAATTCACAATTACCACACATAATCCGTATACTAAGTAAGTGAAAAAGAAATAAAGAACATAAAATAAAGACTTCAAGCATTCGATAATTCCAATAACGTCAAGGTCAGAAAAATAATTGTTATCTTATTAATATGGTTTAATCAAACATTTGTCATCATTTATCTACGTGAAAACTAATACACGACATTTCAAAAATATAAATCAACTCTTGTTATCAAGTGTAAGTCTAGAATATAAAAGAGAAAAACACCAACATAGCCGAGTAACCTACGGCCTTGTTGGAAACTAAGATAAATGATGGCAAATGTCAGATTAAATCTTACCAATAATATGATCAATCCGTCAATATCAAATAACTTTTAAAAAACCAAAAGAGTTACCTGATAGGAAAGAAAGGGATCTAATCTATATGAAAAAAGTGTAGATCCAGCTAGGCTCGCTCAGGATTGCCAAGACTGTACTTAGCCACAAGTGGAATAACTTAGTTATCACATGTAGAATCATAATTTAAAATACCGTTGAAACGGATATGATGCTCAGGATTGTCTGATTATGTGATTGAAATAACGTTGAAAGAAATAAAATAGTTCTTGTTAAAATAATATTATCAGTGTGCAATTTTTAAAACAAACACGAGAAAACACAAGTGTTTTGTTTTCAGTGAGCTGTATATTATATAAAATGAATTTACACCACTAAGAATGACACATTTGCATGTCGCATGTCTTGCGGCAATTTATTACTGGGAAATGCAAATTAACTTATTATTATTACTCTGGATATTTATGCATTATTTTTCTTATAAAAGCAGTAGTCATAAACAGAACACGAGAAATTCCAAAGTATATAAATATATTTTGGAGAATAATTAGCATTTGCTTTCAAGTATTTAGTAGAGTACAGTCCGTCCACAAATTTGTCCATAATAATGGAAAATGCAACAGCCGTGAAAGTTCAATTTGACAATTACAAATTCATGAAATGAAAATAAATCACAAACTCTTCGATTTGTAACAAAGCGACGTTTCAATAACGAAGACAGCATCTTCATGTACACAAACTGCGATAACACATCAGTTCAGACTTGAGTCTAATGTGCAAGGAAGTAGTGTATCCCTCGCTATGTGCTGTATTGTTTTTGTTGAATTTTGTTTTTGAGTGTACATTTGATACAATAAATTTCTGTTTTTGCAGTATTTTTCTTGGTTTTAAATGTTCCTTTAATACTCCAAACAACTCGAGGAAACAAATATTCAGATTATTGCAACCCCCGCTGTAAAAATACCTATCGTCTGGGAGTGGTTCAAAGTCGACTGCTCTATTCAGTGAAATGTTACAAACGCTTCTGTTTTCCTTTTGTTGTGTAAAGGCGAGAAACCTCTTGCTCATCGTCTTATAAAAAAAAAAAAAAAGGAAGAAAAAAACAAAATAAAGATCCCTAACTCCTATAATACTGTAACAGTATACTCTTATAATACTCTAACAGTATCAGGGTCGGAAGTGCACAAAAGTACATGGTTCCTGACGCATGGGATCATGTAATAAAAGGCACTGTGAAGAAGACGTGGAAAAAATTGTGGCATGGTGTTTGTGAAGTAACGCCTGAAGACATTTCTCACACGTAAGCAAGTGAAACTTTGTTTCAAATGTTCGCCAGAATCAACGGATGCTCAGATGTTGATATCGAAAGCATTAGTCTAGTTGGATGACGATAAAGACGGTCGGAATTGTGCAGTGAGATGGTCGCAGCGTGCACAACTAAGCAGGAAGAAGCCAGCGAGGAGTCAGATGGGGAAATAGACGGTGTGTAAATGGAGATGATGCATGCAGATACCACGTCTCAGCTGGATATCTTGGCCTCTTTGGAGCGATAGTTTGACACTACACCGACTGAACTTATGATAGTGAAATGACTATACAATCGTACTGTGTTTAAATGTTGCACCAAAGTTACTCATAGAAACTAGATCAATATTTTGTAAAGCAAAATTTAAGTTGTGTATAAATATGTTGTAGTGTTTATGTACAGTGAAATAAATGTTACGTTTTGCCACTACAAAATATTTTTATGAGTTTACACATTTTTTTCCTGTTTATCTAGATTTTCGGAGTTCCAGACTGCTTCCAGTCCCAGTTAGTCGGATAAACAAGATTGTACTGTACTTATTTCTCAGTGCATTGTAGACCTAAATAACAAAACACACATTAATATTTATTTAAACTAACTAAAGAATTTATCTGGTATGCAGTAAACTTAATGATTTCACGTTCAACTCCTCTCTAGCAATAAAAACTACATTTTACAAAATCCACAGAAGCTCATTTCATGAAATGCCAACTTAAAACTATTTGAGCAAAATAATAGTAAACAAATTAAATATAGGCAAAACAGCTTGTTACCTGATAGAGTGGAGCTTATGCATCTTCAGTATGGCTCAACGGCCTAAGTACAATCCTCGGGTCGGATTCCAACATACGTTCACTCTCTTCCGTGCTACGTACAAAACACAAACACATGCTCGGTTAGTTGACACACAAAGCAAAAAGAAGCCAATTAACTGTTTTAAAGCACACTCAAAGTATTATTATTTATTTCAGTACAAATGTAGACACAAATTATAATTGTAAGATATTAAAACTTAGTTATATGAGAAACATTTAACTTTCAAAGGTATTGCTTTTGTTAATAAGAAAAATAAAATATTTAGAACTCTAGTAAAATATCTGTGTTAACTCTTTGTGGGTGACAATGGTTTTCTAATAACTTATTTATTTAATTGCATAAATTAATAAGAATTGGACTCCGGACAAAATATAAGTGTTTTCATTATATATGAAGGCTGTTTCTGTAAGAAGCAGGGCCCACGAAGAAGTAGAAGCAGTGGTGTGATCTCTGCACAGCTGTGTAACTTGTCTCAGCACGAGTTAGGCAGTGGGAAGGTTGTTCAGCCTGTTCTCACCACCAAACTGTTGTTCAAATTGTTTGCTAACATTGAAAATTCTCCCAATTTTCAAACTACATGCTGTTAATAGTTTTCTGTGGGCAAATAATAGTACGGTGCAGAATTTTTATCGTAAACTTTCTGCAGTGTATGGAAAGAACATTACAACTCATAGTGTTGTTAGAAAATGGTGCCGTATGTTCAGGGATGAATTGGACTAACATCCTTGATGAAGAGAGAAGTAAACAAATAAAGTTGTTGAAAAGATTTAAATGAGAAAGTCCGGTGTTTCAATCGGAATTTCATTACGGAATTATTGGGACCTTTTCCTTTAAGTATCACGAACAGTTATGTACAAAGTGATAACTGACAAGCTACCATAAGAATGAGGTGTTGAAGGACAGCGTCAACACATCACAGTCGGCAGAGTGCTACGACTAGGGTATTAAAATACTTGTTCATCTATATGACACAGGTGGGTGGAGCAGTGGAAGTATGAACTGACAGGTCGCCATCTTTACGGACTCCTCAAAGAACCAAACAAAACTGTCATCTACAAGAACTTGCCCAGGTCCGTGTCAACATTCGCCTCAAGAACTAGAACAGGACATATTGTAAACACAGTCCTATCTTTTTCGTTTCCAACTTGCTGAGTCGCCCCTGCGTCTTGTATGTCAGATAGAAGAAGAAAACCTACAACACATCCTCCTTGATTGTATCATCAGATCGGATGTCAGAGATGAGCTGAGGAGAAGACTCCAACCTAATTGCACTCTTGGACGAATTCTAACTGATCCCACCTACTGGAGACTGGCTAGCTATGTGTATGAGAGACACCGTGCGGTCGGCATTACCTGAGGCTGAATGCACACACCATGAAGATGAAGATCTATATGACAAGTGCCTCAATGTAGCAGTAAATTATGTAGGTTATAGTTTTGGAACTTCAACTTGTATATAATAAAAAACCTATATTAGTCTCTTTTTTTATAACAAAACTGAAATTATTTTCTTAACAGCCATAGATGTAATAACCATGTATTACAGAATAAGAACTGATAGTGTGGACGAATGTCACTGAATTATACATTAAATACAAGTATGATAATCAACAACAAAACCCCGCCTGTGAAAATCAAAATTATATGCAGATATATTCAGAAACTATCCTCGTGAATAATAACATTATGCTGATATATATATCTGTCATTATATTAGGGAAAGTTAAGTTCCGATATTCAAATTAAAAAGGCTTTCGAGTTTAACCCTCCAAAAACCATCCGATTTAACCCATTAATACACACCAATTTACAAGTACTTTGCTGCAAGCTTCGTTGAAACAAATCAGTAAAAAATATTTATACCACTATAAATACATATTTTTTAAGGAAAAGATGAAGAATCAACAAACATTCAATGTCATAATTATATTTCCTTACAAGTAAAACGCTTTTTTATAATCCAAATTCTATGTGTATCAAGGAAATATTTGTGGATTAATTTATAGGAAAACTGCATTTTCATATTGTTAGTGTCTGTATCAAAATGTTTTAAGTCACTTTCCATACAAATGTTCAGTAGTCAAAATATCAACAAAACGACAACCTTTATACATAAGCATAAGTATCAAGTACTTCTATAATTTCTCTTGATCTTCAATGTTGATGACATATTTTTCCAAGAAACCGTATTAAGTAATAGAGTTCACAAAAAAACAAATGACTACATGAATAAAAATGCAAATAAAAACCAGATCGCAGCTGTTGCAACAAACACCAGTTGCAAACAGGATACAAAAAAACCGCCACTGAAAACCAGCTGTTTTAAAAGCATAGTAAAGTGAAGAGTAACCTTTCATTTTCAGTACGAAACAGTACGCAACATCCTTTCGTACTTATGAAACTGGCAGAGAGCTGTAGCTTGTTTATTAAATGAATACACATCATCATCACAGGCGAGAACCACATTAAATGTTTATTACGTAGAAAAATAGTGGTAAGTTGTAGTTCGAAGATGTATATAATAAAATTTCTGTATATATAGTTTTATAATTAAACGGAAGTTACTTTCGAAACGGCTCTCGTATACCAACTTTAACAAAAATTATTTTTCTTTACCTGTGAAGACAAATATTGATATATTTTGAAAGCTACAAAACCAATTTGAATCAAAACCCAATAAAACCTGATCAGACAATACATCTACATATGATAGAAAACCAAATGAACAATCAGTTCGGTAGTTTTCGAGTTATAAGCTGTAGCGTTGCTATAAATGAAGAAATTGGTTTCATACGAAACAATTAATTTAATTGAATAAAGTACTTTTACATCTTCCATTGTATAGTGAATTTTAATTGAATGCTGGTTGTATTTGAAAAAAATATTCATGAAAAAATTTTTAAAAAAACAAAAAATATAAATCCACTTTTTTAATCGACGACTACAGATATTCACATAACATCAATATGAAATCAAAGAAAATATAAATGCAATTTTCTAGTTCAAAGTTTTACAGCGCATACAACAGACAATATTACACAGACCAACCTACAGAGCACAACATACATAATGAACCACCTGAGGAAATGAAGAAATAACAAACAAATAAATCAAGAAGTACAGACGAGAATTAATCCTTATAGGACTAACGTACGACATATCATATCGTTTGTTTTATTTTCAAATTGTAAATACTACACAAAAATAGAAAATTTTCATTAAATGTATACAAATAGTTATTATTACTAAACGTCACTAACTATAGCAAAAACTCAAAAATAATTATTATTACGATGCAAAGTGCACAGGCAGTTTTTAGTTGTTACTAGCGGAGAACGGATGAACGTTAAGCATTGTTAGCGAAACTACAAGGTAGAATATGCAATCTGACTACCGTTTTGTCAAAGATTGGTGCTGAAGGTTGTGGGTTCGAATCCCACCAGACAGAAGGTTTCTTCTGTCCAGTTTCAAAGTAACGGTAAAAAAAAACAGAAAGCAAATATTCTTTTGGAATTGTAATCGTTTTTAAATCAACTTCACCATATAATAGCTTTAGTCGTAGAGACTTGGTCACACTCTTTTCTTTATAAGATGAAATTTTTAATGAATGCAATATTAGTTTTCACTATTGGACAAACCAATCATTTTTAATTTCTTTGAATCACTGTCTCTCCAAAACTAAATGTCGACATGAAGATCAGTTGAATCAATTTTTCTTTTTTTTTTTAAATTAAGAAAACAAAAATATTTTTCATTTTCTGTGATATTTGAAGTTTAAAGTTAGCCAAAAAACTTACACATTATTTATATCAAAATCCACCCGAAAATAAAATATAACAGCTGAGAAACACTATGCCCAACAAAAAGTGTTTAGGAATTCGTAATTCACTTTGGTTTTATCAAGATTTCAATATGGCATATAGTGTTAGGAGAGAGGGGAGTTCATAGTCAGAAACATATCATTTAAAAAACAGAAGCCATCTTCAACTGTTTACAGGACTGAACTTTTTTCCTTTATAAGTTTCTAAGCACGGTTTTTTCAAAAGAAGTTCGAACAATTATAAAGACGAGAGGAGCAATGCAGAGGAGCTTTGAGATCCATGTCAGATATTTCCCGAACGTACTGGACATTTCCAAGGATTTTTTTTCTTTCAATGGTCAGAGATACGTAAACTATGCCACATTGAATTTTTTTTTAAATTCAGAATAACTTTCAAAATTCATTGGATAAATTAAGAACAAAACAAAATTGATTGAAGGACTAGCTGCTGAGCCTAGTTTATCTTTTAATACCTGGTATAAATCGGAGAGGTAAACTGTAAGCGTTTGACCTTTGCAATCGATACAAACTAAAACGTTAAAAGGATACTAGGATACGTTAGGAAGATTTAGGCTAGACTTTAAATTTACAATTAATCGGTTTTGTAGTTAATGTAAATATGAAACGTTCAACACTTTAGACATTTCTTAAGATGAAAATATAGAAGATTACTCGCAAAGAAAAACTTTAAAATACAAAATTATTGAAACCAATAAAAATGTTAATATTCAAAGTCGAATTGTTCGTGAGAATCGTATAGAACACAGTGTGACGGCCCAAAAAATTGTTTCTATGACATGGTATGACCAGTGATAAGCTCAACGTTAAAATACGAGAAAAAGAATCTTTAACCATGTTAGTTTTTCTAAAATACATCCGTAAAAAGACGATAGTCAAGAAGGCTCTGGATCGGAGGTGATTGAGTTTTTGGAACTTTTGATATCCGTCTTGTCTAAAAGTGAAGCAACAGTTTGGATTAGAGACTTCAAGCAGTTAGGCGTGTTCTTGGTGGAGTGCCAAGCTAGATCATAGCGAGTACAACTGTTCTGAGATCCAAGTAAAGTGGTCTTGGAAATGAGATTAGTTCTGTAAAGTGTTTCTGAATTATTACGAATGACTCTGGCACGTAACTGTTATAATGATTATTTGAAATGAGAAATAACTTTGTTGGTGGAGATAAACAGTCACTGTCCAATATTTGGGAAAAAATCAATAAGGTTTTTATATTTTTTTAACTTCATCGTAATGGAACATTTATGAAATTATGCGTTTTGTACGCAATGTATGTTATTACATATTATGTTTAGTATAATTAATTTTGTTTTGTTTGAATTACACGAAGTTGTAATTAAATTCCCTCGTGGCGGATATAAAAAAAATATAAAGTTCAATAATATTGAACAATCCTGGAAACCTCGTGAGAACAGAGTAGGTTTTAGAAAGAACCTTTATGACCCTAAATTAGAAAAAAGCAACAATTTGAATGAAAGATTGTTTTGACGAATAAGTGTGTGTTTAGAATAACGATTTGGAAAAATATTTGTGTTACAAAACCCAAAACAGCTTAAGGTTATATAATATTTCATAGAGGTTATTTGCCGGGAAGTAGCATCAATGCGTGGTTTCTTTTATACATGGATTAAGCTTTTAATTTTTTACTTTGTAATCAATTATTATTATTTGTAAGATGTTTTGTTTCTACATTCATTTCTACGCGAGATTTGATTTATTTTATGTGATGCCTTCTGCGAAATCAACTTATAATTATTATTTATTACTTTGTATTATTGTAAAAAAAAAACTGAAATACTGTATATGAAATCTTAAAATAAATGTAATCATTTAAGTTCTAATTTTAACAGACATCCATCTCTCCATGAAAAATTAATTAACTAGACAACTAAGTGTTTTCTACACGAGACCATGACATGATTACAAGATTTATGATCCACAATCATAGAGGTTTACTGATAAGCCTAGTCTGATGTGAGTGATACTCTAGCCTAAATCAATACGGCGACATTAGATAGAAGCAGTGTTATTACATTTCATAGTCACTTCGGATTGTGAAATACATACTGCTACGTTTCACATAAATTCTATTATACAAGGCATTTCTGAACTCTTCTGACAAACTTTACAACCAGGGGGTCTATCTTGTTTTGTTGTCTGTCTGTACATACATGTTTTAAAAAAATTGTTTTTTTTTTTTAAATCGCTCAACGGAATTGAACGAAATTTGAGTGCATTGTTAGTAATATTAGTTTCAGTTAGTGTTTTAAGTTTCATTATTGTAACCCAACTTATTTCAAAATGGGCGGCTATTCAAAGCTTTTAAATTGAAATAAAACTAGCCATATTATAAAAAAAATTATAATAATAAATAATAAGTTTTTTTAGTAAATTTTATAACAAACCCATAGTTTCTTTTGTTTATAAAATTTGGTCAAAAATAAACGAGATTTGCAGCTAAATTTTAAGTTATTGAAAATAACATCCATAGATACGGCCAAAATTTACCCACAACAAAGTTTAGTTAAAACTGGTCCTCACGTTTGAGCGTAGAGAACAGCACAGACGTACAATCATTTAAAAATAAATTGTTTGGATTCAGGAGAAGTACAGAAAATCACCTCCCAAATAAAGACTAAATTTTCGAAATTTCAAACGCCCTTAACTCCCAAACGAGTGCGTTTACCAAAAAAAATACTGTCTTAAAATTTTGAGTAAAATCAAAAAAACACCTAAAAAAAATGACGTTTATTTTTAAGGAATTTTAAAAAGATAGCTGCCATGTTGGAAAATGGCAACGATTTGTCAAAATGTGGATAACATATTTTTAAATCCCATAAAAAAATAAGGTCTCCTATTTTAAGGTATGACATAGGATCAATAATTTATGATATACCAATAGTTTCCACGATAAAATCCTTTATAGGCTACATTTATTAAGCTATTTTGAAGGGGAAAGCTTTAAATTTTGTTTTCCGCTAACCTGAAATTTGAGAGCAGATCCCAAAAGGAAAAAAATTCTATCTTCTCAAAATCAGCTCAATGATCTCAAATGTAGCCTTTGGATAGATCGATAAGACTAATAGTCGCGGCGCCTGGGGCTGTTTCACCCGTTAACCTCTATTACACTCTATCTAAGTGTAGCCTCTAAGAAAAAAAAGGAAATGTTGCCCACTCTCTAAAATTAGGCACTTTGATCCCATTCCTATCTTTCATTTTATTCAGGGAGAAGGTTCACTTAGGTTGTATACAGATCAATAACACCTTGAGTGAAACCTTCTTCCAGTTTGAGCCAATCTTCTCTCCAGACCTGCAATCTATATTAAATAATTCTTAAAAATATTTCCTCCAGTTTTATTATCCAGTCCTTTCTGGCTTACAGAATATTTTTAGATTATTCAAACGTTTAAACACCTTACAACTTGAAAAGAGGACAAAACATTGATACTCGTACAGTGGACTATTAATAAAAGATTCCTTAAAAGTTTTGATGTGCATGACGTTGATATACATCGAACAAGATAAAACTGTCATTATTAGTTCCGACATTTAAGGAATTCACATTAAAATGACGTAAACTTCCACTGATAAGCAGTGTCATGTTTCATTGCATGTCATATTTATAACGACCGTTTTAAAAGTGTCATAGAGATTTTAATGGGTTTAATAAAATCTTTATTGAATTGAAATTTTGACACCTTGAGACATGACGTTTGGTAGCAACTTGAGTCTAATGTTAGACCAAATCCTCAAACTTGCAGTTTGAATTTTTACTCAAAGTTTGATTTGTGTTCAATATTGTTTAGTTTCTAGGCATACATGACATTCTCTTGACTGTGTCACTGGCTTGGTGGATCTCGTAACTATACGAATATCACATTTTCTTGAAAGATCAGGGTTGAAAAATTTGTTTTTTTTAACAATAACTGCTATTTCTCAACACGAAGAAGTGGAGTTGGTATCATTACAGAGAGAAATAATGTCACAATTTATGTTTTTTGCCATACCGACTATTGTTATAAATTAATATAATAGGAAACTTACCGCCACCAATAGTCAAGAGTAGCGTTATTTAAACGACGGCCGTTTCAGCTATTCTGCCATTATCAAGTTTTCAGGAGGAGTCACTCCGTTGTCGGAGTGATATCGGAGACGGACAGACAAGAATCGAAATAGATCCCCCCCCCCAAAACTTTAACTAATATCAAGATTATGCTATCAGTGAACAGACCAGTACAGCGCTAGACAGTGGGCGTACCGGATATGCGATCGTTTTAATGTGTGACGTAATATATGTATTTATTTTAGATGCATGTGAAACTATGTGTTTAAGTGTTAAGTGTTCATGACAACGGAGTGACTCCTCCTGAAAACTTGATAATGGCAGAATAGCCGAAACGGCCGTCGTTTAAATAACGCTACTCTTGACTATTGATGACGGTGAATTTCCTATTATATTAGGAAATAATGTGTTATTTAAATAACACACAAGGTATAAACTATTTAAAACGACCACCATTTTAAATTTTATTTTTCTAAATTTCAATAGAGTTCTATATCAGTACACTATACAGCAAATTTCACGTTCTTATCCTAATTTTTGTGGCCGCTATCATGCTTACGTACAGAAGACAAATGGACAGTATGTTAAAAATCACTTTTTCAGTTTACTGAGGTCATAAATATGAAAATCAGTGAAAAACCAGATGTCTATTTTTTTCCCAATTAACAAACTAAGAAGGGAACGTAAACAAGCAGACTTAAATATAATTTATAAACTGCAAATCTTCTAAATATCACACTGACAATAAGTATATTTTTGACAATATCATTCAACCAGGTTCAAAATGGTTCTTTACTATATCTCTCCCTTTTAAAAAAACAACCCCAAATTACTACATATCCCCTTGATGTTGTAACGCTCTGGTAGCAATTTGTAACAGTAACGTTATGTTTAGCCCTAGCCTAGGCTCTAAGTTTTGGATAACAATACTGCTTCAGGCCCAAGCCCATTTTCAGCCAAAAATCTAAAAAGTTAAGCATACTTTGAAAAATTCGCCATTCATTAGGTAAAGGTTTCACAGAATTGAACTGTAAATTCATGAATTCACTAGAATCATTTATCTTAGAGGTAAAAAGAAATCTTTAGAATGACAAAAATAGAAAAATTTAAACCAAAAATAAATCATCATCAAACTTCTATAAAATAACAGAAAGATATTTTTAGGCTATTCAAACAGTTACACTAGTGGTAGTATATAGCTGTGAAGAATAAATCTGTATCACCAAACATAAATAAATCACAATAACTTAAAAAATAATAAACTCACAAAAGAATAAGTAATAAACACTAAACTTGGCACATCGCCAGCTGGTTTTAAGCATGTGAAATGCCTCAGTCATTGACAAAAACAAATTAATTCTGTCTGGGAAGCAAAACTTTCAAGGTACAGTGCTGCCAAATATTTATCCTACAGAAATGTGCAATATTTCCCACGAAATCTCCAAACTTCGTCTTTTCAACGATACATTACTCATCGATATTTCACATAGGAGTTGTCTAAACGGCAATGGAAAATAATTGTTTTAATCATGATGTTTTAAAACATCTGTAGTATCGCACGAACTAAGAGAGCGACAATAATTTGGAAGGCACCATTTAAAAAAGAAAAGAAAAAAATACTATAACATAGTGTAGATGTGGAGTAGTTAGACACAAAAGTTGACGTGAGACAAATATGACAAATTTTGTCTTTTGTGATGATAAACTTTGCCGTTTTTTCTAGACTAAACTTCAGCGATTTATATATTATTTTTTATTGCGATTTAGGAACTTTTAATTATAATAATTTATAAGTACAGATAGCTTTACAATGGTACGTAGATTATTGCGAAAGGACGATTTTTAGTGGATGAAATGTTGACTTCTAAAAAACGTGACTTTAATTTGTTTAAACACTACCGTCACACAAAAATTTCGGCAACCAATTGTCCTTTGTCACTTCCAGAGTTAATAAATTTAGGTTAGCATCATCTCAAGAACGCAGTATATGCAGAAAGGCCAAAACACCACATAAGGAGAAATGCATAAATTGATAAGATGTAGGAGTATGATCTACAATAGTCTTTCCACAACTTTACCGGGAGACTAGAAGACGAATGGAGAGGATCCATATGCCTTGATAATTAGACTACTACTAATACATTTTTAAATACCTTTTCTTAAAACATCTATAGTAATACTTATCTTCATACAGAGATGGTAAAGTGCACAATTAAAACATTTGAATAAAAATTGTCAAATCCTTTCTAAAAAAACTGCAGAAAAATAGGAGACAGTAGAAGAAAACAACTCAGCCAGTATGTTCAGGCAAGAAAGTCTACTCCTCCCCCTTTCAAAACTTTTTCTTTATAACATTGTTTTCAGTTTGAGAGATTAATGTGTGCACATCCGTTTACATGAACGTTGCTAATATTTCAAACAGCATAATATCGTCTTTTCCTAATATCTTTAAGTTTCAATATTTCAAATAATTATTTTAAAGGGGAGTCTGACATCAATTTTCTAAAAAAAGAATTACTGTTGTTAGTCTTAAATTATTTTCTGGATCATTTTCAAATAAATAGACGACATCTGAATGAGTGTTATAATTGGGCAGATGACCTTGCAAAAAAAGGGGCACAAATGCAGCAACCAGTCGTTGAAACCAGCCTCACCTCTGCCAGGCATCTTATTGATGCAACTTTTAGACACCACATCAAACAAAGGAACGAGGAAGCCAGCAGAGAAAAACAGTGGGCATCGCTTGTCAGTCGCGGCCCCCTGCCGTCCTCAACTGACAGGGCAACTGCCGTGGCTGATTTTCGACTCTTGACAGGCCACGATTATCTCCAGGCCCATCTCCATCGTTTTGGCCTTGCAGAATCTGATACATGTCCGCTTTGTCTCGATGGTATCATGGACGGGGACCACATCTCAACCTGCCCCGAGCTGGACGACCAGCTGTCCAGAATGGTTGTTACTGGGAAGCTCGACGCCGAATGGCCCAACAGCCAAGAGCGGACATTGACTAAAGTAAGTAAGTGTTATAATTGGAAATTAATTATTATAAATAATGTTGCAATGCAGGCAGTTTTTATTTGTTCCTAGTGGAGAACCAATGAAGTTAGGGAATTGTTCATGAAACTACGGGGAAAGCATAGGAAATCGGACAACATCACTCAAGTGTCTTAGTGATTGAAAAGCTAAGGGCATCAAGGATCATTTCCGAAGGTTGTGCGTTTGAATCCCACCTAAGACACAAGGTTTTTCAGTGCAGTTTGGATCACTCCAACATGTGGTATGGTGGTGGGAGGGCCTACTAAAATAAATGGTGGTTAAATTGAGTGGAAGTTATTGGTTAGAAACACATTGTACAGAAAACACCAATTATATAAGCTTTATTTTTGTATATGAGTTAAGTAAAAAAAACTATAGAAATTGTCCAACAAACTCAACTTCGCTGTCTATTTATAAAACATGTTCTAGAATGAAATTAACTCATTTCTCACAGTAAGATAGTTTTTAGTTGCATTATTATATCACTATGAGACTGGAATTAATGGAATTGTCTAAAGTAAGAGGGCATTAACTTTAATCCTGTTTTTAAAGTTATTCTTGTCATGTTTAGGTATACAGTATAACAAACACACAGAACACAATTCTCATAAAAAAAAATACGCCTAAGTATCAGACGCGTTTCAACGACAAGGTCGTCCTCTTCAGTGATACACCAGCTACACCAACCAAACCACAACTGAAGAGGACGACCTTGTCGTTGAAACGCGTCTGATACTTAGGCGTATTTTTTTTTATGAGAATTGTGTTCTGTGTGTTTGTTATACTGTATAGTTTTTCTCATAAGTCAAGCTCAACATTTAATATGTTTAGGTATATTTATCTCGGAAACTTTTTGTGTAACCCTCAATTTTTGTAAGCATTCACAATATAACACATATAGGACACGGTGCTGTAATTACCATAGCAACTCAGATTTAAAAAACATTATTGTAACAAAATATAGATTTTTTTGAAGTTTTAAAATTTAGATTTTTGAAAATTATAACAAGATGTTAATAAAAAGCTATTAAACACATAGTAAAAATTTCAAAGCCCTAAAACATGGTAGGCACTATGAAATTTCTCTGATCTGTTGATGGCAGTTCAATCAGTGTCCGTTACTCTCTGTTTTTCTAGTCACTCGTTCAAGAACAGTTCCTAGCTCCTAGACTACGCCAGAAAGTATCGAGATGGTATATATCTCACGCTATCACAAACTATTATTTCCAAGAGAAATACACCTAAATATTGATATTTTAACATTGGTGACATAAGAGTCTCCTGCTCCTCTTAATAACACTGATAAATACACAAAACCTGTTCATTTTGATTCAACACAAAATCTTATCATCTGAACCTGGTTAAAATGCTCAACTACATTGCCAGTACATCACAAGATAAAACTTTAACACATGCTAAACAAAACAAAGTCTAATCTAATCTAAACACGACAACGTTTATACGATAATAAAATCAAAACAAACTCACCATTCTTTGTTATCATTAGCCATCAGCTTGCGCGTTTCCTCTTCTTCCGAGACCTTGGGGGGTTCGTAAGCGATCTCCGACACGGGGCCATACTGTGCAGCCACCAACAAATCCGTAGAAGGATTCAGAGTCAAAATCTATCGACAATAATTATACCCCCGACACCCAAGTTTGATGAGTGAAATGAGTTCAACAGAAAACCCGTTGTAACAAATCAAAATAAAACAATAAGTGCTTTTTAAAATGATAAAATAAAATATAAACTAAAATAAAACGCATAAAAATGTAAACTTAAAAATAAAACACAAAGGCAAAACAAAGATAACAGAAGTGGAAATAAACTAATTGAAAAAGCAAACACCCAACGAATGAAGTATGAGGTGAACGACTAAACTAGCCTAATTTAAAAACTATTATACAACTAAACTACTCCAACTGAAACGTTATGTAGATTATATTACACTAATAATTGGGGATCTAGAAAATGAAGGTCTCATACTAATCGACATCGTTAAACTCAAGAAAAACTCTTATCGTTTATTGTAACATATTCAAGAATGTATTGTTGTTGTTGTTGTTTCCAATGGCAGACTATGTGAGAATCAACCCATGAGACTACTGGCATCCCAGTACAATTTAGGAAAATTCTTCGAAATCTGGTGCTCAGAACCAAGCCTGGGGCACCTCAAAAGATGTTCCCTATTCATTGACTCCCCCGTTTGTCGGCACAACACACAAAGATCGGAATCCAGGACATGTATTGTCATCAGTCAAATAGTGACAAACATTTTCCTCGATTTTGTTGACGACAAGGCTGCTGTAGTAAATTGGACTCAACACTGTGTCTTTTGAGTACAAATAGTAAAATATTGTCACAAATTTTGGTTTGAAAATTTGAACATACATCTGTGTCAATATGAACGTATAGTGTATTACAGATTTCAAACCGAGAGAAAACTAGAGAAAAGATTTATTTGTTCTTTACAATTGTTACCTCATTGGCGGCCATTTTATTGGGTAACGTTTTAAAGTTATACCAGATATTAACACTTAGATATTTTTGTGTTTCATTTATCTTTAATTTAAACAAGTGTGCAATTTTTGGTAGACTGTTTTTCGTGAAACTACAAACCGTATTCAATTTTGGGTTTTAAGAGATAAAGTCTCCCACAAAATATCCACTCATGACGAGGTCCAATAGAAGTTTGTTCACTTACAAAAATGTTTATCATACCAAAACGTCTATCAATATAAAGTCCCATTTTAACCAAAACAAAAATATTTGATGTAATGTCGTTAATAAACGACTTCGGGAGGCGTATATAGGATGTGGAGAACCCGGCAATAAAACAACAAATACAAAAAATATTAGCCCTGACATTTGTTTCAGTGCACAATCTGCTTATGGTATGGGGGCTATATTAAATGACAACTTTGAAAATGAAATTTTACATTAGCAGAATAGTAATTTGACAGTGTTTAGTTTTTCCATCCAGAATGCACAGTAGCCCTCTTAGAAATAATTTAGATATAATTGTTTTTTTTATTAGCCGGCTGTAAATAAAAATTACACATTTAAACTAGTTCAAGAATTTAAATGCCTTTTAAGTGCCTCTTTCATCCGTTGTCTGAAAACTCTTCCTCTCCTGTACTCTAATGATTTACAGGAAGACATGTTTTGCAGACTCACTTGCCTGCCACAACGATCGACAGTTTTGTTCTTCATGAAAAGACCCCACGTCTGTTAAGTGTTCCCTGAATTGTATTTCCCCTTGTTGTATTTTAGGCAAAAAACCTCTCTGTCAACTTCGCCTTGTAAAAAAAGGAAGAAAAGAAGATAATATAAGGTCTCCTAATCATCGAATAATATAAGGTCAGATTCGGAAAAGAACAAGAGTTGGTCAAGAGAGGTATTTAACCCAAGACTACATTGAGAATGGGAGTGGTAGTACCGAGGTACCTCTGGCTGAATCTACATCTTGTTTCACGTAGTCTTCTGTTAGATCTCTCCTATCAAGTCTCTCTTAATCAACTCTTGATCTCTTCTAACCCTGATGTTACCTATTTTATGCTCTTCTCTTATAAGATTATGATGACCAAAAGGTTTCACCTTTTTAATAGATTTTCCTATGGAGTATGTTTAAAGGAAAATTGAATAAATATATGAATCCTTAGAAGGAAAAGAAGACGACATACCGCTTCAAAGTTGGAGTAATTATTTTCTAGTCTACATAATTTTAGATTGTTAATACAAAGTGTGTTCAAAATAAATAAGTATGTTGTGAGATTTTGATTAACCAATTTTTTTATTTGACTCCAAAACTTTATTTTTTTCTCAATTTGAATGAAAGTTTTCTAACACTATAAAGTTTTGTAATTTTTGTTTCTAGAAAAGTTTACGTTCTCTCTTTGTATAGAGGGTGATTCAAAATGGAGAGCATTACTTCGGGAGGTAAATATAAAAAATATAAAAAGTTTATTTAAATGTAGGTCCGGAAACGCGTAGTTTTCCATCTCTCAGTCATTTTGTGTGTTTACATAAAAACAATGTATCTTTATAAGTACACATAATATATTTAGTGAAGATTTGGTATACACATTATGTATGTAACTTTTTACAAGTATAATAAAAACCAAGCCTTTTCTACATTTTTAAAATGAAAGACATTTAAAATGTTTAATTTTGAATATCTCGTAAACCACTAACATTACCAAAAAACTAAATTATTATTTTTATTTTGTCTGTATGTAAAATTATAACGAAGAGTTATTGCTCATAAAACTATAAAATATTTAAATTAAAACACCAATTGCCATTTTAAAAGTGTTAAATGAAACACTTTCATTTTTTGTACACTTCTGGACAATGAATTAACAATTATAATTTCATAATATTTTGCTTTACGCTAAATTTTTGGTGTTGTAGACAATTACCAAGAAATTGTATTTTTAGTTTTTTGTCCAAAACTCTGTTACCTTTGAGCTACAGAAAAAAATAAAAGCCTTCCTTGAAATAAAAGTGATTTTAAAAGGTTAGATTTTTATTTCTAAAATTTATATTACTCGACTTGAACTCACTTTGTTTAAGAATCGTATGTAGAAGTTGCTAAACTATTTTAATTATACTATTTTAACATAGACTACCCTAATAATACGTTTAAATTACAAATTAAAATGTGAACTGCACTTCTCAGAAATCTAGGGAACGGTTTAAAAAAAACAAAATTTGTAAATACAATGGACTCATACAGGATAACAAACAGAACACGATTCTCACAAAAAAATACGCCTAAGTATCAGACGCGTTTCAACGACAAGGTCGTCCTCTTTAGTGATACACGAGCTACACCAATCAAACTTTTTTTGGTGTAGCTCGTGTATCACTGAAGAGGACGACCTTGTCGTTGAAACACGTCTAATACTTAGGCATATTTTTTGTGAGAATTGTGTTCTGTTTGTTTGTTATCCTGTATAATTTTTTCTCATAAGTCAAGCTCAACATTTAATATACAATGGACTTGTTTTATCCGTGCCTTTGGCAACCGTTATAAATAGTAGGCATTGTAATAAATATCTTTTTTGATTCAACACAATGCTATTGGTCATCAATTTTCACATTTTAGTAAAGCCGAATTTAAGAAATGTCTTTTACAACTCCATTGTCAATGTTTTTTTACAAATAACCCAAATCAACATTTTGGAAACATATTAGTTTTGTTTGGTAATTATAAACCACATCATTATTTGTCCCATGAATACATAAAATTTGATTAAAACAAAGCTTTTATTGATTAGTCAAGGTTTACTACAATTTTGAACATCGGTTTGGGTCACTTTTTAAATTCACAGGACTTGACGTTTACATGCATGATAACTCGAAGGCAATTTTTGTTTACCTATGAAATAAATTTCTCTATACTACGTGAATATGAGAAGGTAGCCGATTAGTCGTATTCACATACGTGAACATGAGAAGCTTTTATTGATTAGTCAAGGTTTAGTACAATTTTGCACATCGGTTTGGGTCACTTTTTTAATTCACAGGACTTGACGTTTACATGCATGATAACTCGAAGACAATTTTTGTTTACCTATGAAACAAATTTCTCTATACTACGTGAATATGAGAAGGTAGCCGATTAGTCGTATTCACATACGTGAACATGAGAAGCTTTTATTGATTAGTCAAGGTTTACTACAATTTTGAACATCGGTTTGGGTCACTTTTTAAATTCACAGGACTTGACGTTTACATGCATGATAACTCGAAGGCAATTTTTGTTTACCTATGAAATAAATTTCTCTATACTACGTGAATATGAGAAGGTAGCCGATTAGTCGTATTCACATACGTGAACATGAGAAGCTTTTATTGATTAGTCAAGGTTTAGTACAATTTTGAACATCGGTTTGGGTCACTTTTTTAATTCACAGGACTTGACGTTTACATGCATGATAACTCGAAGACAATTTTTGTTTACCCATGAAATAAATTTCTCTATACTACGTGAATATGAGAAGGTAGAAGGCCTACCCCTCACCTTTGTTTATTATTAATTATGGTTCTCTGCACAATGGACATTTGTCTGACTGTTTTGAAGTCCAAAAAATGTTTTTGCATTGTTGTCCATCTGTCATCAGTGCACAATATTTTTTTTAAATCAGGGTAAAATCTCAAGTATTACAGTTCAAAAATAATCGATACAAACAAAAATGAACCTCGACGACCAGCTTCTTTAAAAGCTTGATTTTAAATCAAATACTATTTACACTGACGATGTGCTTATACCACAAGCGAAACAAGTTGATGTCCATATTTACATTTACATACTGTATATAAATTTTTTTTTCAAAGACGGTGTGTATGGTTCATTTTCACTTTTTGATTCATAACAACCGAACTGACATGGGTCGATTAGTTACGATTTGGTTTTGGGGGATGGGCGAGTGAGAAGTTTCACATATGTTTTTGCGCAATTTATTTGATTAAACTGTGGAATCCTAAAATGGGACTAATTAAAGTGGAAAATATAATTTACTGAAATGTATTGGGAAGCTCTATACGACAGGGTTGAATGTACCCAAAGGAAGCCATTAGAAAACAATGTAATTCACCATCACACACAGAGTGATTATTTTATCGTGGGCACTATTGAATATCTCGTAAACTATTGACCTATGAAAAACTTTAAATGGGACCTTCGTTATTTTTTCAAGAATTTAATAACCCTTATCGAAAACTTTGAAAAATGGTAATCATTTTCCAATATAACAGCTAACTTAAAATTATTTTATGGATTGTACAAGTTTTCAAACGGGGGGGGGGGGTATTTTTAGATAACTCCATTTGTTTGGGAGTTAAGACACTTAAACTTACAAAAAATTAAAGTTTGGTTCACTTTTAGGAGGTAATTTTCTCTACTTCCCTTTGTTGCATTAAATTCAAAATTCATTTAGAGGTTGTTCCAAGTCGCATGGCATATTAGGAGACACTTACTAACAACAGACACACACACAACAGCTGTCCCGACGCCTGGTGTGTGATTCACCTACTACTGTATGTAGCTGCAATTTTTGTAATATGTATTTTTCACAAATGAACTTAGTATATTTGTAAAAATTGTACAGAAAATGACAAGAAAGTCGGTGTAGTTTTTTTTAGATGTACATAATTTAAACATATTTGGTTAATAGCAATCAGTATTAACGGTTTCAGCGATCTAGTCAGTTTCATCAGAACTCAAGTAAAGTTTTCAAGAACATAATTTAGAAAAACATGATATTAATTTTCTCCGCTAAAGCCAGTAATAACACAAAAAAATTATAGTCTGCTCTAAGACAAAAGCTAAAAAAATACTGGAATTCAGTATAAGGGAGCTTAGAACAATTATTGGCCTACTGTCCGAACAACGTCCAGTGAATTATCATCTAAAACACATAGGGGAGGCAGCAGTGAATACTTTGCCTGACAGTTGAACTCTGGTTGTGTGAGTGTGAACCTCTAACTTACAAAAGGCTTTACCTCAGCATTCCATTCCCCACCACTGCAGAGGTAACGATCATGTCACCCAGTACCATTTTATGATTTTTAGGAAGCTTAAATCTTGCCAGTGTCTAAAACAAAATTAGTTGGGTAGTCACAAAAGATTCATTTGGGTCGCAGTGAGAAGAGGCTGATAGCCTTAGCCCCCTAATCGCTAACTACCACTAGGTAAAGTACCAAAAAGCGTCTACCAAATTGTTTATATATTCTCTGATGAATTGATTTTCTATACCTGTATGGTGCTCAATTTCTGGTAACACCCTATACATTAATTACAAAATACCCGACCATAACTTAAATCCGGTAAACACCAGACAATATTTAGCATAATAATCAGATATGACATGCTTTGTTTATCAATATTTAACAACATTGCCAAGCTGTCACATTAACAGTCATGTACTCATTAGTCAATTGTTACTGATTTCCATTGCGCGGATCTGACTTTAATGAACGAAACTTCGTTATATTAGTTACCCATTATATAAAGTAAAAATAAGTTGTCGTAATCACGAAAAAAGTCAACCTACGATTTTTGACTACACATTTCATGGTATCAGGAAATTGAAAAATCGTTTTTGTCCGCGTATCGTAAGATCGATAGCAGCAATAAAATTAGAACTTATAATTTGGTACAGCAGACTATACTATGCTCATATAAAACCATTCTGAAATTCAAAACATAGAATTCAAAATGTCGCCCATTTAAATAGTTTTTTTTAATTTTTTTTATTACCTAGTGTGTTATTCAAATCATAACACACTGAATTGGATAAACATTTGAAGATTTCAATTCTGTATGTAAATGGCACTGATCCCATCTCTCTACGATGACTAAGCAAAGTTATTGTTAAAAATTTATCAATCACAAACTGTTATACAGTCAGGTTTAATCAAGTTGACATAAATTTTACAACAGTCTTGACGTAACCCTATTCTATTTCTGGAATAGGAAAGTCATTGTGTCATACCTATGGGGGTGGATATTTTAAATTATTCATTGCTTTGATCATTGAGGTCACTTGTTTGTTTGAGTGCTTGTGTGTATGGTTTAAAAGTTTTAATAAAATTAGTTTTAATGAAAAAAATTTAACAAAAGTCTCTTCATTTATATCGAGTTCAGAAGTGACATTCCCGAAGTACCTAGCTGGATCTACACTTTTCTCCATATAGTTTTGGGTTGTATTCCCTCTAATTCATCTTTCCTAACTGGTCTCTTTTGACCATCTCTTGATCTCTTCTGAATCTAACGCAATTAGAGTATTCAAGGTCAGGGGCTCTTTATTTTGTATTTATACAAGGGGATAAATACAAAGAGGTTTTTCACTTTTAAAGAAAATAATTTATTCAAGAGTTGAGTTTGACTATTAAGTGTTTTAAATAAACTAAGCAAAATTTCTACTTTTTTTTAAATTTTTGATAACTTTGCTATTTATCATTTTAGAGAGATAGGGCTGGTACCATTAGGCTACATGTAGATTTAAAATCTGTAGTTTTTGTTTTCTGTTATAAGTTGAATAACACATGAAATATGAACAAAAAAAAGTATTTGAAATGGCCGTCATTTTGTTATCTATTGATTTTTCTGAATTTCAATAGGTTTCTATATGAGCATATAATATCGCCCTCTATACCAAATTTCATGTTGCTATTTAAATTTTTGTGGCCGCTATTGAGTTTATGTACAGACTAGCCTATAATGTCAATGACGATCAACAAAAGGTAAAAAATAACTTTTTTGGATTATTGGCGACATGAAACGTGAAGATCAGGCAAAAATTATATGCAATAACCAAAGTACCCTATATTTTGTACACTGGATAAGTAAAAGAGAATGTGAATGTGTACAAATTTTATAAATAAAAAGACCAATGACAGCTGTAAAAAAAAAAAAAAAAAAATTTACATTCTTTAGAATTGCAGTGCACATTACTAGGGTTTTTATTGCTTATAAAGTTTAAAGTACAACCTAAATATTAATTTTCTTACCTGCCCATTTGCGACTTGTGTGTCCAACTGTCTGGCTAGCCTTTGTTCCTTCGTCGGGAAAAACGGACATCCTTTTCTTCTCCTAATCAGTCGCACATACACGCCGAGGAATAAAATACCTAAAATTATTAACAGAACGCCCGTAATAGTGATGACAAGATCAGTAGTAGACGATCCAGGTGTGATAATATTTCCTTTTTCGTCTTCGAGTTCGTGTTTGTGCGTACCGCTGAAATCGACATTTCCTTCGACGACCATTATAATCCCTGCGGAGACTGAGAATATGCCCAACGCTAGTAATAACCATTGAATACATCTAGGGCCTCGCATGCTGTTACTCATCGTCTGAGAGAGATAGCTCCCGGGTCGTGACCATTCATTTTGTTGCTCGTAGCTAACAGTTGTAGGCTGGTAAACGGGCCCACTGGCCGGCATTTTCAGTTTTGATTTATAATTGGTCCTGTAGTACAAAAATAAAATCATTTTAAAGAAAATCTTAATATTGCTTCATCAACTGATACATTCCTAAAAAATTTATAAAACTAATCCTTTTCCCAGGTATCTTTCACCATAAATCCACTGCAGTTTCAGGCGATTGGACAGCATCATTGTAGTAAATACACACACATTCAAACACAAATATATGTGTTTATATTACCCTGATGACGCATAATCGTCTGAAACTGAGTAATCTATAAGGTAAAAGATAACTTTATAAAAAGTATTAGTTGACGTATATTAGAGTTAAAATTAAATTTTCCCTTCAATTTTGTGGTACCTAAGTCACTGTTTAAAATTACTTATAACTATTAATTATCTTATTTTGTGCGTCACATGACTTCTAACCAAGATTCGACACGTTTCGGAGCCATAACTCCATCATCAGAAATAGCCAATTACTCTGAAGAGATCGTCGAACATTAAAACAAAATATACATAAAATACTACCCAATTACAATAACATTATTGTGTAGTGTTATGTACACTTTGTTTTAATGTTCGACAATTTCTTCAGAGTGATGGAGTTAATTAAGGCTCTGAAACATGTTAAATTTTCCGCTCATTCGTGGGGGGTACCATAATAGAATTAAAAATAAACGTTAAATAAATTTAGTTAAAGATTTATTATATTTTTGTGTGTATTTTGTGAGTTGAATACAGGGTGATCCACTCAATATGACCACCGTTACGATCTCTTAAACTAATAAGAGGTGGAAAAACTTTAAATGGGGTAAAAACTTCCCTACGTTTTTACAGGATTTTAAATTTTGCTATCCAAATTTTTAAATGTCATTTTCATTTCTTAATATCAATATCAAGTTTTTGGATAGAACGTAATTTTAAGACTTTTTTATTCTTGTGTATTTTTTGATAAACCCAATCGTTTAAAATCTACATTCTAAGATTGGAAATTTTTTTTGTGTGGTTTAAATTATTTTTTATCTTAATTTTCATATAAAAATAAAATTTCCTACACAGTATAAGTCAGACAGAATGTATTTTATCTGAACATTATTTTCCATTGCCGTATTAAAACCACTGTTTTAAGGTGGTCGCAGAACCTTGGATCTTGACAAAAGGTTAGGATAAGCAGGTTAGGTTAGATTAGGTTAGGCAGGTTAGGTTAGGTTAGGTTAGGTTAGGCAGGTTAGGTTAGATTAGGTTAGGCAGGTTAGGTTAGGTTAGGTTAGGTTAGTCAGGTTAGGTTAGGTTAGAGAGGTTAGGTTAGGTTAGGCAGGTCAGGTTAGGTTAGGTTAGATTAGGTTAGGCAGGTTAGGTTAGGTTAGGTTAGGTTAGGTTAGGTTAGATTAGATTAGGTTAGGCAGGTTAGGTTAGGTTAGGTTAGGTTAGTCAGGTTAGGTTAGGTTAGAGAGGTTAGGTTAGGTTAGGCAGGTTAGGTTAGGTTAGGTTAGGTTAGATTAGGTTAGGCAGGTTAGGTTAGGTTAGGTTAGGTTAGGTTAGGCAGGTTAGGTTAGGTTAGGTTAGGTTAGAGAGGTTAGGTTAGGTTAGGTTAGGCAGGTCAGGTTAGGTTAGTCAGGTTAGGTTAGGTTCGAGAGGTTAGGTTAGGTTAGGTTAGGCAGGTTATGTTAGGTTAGGTTAGGTTAGGCAGGTCAGGTTAGGTTAGGTTAGGTTAGAGAGGTTAGGTTAGGTTAGGTTAGGTTAGGCAGGTTAGGTTAGGTTAGGTTAGGTTAGTCAGGTTAGGTTAGGTTAGAGAGGTTAGGTTAGGTTAGGTTAGGTTAGGCAGGTTAGGTTAGTCAGGTTAGGTTAGGTTAGAGAGGTTAGGTTAGGTTAGGTTAGGTTAGGTTAGGTTAGGCAGGTTAGGTTAGGTTAGTCAGGTTAGGTTAGGTTAGAGAGGTTAGGTTAGGTTAGGTTAGGCAGGTCAGGTTAGGTTGGATTCAAGACAACCTTGTCAGGAGGATTTTTAAAGCTTCCTGAAGAATCTCTAGTGGTATCAAACCATGCATTTCTATTTGGGACGCCAATAAGCCCTTGTCGACGACTTTCAAAATAAAAAAAAACCATCCAATTGAAGAATAAGATTACACTGACATTAGAAAATGTCAGAATTAATTAAAATTAGATTAATAATAATAAAATCAATAATCTCTTTTTCAAGTTATTGGGTATTAAAAGATTATATCACCTGTTTGCCTTTCACGAATTGCATAATCGAATATTTCACGATTTTTAAATTATTTATTATTGCTACAGCACTATTTCACTACTTACAGTCACCTTCCTTAGATGTAAAACACTCAAGCTTAAATTGTCACATATTAAATTTCAAACAATTTAAAATACATATATAAAAACATTGTTAAAATAGATTTATTGTTTTTATGTAACTACATCAGCAACGTCTATTCATCGTTTACGGTGAATAAATAAGTTTTTTGAGCAGGACACTGATAACAAGGTTGCTAATTTGGTCACATAACAATATATGAATTTTAACGATGAGTTCTACTCGGAATGTACTTTTAAAAGTTTGTGTATACTTCAATTTAATAATATAAAGCACTCTACAACATTTCATAGTGAAAATAGGTAAACTGTCATAAAAGGGAACTATTGTCGGGTTTAATTTGTTACACAATCACAATCTTCTGTTGAAGTAGGGATTTTAATGATGAAGTGTTACGACTCTTTGAATTGAGAATAGTAAAAATAACGTCTTTACCTATGTACCGAAACATAAAAGTAAATTTTTGTCAGAATATTTGGAATATCAACCAAACTGATTAAAATTTTAAATAAAAATATCAATGAAGACAACTTGTATCTACGCTTTAACGTTTCTATGTTAAAAATTCACCCGAGGAGATCCGTAGAAAACCGAAGACAGGTATAATTATTAAATTTCAAGTAGAATAAGAAACATAACAACTTAATTTGTAGAACTTCAATTTTACTAATATAAATTTTATGATAATGATATCAAAATATCTTTCCATATTCAATTTCCCTACGGACTAAGGTGAAAAGTAAGTCGTTTATGAATGGACCCCGCAAATGATCAAGTGCTATGCAAACGCATTGCAGAACAATTTCACCTGATCTGAAGGATTTAGAGAGATGGAGGATTTCTGATGAGGTTAAATGTCCACCTTGCAATGCTAAACACATACTTGATGGGTGTAGAAAAGCTTTGGATGAGGGGGGATTTACCTATAGACATGATAAAGTTATATAAGGTGTTCCGATGTATTGTTGATGCACCATGGTATATAAGAAATGACAACTTGAAAGCGTAGGGATTTGAAAATAGATACGGTTAGAGAAGGGAAAAAAAAGCAAGCAAGCAAGCACAGACAACGCATTGAACAACATGAGCATCCGGAGATACGCAGATTGATGGATACAACTGGTTTAATTAGAAGACTGAAACGAATAAAACCATTGGACTTAATGGACTTTAGACATTAAGGGAGTAATGACCAATGGGTTATTTTCCCTCAAAGTGTAGGCTATATATTATTAAATGTAAATTACTAGATGGGTTTGTACTCGGTTGTAATAAAAAATAAAAATAAAATGATAAAGTTTAGTCAGTGGTCCGAGAAGCCCTAAGCTTAGGAATAGCAAGAAAGGCAGACCATCAAACTATTATTGCAAATTCACTTTCTTAGAGAGGCAAGTAAAACTTTAAGAATGGGATCCACGCCGGCTTTGGATTTGAATATTTTAGTATATTATGCAAATAGTCAATAACAATTCCCTGAGGATAGAGCCGTGACTAATCTTTTCCCTGACACAAAACAACTCTTCACGATGGAGCTCACAGTACCCAAAGAAACAAAGTCCCTCAGCTACTTCTCTACAAAATTAATAAATATTTTGAATTGGCAGCGCCAGCTCGATTGAGAGGTTTCACCACGCAGTTGAAGTTGGAGCACGTGGACTACCATCAAAAATCATGTATGATTTCCTGAAGAGACTGGCTTTGGGTAGAATAAAAATAAAAGAATTTTTAAAACGTATGTCTAAAGAAGCTTTATATGCATCATACCTCCTATAGGTTAGAAGAAGTGATCAGTAGAAGGTTGGTGAGGTGAACATTGTGGCGACATAAAGACGTCATAACTCTCCGTGTTCAGTCGTCAGTCCAGAGCCAACCTAATTCCTGATCATGCCAAGTAGGCCTGTCTAAAATAACAGTGATACCACATCTTAGACATGCTCCTTTCCATCATTAAAATAGCAACAACCGTGAAAAAATATTGAGTTTCTAATAATCACAAAATTTGCTTCGCTGAGAACATATTTCACGCGATTTATAAGTTAATTTAGACACAATATGAATACAAAGATAATGAAATGCTTGCTGAAAATTCAAACTTCTCACCATTAATTGTGTAATTAAATAAATCGAACTGTGAATCCTACAGGAATGAAGTTGCATGCAAAAGCTATTTAATATTATTACATGTTTTTTATTAGACTTAATGTGTTAATAGCGATATTGCATGAGAAAATTTTATAAATAGTTCACGAGGGGGGGCGGGAAACTGGACAGAAAATTTAGATAGGTCACAAGTATGTTAACAATTGATCCGTTGTTTGTTGTCACATTGGAAAGAATACTTGTAATCCTTTAAACTCCCCCCCTCCCCATTTTTTAAAACACAGAAATATTTCACTTTTCTCCCCCCAATCAATTTATTTTAAACTATTCCTACTAAAACTGAAATTATTATTACAGACTAATTACCAAACGATAGTGTCGTAAATTTAGAGTACACAGAGGTAGATAATAAGACTGCGTCATTAATTGACATTATAAATTTTGTTTAATAGGCTAACTAGATAATATCAAATTTAAATTAGGCTTATATCACACTTTTTACTTCCCTATACAAATGAGGAAAATATTGCATTGACACTAAAATTTTGATATCATCTTTTCATTGGTCTGAATCTTGGGCCTCTATGAATATATTTAAACTATGTTCATAAAATCTGTTAGTGGCATTTATTGTCATATTTTTTTTCAATAATGGGTGGTCTGATTGTTTCGATATTTTCCAAATTTCCAAATGGAAGTATCCTGTAGGATAGTGTAAAAGTGAAAATAAAATAAGAGTGAAACACGATTGACGCTTTTTCTTTATTGTTTAAAGAGGGAAAACCTCTTGGTCATTGTCGCCTTATAAAAAAAAAAAGGGAGAAGAGAAAATAAGATAAATATTAGGGTCCTTGATAGCACCAGTGTCGAAAGAGAACAAGATTTGGTCAAGAGAGACCTGATAGGAAAGATGAAAGAGAAGGAATTCAAGACTAGATGAAAAAATGTGTAATCCAGCTATTTTCCCTCAAGATTGCCACGCTCGTACTCACTGTACATGAACCCTGAAGGAATTCCAAGATCGACTAACGACTTCCCATTTTATGAGTAAGATAATTATTTAATTTATACAGTTTGATATGAAGTAGGTGTCCCTAGGAAAACATTTTGATCATAATATGAAAAAGCTTCACATTGGAAATATTAACGGGTTAAAAACATTGCACACGCCCTCGTCCCTAAAACCAAACAAGTCACCAAAAAGTCTTGTCTGTAACAAATAACTCTCTTGTGTTAAAAAAGTTGACTTGTTATAGCAAGTTACATTCCCATTTAAATTATGGGATACTTTGTGGTTAACAGAATTTATAAACGTTCCCTTACTGGAAAATGCCATAAAATTGAAATTCAAAATTAAAGAAGAGTCGTGAAGGAAAGTTTTTGCGGACTTAAATATACTAATACTCCGAAGAATGTATATCCCTGAAGTATTTTTACCTTGTTGATTTACAGTAAATATTAATTTTTTTAAAGGCAAACAAATTACGGTCATAATCACCTAATAATAAAAGAAGAAAATAGCATAAAATAACAACCCCTATCCCATGAATAATCTAATAGTATCAGGGTCAGAAGAGAACAAGAGTTGGTCAAGAGAGACCTGATAGGAAAGAGAAATACAGGGATCTAAGCCAAGCCTATGTGGAAAAATATATGGTTCCAGCTATGTACTCGGGTCTGCTCACTATGAGTGAGCTTTGAGGGTTGTTATCAATTTAAAACAATACATCTTATAGCAGTGATTTTCATTTTTGACATAAGATAGGGGTGGCTTTAGATACGATCAGCATGGATTGAACATCTATAAAAGACTCCCTGCTCAGGGTGGAATTACTCTATAATAGACTTTCAAAGTCTGTAAAAGATAGAGACCATTAATTTAAAAAAATAAAATAAAGCTAAATCGAAACATTTGTTGTTGCTGGGAAGTGTATCGGTGGGCAAATTTTGTTATGCACACTGTGGATAATGTCCTCACTGTGTCCAATAAATATTTCTTTCTACTCATCTGATATTTGTTATTTAATTATTAAGTAGGCTATAGGCAATGACTACATAAATACTATAAGACACGACATAGGATAGGGAAATAGTCTACGCTTTACGGGTGCTGTTTGTCACAAGTTTGACACACAGCTATCAGAAAGCGCTAGCAGCAGGTGCTTGACTGTACGCATCCCACTTGGTTGAGACTGTACAATTGTTGACCTCTCTCTCACAAACCTTCTCACTTACTTCCGTCAGCATAGTCAGTGTTGTCAGTTCGTGCGCTGAGATAAGCGATTCTCGACCTTCCCTCGCATCTCTGGTCCCATATGTGGCATCAGTGCGTTTTCTCTTACCCGCCTGAAACATTGTTTGACCGTAGAGCCACCTAGCGCCAGTCACATCAACTTCAGATTGGTCACATCAACGCCACCTAGCGGGTATTGGTCAACTCAAGAATAAGCGTAGAATATTTAACATGGCCATGTCGTGTCTTATAGTATTTATGTAGTCATTGCTATAGGTGTACAAATTAGAAAAGAGCCACTTGCCTGCTTGGTCCGCGCAGGTAGGGAGGGACTGGCTGAGAACTGTGTCGGTGGAGGGGATATCTTGCCTACACTGAAAAGCATGAAAGTCGTACAGTGACTAATCCCCACCACCGTGCGAGTGTACTCCCCGCCACCTCCCCTCTGCGTGCGCGAGGAAACTCCTGAATATTGGTTCTGCGCAGGATCTTTTCAGATTTGTACACCTATAGTATTAATGTTTCGACAATCGTCATACAAAAATTTTGTCAACTTGAAAAGATAATAAATGAAATGTTAAACCGGTGATAGTAATAAAAACACAATAACATGTGTTGAGTCATCTAGTTCAAGGACGTCTTCTTCCCTTCCTCTATTCAGATTAATGGATTGTGGTAAAAAGTATTTACTCTACAAAAGAAAAGCTAAGTTTTATATACCAGGATTAAATGAATTTTAATCTACTAGAAAATGTTTTGTATATTTACACTTCCAAGTAAAGTATACACTGCAAGTATTTTTTTTTAATTAAGTGTGATCATGTTCAGATAAGAACATACAATTATAGTTCCAGGAATGCTTGCAATTATCATGCTAATCAGAACACGTTGTGTTTATATGGTAACTTCTTTCACAAGCATTATTTACAAACTTCCAAATAGAATAATTCATTTGAAAATTAACTTCACTCGCGTGCGCAATTATAAACCTACTGATCCTAATAAAAAAAACTATCCTTTGAAATTAAAGTTATTTGGTCTTTAATAAAGTTGTACAACACCATCATGTTTCTATATTTATTGTTCTGTTTACACCTTTATTATTTGTTTAGGTATATCTTTATTACTATTGTAATTGGCTCTGTTTGTAATAAATTATAAAGAAATATCAGCCTGTCAAAATTGTTGAATTCTAAAAAATCTTTAGGCCTAACATACCAATCTGAGAGATAAAACAGCTTTAATATTGTTCTCAATCTATTCATAAAACATTATGAGTCATCCCAAAGAGTGTTTTTTACCTTTATACAATCTTAACCCTTAGCACGCGTATGACGGGATTTCATGTAACCCTCAACTTGACTGGTAACGCGTATGACGGGATATCTCGATTCAACACTATTTGACTTCTGCAGGTATTTTTAATTCATTTAAAGTCCAATAGAGGGCAGGGAAATGTCCTATTGGTGTAAAGTGACACTCCCACTATGGACTTTGTTCTCAATCACCTGTCATAGGACTTTATTTGGTTGTTATAGCAACCAGGCGCCATTTTGTGCTCTGCCCCAGCGCGTATACCGTGATTTCTCGTTCTAGTAAGCTACGACTGTCAGTTGTGAAATGTTTTGTCAGCGTTATCACTGCTATAGCTGTTCATTGTTGTTTAGGCCTTATTATTTATATTTTAGGTTATAGTATACATTTTTATTTTGTGTAAAATAGGCTAGTTATAAAAATGGCAAACCCTGACTACCATGGATTTGATCAATTTATCGATGAAATAATGAATGCATCTTTTTCAACTACAGAATACATTTTGAAATATAGACAGTTTCCATGGACACGGTATTATCGGCAAATATTGTTTGTGTGTTTATATGTATATTTAGTCTATATCAGTAATTTTTTTGATGTCCTGAATGTAGGTAATTATTATGAGGAGAAGAAAGATATTTGTGATACGGTAGGTATGTTGATTTTTCTCAAAATCTTTTTTTAGTAAAATTTATTTGCTTGATGAAATTCGGGTTATTTTGAATTAAATAGTAGTATTATTTTAAATAAATAATCTGTTTCATAGGGCGGTCAAAAATGTGAAATTAAGTATTTTTTCTTGTTTTAATCTGTAAAAAAAAATTAAAAAATAATTTTAAAGCCAATCTACATTTTTTTTTTTTACCAAATATATTTGTAAGAACCCAAAATCAAACAGAACTTTAAACAATTACAAAAAAAAAAAAAATTTCCTAATAGCCTACCATGTTATGAGTAAATAGCCTAAATTGTTATTCAGTGTGCTAAGGGTTAAGATTCAAGGCTGAACATTCATATAATATGTGTTCATTGGTTAAATAGTAGCTATGGGCTTGTACCATTAATATAAAAAAATAAGTAATTTAGGCTATTTCCAATAGTAGTTGTATTGTCCACCGTCAATACTTCACTGGGGTACAAGGTTTTATCAGTGGAGTTTATTTATAGGAACTATTGCTAATAAACACAAGTTTTAAAGTTTACTACAATTTATTAATTTGTTTCACTTTGAAATGACACTTATTCAAAATACACAACCGACACGCAAAAAATGAAAATAAAATAAACAACTTCATTTACTTTTTAAGGGATCTTCGAAGAATCGAGAACTTGTGCATGTTCACGTGAACCCTGTGTAAAATAAAATTTTAAAAAATACTTAATTCAAATACAATAATTCTTTTACGATTTATACCTGAAATTATAATAATCAACGATAAAACAGAAAAGTAAAATGATTATCGTATTCAACCTACTTCAAAACTAATGAAGGTCCACACAAAGCAGGAGGAGGCTTCCGTCCAGCATGATTATCGGTCGATATAATCCCAAAGAAAACGTGTTACCTACCCCCACCTCGGGGGATCCCCCAAACATGTTATTGAACCAGATCAAATCCGTCATTTTACTTTAGCGTATTAACAAAACGTAAAGAAATGTATTTTAAAATTATTGAAGTTATAAGCCCACATGGTACAGGCTTACCGTACATAAAATCTTCAGTTTTGAGTGAAACACCCTCAAGAGCTACATGAGATACCACTAGCTTGATTTAAACCTTTCTCATCTAATCTTGGTTTAAATCCCAATCATCTTTCCTCTCTCTATTTTATGCTCTTTCCTTCTCTTTTTAAGGCAATGATGACAAAGAGGTTTTTCACCGTAAAAAAAATCAAGGGCAATATGTCCGAAAATGCTTTGTACAAACCTTAAGTTTCATTTAAACTATTTATGTTACACCGTTGGTACTTGGTGGTATTTCAAGTGTTATAAATGTTTTGAATAAACTGAAGGTTTGGCTGTGGAGTTACCCCCTATCTCCATTATTAGCAGAAATATTTGTGGTTAATTTTGAAGACCAACTTTTTGATGATAAAAATTCGTTTAAATGTAAAATTATTTATTGGTATTAATATTTAGACGATTTTTAATGCTCGTTTGATGGTTCAGACCACCAACTTTAAATGTTTCGTAAACTATTTAAATTCAATTAATAAGGCAATACAATTTACGATGAATAAGAGTCGACACAACTTCATTAGTTGGTACCTTAACATTAAATTTGAAAACATAATAGCATCTTCAGAAAACTAACTTTTACAGATAACATTATTCACGCTAATTCACAACACCCACATCAACCATAAGCTAGCCGCTTTCCATAGTATTTTTTTAATTATTTTTTTTTATTGAAAGAAAGAAACTTTATTTCTCCAATGAAATGTTAACATAAGTACAATACAATATGCAATAATATTAACAATATATTGATACAGAAACATAAGCAAATTGTATTAGTCTTGGATTACTTATCGCAATGCTCGGGCTTGACCTGATAATTCCACACATTACAAGAAAGTAAATCACTACTCACTACATACAATCTACAATAATATTCATTATTTGCTATATTATTAACCTACACATACACATCCATATCGTACACACTCATACACATATTTCCTGATAGATTAAATGTTACAAAAATATTTATGAGGGAAAAAAAAGAAAAACCTCCAAGGCATCGCCCGTTTGGAGGTATGTTTATTATACATTTTTGAATAGAAACGGCTTTTCAAAACAGTACAAAATTAAATAAAAAAAAAGGGATTTATATAATTTTAATATACTCTTATATATGTACATATAAAATCTCCGCGTGCTAAATTCAAATGATTTATACAGATTATGACAATACATATAAAAATTTCAGTAGTATATAAATTAAATGTTGGAGCTATTTTCTTAATATTCCGACAGACATGGGAAAAAACCCTATTAACTGGATTATTGCTTTCATATTGCAACTGCATTTAAACAACTAATTATACCACTCACACTCTCACATAAGGGAAACTAGGGATCCTTGACCCAATGCAATTTCCCTGACTGTGGGATATTTTGGGGAGGCAACAGTTGCATCATTACATAGCCTACAATAAGTATGAAATTTTAAGGAAACCTCCACTTCATTGTCTGTTGTTGTTTAGAAGCTAAAAGAAGAAGATTCAATCCGTCCTGTGAAAGTAAATTTTTAGTTTTTTGGTTTTCGATTTTTCCATTTTTTTTTCATTCAAGATAAATTAATTGTTATACTTCCTTTTAATTAAGTGTATCTTAGACTATAAGGTCTTATAGTTAGAAATGTAAGATTTAAATAAATAACTTAAAAAATTAGGTTTTTTTTAAAACAATAGCATCCATCATACATGACCTAGCTTTTCCACAATCCTTTACCCCAGTCAACATTACAAGTGGATTCAAAAAAACTGGGATGTGGCCTTATGATAGTAATATCTTTACTGAGGCTGATTTTCTATGTTCTTACATCACTGATAGACCTGAGGAAGAAGGACCTAACTCTACATCCCACGGAAACGTACTCATGATCACTGATGAAAATGAGATGCCAGACTTGAACAAAATATCAGATTTAACTAAAGAATCTTCGTGTTTTGATCAGCCTAGCACATCAAGTGCCTGTTTAGATAAGCCATCATGTGAGTATACCATTTTATTTGAAAAGCCATGTTCGTCAAAGGGGTTTGTCGTGAGCCCAGAACTCATTCTCCCTTATCCAAAAGCATGCCAAAGAAAAACTAAAAATAACAAGAAAAAAAAAGGAAAACAGGATTGTTTTCAAAATGATAGAGTTACAGGTTTCATATTCAAACACAAATTTCCATATGTAGTTGAATAGAACAAAGACAAACATTGGCTACTTGTTATCAAATTTCCATGGTTTTACTTCAAATCTGTATATTATTGCCTTAACATGATTCACTTAAATAATTCATACTTTCACTACCAATGTTAATTGCAGAAATAAATGAGTTGAAAATGTATAATTGATGTTTTTATTAAAAATTACCTTTATTTTAGTATTATATATATATAAGGGGTCAAGTATCCCAAAGGGGTGGGTCAAGTATCCCTAGGCATAGGGATACTAGACCTAAATTCAAATTATTAGTAAATAATTTACCATGACAATATTTAGCTTCTTTTTTTCCATAAGCAATATTGCAATACATATATAACACTCCAAACTAACTATTTAAAAAATAATTGCAAACAATTATCAACATTTAAAAAAAATAAAATTTGGGTCAAGTATCCCTAGTTTCCCCTAAATCCCGCACTTGAAAGGTGGACAGCATCTTCACAATATTTTGCATCGTCTTATTAATATTCCAATGTCAAGTACTGGTCATTATAACGAGTTGAATTGTATTAAACAAATAGCTAGTAATAATGGTTATAATGACAATTAATTGATAAAATGTTAAGAAAAGTTTAAAAAAACAATGCCAAAAAAAACATATTTCCCTTAGTACGTGTAACGTTAAGTCCACAAAAAGGAGGAAAGTAGTTTATTTGGATCAAACCAGTTACAAATTAGGTAAGCTATTAGAAAAGAAAAATTGTTATAAACCTGCATTTTATGTTGATTATAATCTAGGAGAATTAATAAAGAATAGTAAAGATAAAACACCTAAAATGAGTACATCAATTAACCTGTAAAATATTGAAAGCCACATATGTAGGTCAAACTGGTTGTAATTTTAAAACTAGATAAAATGAACATAATAGAAGTTGGCGGTTGGGCTATAAAGACTAACCACTTGAAAATACACAACACTTCGGATTTTTATTCAAATACAAATTATATTTTACACATTTGAAATAAACCTAAAAAAAATTAACTATTTAGAAAATTTTAAAATAAATTAGCAATTTGATTTAAGCAGTACCCCCACTCCTTAAATCTATATCCAGGTCATAATCCTTCCTAACTTATACTTCCCCCTCTCTCAATTTCATACCTTAGGTTAACAATGGGGAATACTCAGCCATTGTATTATATGAAACTGTACTTTTTTCTTTACTGTGTTCAGTTGCCTTGACAATGCCGTAACAAGCGAAACCATGGTCGGCAGGCTTTTATAAAATTAGAGGTTTTTACTAAATATTGTGTTTTTATTTGTTAAAATTCATTTTTAAACAGTAGCCTATAGCTACAGGCTTTATAGTCTTGAATGAATTTGCTTATTCGGTTATTCATTAAGTTTAAAAAAATATATGATCAATATATTTCTTATAAAATAAACGGTTTTAAAAACATTTAGTATAAAAACCATTCAAATGAAGACAATTTCAATATGGTTAAGTAAAACCACCATAATTTATAATTCATGAGTATGGGTTGAACGTGTATAAGAAATTTGAACTCTTGAATATCTTAATCTGTCGTTTGAAAATGTCTCTCTTACACATGAGAAATACATTTTACTACATACATAAAAAACTTTTTCCATATTATAGGCCTATATATTATGAAAATTTTAAACAATTTTCAATGTGCATTTCATAGATTTGCCCAATAGCAGAGCATGATGCACTAGTATTTCCATACAGTGTAACCAACCTTCTTAACTATATTTTCCCCTTGTTGTTTAAAGATAAAAAACTTCTCAGTCATCTTCGTCTTGAAAGAAAAATAAATGTACAGATCCCTAGGCCTTGAACACTCTAATAAGCGTCTGTATTAGAAGAAAACAAGAGTTGATAAAAAGAGACCTGATGAGTGGAAATATGATTTATATATTATATATACAATAATATTAATATAATATATAATAACATATATATATATATATATAGGCTAATTATATATACTTAAATTACATATAAACATAGGCTATTCCTGGCTTGACCTAATAAAACAAATTCGTTAAAAAATATTTAGATTTTACTTTAACCACACATACTGAATATTATTCCAGTCAAACAACGTAATATCTAGGAGGCATGTCACACGAAACTTCATTCTCAATGTATTAGACGATGTAAATACAGACGAAGGCCTACACTTAGTAAAGTACAATCCATACTCGCATATTTCTTGTTTTCTTACATAAATAATTAATTTGGAGCATTGAAAATGGTGTTGGGACAAATGTCATAATCAATAGGATGTGAATTGTACATAATAACGTAGGTATTTAACGATTTCACAAAAATAGAAGCAAATATGTAACATGAATATTTACTGTCGGCAAATATTTACTGCCTTCAATGCATATTTACCAAAATTGAAAATGAATAGACTACCAAATTCATGTGTCGAGAGGTTATATGTACATATAACAATAGAAATTCGGAAGTATTCACTCCCAAATCTGTCACTTTTAAAGCCTATTTTAAAAGATGAAATTTCGAAAAATATTATAAAATTTTAACCGCTAAAGTCAAACATCAAATTGCAAGACAGTGTTGATCAAACAGACTTTGACTAGGCTATATTTTAACCATCGCGGTAAAGAACATTCATAGATAAAATACCTAAAAGACAACATCTAATATCAAGATTTATTATATCATATGACACATCCGCATTGAATTTGTTATGAGTCATTACAGTTTCTAATTAAAATATAATTATTAATATCGTATATAAACAGTATTTCATGTAAATAATAATTGAATTATAATAATACATCCTTACCTAACCTAACCTGTCTTTTATGAAAAAGACAAATTAGGTTAGGTTAAAGTACCTACGCCTATATTTATTTCATCTGAAAAATATTCATACCTATCACAATATTTCTTTCACAGAAAGATAAAATTATTCCCAAAAGTTGTTTTGCCGAACCTGTCGCGACATAAATAGAGACCAGGCGTAGTCATTTGGGGCCCAATGTGCATGTGTCAAACTATACACTATTCTCATTGCTAATTATGCCTTAGTTAAAAAATTGTGATTTTTTGATGAAAACATTATTTATTCTTAAGAAGTATGGTAGAGTATGTAATATAGTAAACGAATAAAAAAATAATAAATCCTAAAATTTAGCAGTCAGGCTAGAATAAATAAACATTGTCTAACTTTCATTATTTTACTCAACAGTTTCGTACATGTCACCCGTAAATGTAATTTGAAGATAAAACCTGACCTTTTGTTACAACTTTGGGTTCAACCTATCCTAATGATTCATCATCAGAGGTTAATCTACTTTATAACCCAGAAACAAATTTTTAAGCTTTAGAGGTTTAGACTTTTGGCGCAAGCATAATTCAAATATACAGCATTATTTTCCATCATTTATCTATAGTGGCCTAAACTAAAACAGGTATGGTATAGGTCTAATTTCTTACAATAATAAACATAGGTGACTTCTGGTTCTAGCAATAGGCCAACTACTTACAGGGTTAGTTTAGCTTTTTAACCATACTTTTAATTAGGCTATATGGTACCTATATTATATTCAAAGCTAAAAATCCAGACATAATAAAATAGGCCTACAATGAAAAATCAAGAATGTAAACTATTTGAGTGTTAGTTTAATGTCAGACAGTAAATAACAAAAGTCTTGTTTATAACACCATTAAAAGTAAATTTAATATATTAAATGAGATTGGGGAGGTAGGCTACGTCATAAACTACTGAATTTCCATTCTATTTTCAATAGGTTTGAGGACATCTATTGACGAACTTGAATAGAGTATTTTAATTAAATAGCTTCTATTATAAATGGGCAATGAATCAAGGCCATGTGTGGTTACTATGAATCATAGCTTGTGCTTGGAAATCAATGACAGGTGTGAAACAAAATCAAATTCACTAGAATATTAATTAACAATATTTGTGACAATTGAAATAATTAGAAATTATACACATAAAACCTACTATTATCTGAAGAGTGCCGATATTACCGGAAGTAAACTCTTAAATAAATAAACAACAAATATAAACACTGACACTAGCCTTCAACAGCCAACCGACTTTCTGTTTCTGACTTACGTACAAAAAAAAAGCTTTGTTACAATGTTATACAAGTACTGGTTTAGCAGGCGTTGCGTTTGCAAGACATTTTCTATACCCCATAATTCCCTAGTGAACAAAGATCTTTGGTACCGTAAACAATTACTCTGACGTAAAATATTTTGTTTATACTGTTGTGAATTTTACAATGACTTCAAACTAAAAAACAAATATTCTATATAAAGAGTTGTCGTAATTTAAATTTTATTAACGTTAATTCTGTAAAATGCTGAATTCTCAATTTTTTTTCTTCTATTAGTGGCAATAATATAATAACAGTGAATAAAGTATAACAATTTAACTCATATATTTTGGTAGTACTTGTTATTAATAATAATAATAATTTTATAAAATACAACTTTAAATTATTAAGAGTAGTTGAACCCAATAACCGTGGGATATTATGTTCTGTAGTGTTGGCTACACGAAACTGATTTTATGGAGAAGTGGAGAGCCACTGCCTACTATATAAACCAAACTTAATGTATACAATACTCAATTCATATAACTATTTCTTATTTTAAATTAATTACTCATTCTCAATACAATACTTATTTACGAATTTGGTAATCTATCACTATTTATTAGTAATAAAACAATATTACAAAGCAATTATCGTGTTGTAATTTACTACCAAGTAGAAACAAACCCAAATGCCATCAATCTATAACAGCCGCCAATCGCAAATAACTGCGCACAATTGAAAGAAATCTGTCAATGTTCGCGCAATAACACACAGAGTATTTTACACAGCTTAGAAATTTTTTTAAAATTAGCATAAAACGTTGTTTTAAATGCAATCAGCTGTTTATTAAATAAAACAAGTGTACTTAGTTTTATATACTGTATTGTTAAAACAGAATAGTGAAAACAAAAGTGTAGTGATGTTTTAAAAATAGACCTAATGAAGACTGATAGGGGATGCCTCATTATGTAGGGTGTATTCCAGTTTCAAATATAAAGTAAAACATTAATTATGAATTTTAATTTTTTAAAGGCTGCACTTCTATACAGTGAGCAAATTTGGTAAGTTAAAATATATTGTTAATTTCATATATTTTCAAATGTAAATTATTCATCATATTATGTGATGAGTTTATATATTTGAATTCATACTAAGAAATTATTGAGAAATGTTAATTGTTTAAAATTTTCACAAGAAAATATTTTTCTTCTCTTCCATTTTGTTTTTCAAGTTATTGCATTTAACTCAGTTAAACATTTTCAGTATATTTTATAATTATAATTAATTTGAGTCCATTTTGTATTATTGATTTTTATTTTGAAACCATGAAGAAATAATTCATTGCTTGCACTAAATTGGCTACCAAGAATGATAATAAAATAAATATTAAAAATATGTTTGGCTAAAAAATAATTTAGTCAAATGTAGGTACTTTGTTTTACAATTTAACCTTGTCATTCAATTCAATTTTATATTTTAACTGTAAACAATCTAAAGAAGTTAAGTGCAATTAATTGAAATAATAAGATCATTGTACAATTTAATGTGGCAGATTAAATCGAGGTTTTAACGTTTAAATGTATTAACTTTTAACAAAGTCATAAATAAATGACTATGCACTAACTCACTCAAATACCTAAAATATAAGCCTACTCGAGCAATACTTCTCTACTGATTAAAATAATCCAGACAACGATAGTTGCCAAGGCAGTTTTTATAATTTTGTATTTTAACCAGAACCTCATTAATAAATAAAGGACTTTTCTTGTGGCAAATCCAAGTATTAATAATAGTAAAATTAAAATGACTTACCATCACAATAATCAATAGTGATTTTTCTCTTCACTACGGCCGTTTTGGCTATTCAGTACACTATCACCATATACTGAATTTTGTCTGTTGTCATAAGTTATACAATAAAACACATACACACGTAGTACATAATACTTACACAAACACTTAAAACTTGGTTTTATTTTATGTTAAATGTGTATAGGTCCGCTTTCTTCACAGTATTCAGAGTACGGTCAATAGTTCAGATAGGAATGACTAGCTCATAGTTAAAAGAATTGAAGTTTTGTAGGAATATTTTTAATTTCGGAGTACAAATACTCCTGCACTGATTTTAAGAACTTTGCTGAATTTACTTCTTCAAGTTCCTCTTCTCCTAAGTAAGACACTAGGTGCTTTGCTTTAAAATACATATATTTTGTTTTCTCAGGATTAATTAACAAATTTGTTTTCAGCCAAATACTGATTTGTGGCATTGACTTATAAGAAAGCCTTTTGCTCAATGAGTTTCCTTTGAAAGTCAAGGTTGTGTAATTACCATTAGAATCAGGATATACATTGTAGACTATTATACTTCTTTATAATTAAAAAATCAATATTAGGTTTGGTTACACTACAAATAAACACTTTTGACATTAGGACTAATCTATTACTTATAATATTTTTTTAAACGATTAAGCTATTCACATTTAACAAAAAATTAATTTCGTTATGTTGACAAACCAAGTTGTTGTAATATGTCTGTGAAGTACACTTCAATCTATAGAAATCTCTTGACCCCCCCTAATTTTTCTAAGACAGGGAAATCCTATCTATAGGACTCCCCTCCGCCCCAACTCCTTCAGGAAATGCACCACTAACAAAGGGTATTCCCGTAGTCTCCCATACTTGTAACCCTTTTGTACATTACTGCACAGCATTTGACTAATAGATCATCTGGGGTCTCCTACTCTTGGTAGAATCTGCAGGTCCTATTATTTCTATTCCAATCCTTCTAAAGCATCCCTGGAGTCTAAAATGCCTTGATAGAAACCCTGTCAGCATTTTCAGTTTATACCCTCTGCCATTCATGTCTCTTCACGCCAGGTTGTCCTAGTAGTAGGAGAAGTGTTCACTCTTTCACGTTTCTGAGACCTTTCTGACCTGTCTTCTCCTGTTTGTTGGGCACTTCTTCTATCAAAATTGTAATCCCCGAGTGGCCTCTTTAAGCCTTCTCTACTTGCTTTATTATCTCCGAATTGTAGTGGAAATTTTGATGAAGTGGAAGACTCCCCATGCTGATAGTTTATCACGGAGAGGATGGTCAATTCCAATAGCAAATTGAGTTGCAATTACATCACACACGAGCTTGTTATTTTTCCCTACTCCAAGGTAAATAGGAGTTGGGGGAAAAGAGGCGACTGGATAGATCAAAAAGATTCACTTTGGGAAGTATCACAGAAAAGATTTCAGAACAACGTGAAGTGTAAGAATCTGAGAAGGCGTTTGCAGTGGATATTCAACAATCTCTTCGAATTAACAACACCAAACATACAGCACAATGTTGTTTATCAAATAAAAATACAATTTAACATAAAACCTCTTAAGATGATTTGTGAGGAATAGGTAATTCTTAGGTCTATGCCTAATCTGGATTTATCTGTGGCCCAGCCAAGGAGCCCACCAAATAAAAACTATAATAAGTATAAATTAGGATGAAATGGAAAGGGATTTTAAATAATAAAATATGAATTGGCGCTTGCGATTTTGTTGAACAGTGCAAGATTATGTAAAGGGGGGAGAGACGAGGAGTGGAGGGCTTGAACCAGCGAGCCGAGCAGGAGTCTGTTCCGAGAGCCGCGAGAAGGAAGACCGCTACGGGACAAGGTCAGTCCATTTTCGGCCACGTGCTAGCTAAATTAAACGGTATGTTTTTCGGCCACTATTAAAGCTTTATCTAGCCGTTAACTCTTTTTTATAAATCATAAATATTTCTGTAATCTTCTAATTCGGCTGAAAAATAAAAGATGATATTTAATTTCACTTCCGTTGCGTGCTTTCATTAGCGTCCTAACCCGACTCCTTGGCCCATCCTGACAAGATTCGGCTAAAGTGTAAGCGGTCTCCAGCCAGCCGGAGCTTCCAGCTGGTCAAAAGAAGTGGAGACGGTCACATATCATCTTCTGTACATTTATTTATTTGGTTTATCTATTGCTGATAACAATCTTGTTTTTTGTAGGCTATAGCAAAGTTTCAATTTATCAAACAATACATACAATAAGTAAACAATACTATACATAAAACTACAATAAAAAATAAGATGTATAAACATAATTACATAAAATACTATAAAATGTAATATCTGAAAAGCCAACATTATCACTGAATTGAGTGATGAGTGAATTGTCTAAATGACACCTAGACAACACATTTGAATTCATCATGTGTACCTGAGGAAATCCCCCATTGACTAAAAGGAATTTTAGACCAAAAGATGTCGAAGATTCTTCATAAATGCTTTTTGGTCTATTTTTCTCTAGATATAGGCTAAGTCTAGGAAAAAACACAGGAAATGACCTTGTTTTAGAGTTTTAAACATTAACACTGTTAATTCAATATTATAAATTCAATAGCATATAATTTAGATCTATGTTATTTAAACCGGTATAGGAGAGTTTATTATTTTCCTTTACAACATAATTATATTTATTCAATTATAAAATTATTTTACAGGGAAGAAGTAGCTCTAGAAGGCAAGGTGATTTTAAGTCACCGCCATAGAGAAATATAGATAGAATAAAACTCGAACACATGATCTCACAAAAATTATGTTTACTTGATCAAACGCGTTTCAACGGCAAAGTCGCCATCCTCAGTGATAACAGATTTTTGTGAGATCTTGTGTTCGAGTTTTATTCTATCTAATATTATCTCACAAGTCAAGCTCAATATTTATTTATAGAGAAATATGTTTTATATTACTGTAAGCAAATATAACATGTTTTCAAAAGTTTTGAATATCAGCATGTTGTTTACTTTACTATCTGATAAACAAAGACCAGAGCACTGAGATGACAATATATTATACAGGTACACTTTCAAAAGTCTTTGTTAAGATTCCCTCTGAAAATGGCAACTTTGTTGTTGTAATAGCTATAAGGGTCTAATAGGAATAAACATTTTACTTTTGACAAAAAGTTTGTTTTCTGTTATTTTGTTTATTCCCAAGTGTGGTAAGGCAGTGGTGGCTTACTCATAAGGACTCTCGGACGCCGCCCCCCCCCAATGATAATATTATTTTAATAATGTAAATGTATGTATTAAATTATATGTATCTATCTAATAGGATAATAGGATATGTATCTATCTCTATATGTATTTAATTCTGTGGAGATAAATGAATTATGAATTGCCGCTATGGATTTCACCATCATTTGTAGCGGAAGTTTTACAATATAAAATATTTGACGAATGTATTCTGGAGTTCGGACGGTGGCCAGAGCGTCCCAGTTTCATTGCATTTAGTCATATGGGGCAAGCAGCAGACAGAGCTGAGGGTGCCGTGACGTCATTTACACAGCATGTAATGGGATTCTAGGGCAGAGTCCGAAGCTGCGCGCGCAGACATTAGTCAGTGAAGCCACCATAAATTAGATGTTCCGCATTACTAAAAATCTTGTTTTCGATGGGCAAAATAAGTTGGCTCAACTGTTCTAAATAGTGTCTCGCCACTCACATGAGTTGTTTGTTTATGTTTTTAAGTTTAACCCTTTGTGATTGTGAATGTTAAGTGAATGATAACATGCTTTCCCTTACGCGTATAAAATAAAACAGAGCCCTCCCATTGCCCTTAACCATCGGCCGCTACTGTGGTAAGGGACTTTTGAAAGTGTACCTGTTACTATCTGTTGTATGAGGGTGTTAAAATCAAAACTCAAGTGATCCAAAAAATATCAAAATTTAGTTACCACTGGTTTGTTGTTCTACTCTTGAGCTTTACATGGATTTGGCATAGGTTTGTGTCAATTCTAACTACATCCCATAAAAAAAAGGCTCTAAAAACGCATTTAAAGTCATAACTCACACGTTACATTGGATCGTGTAAGCTTCGTTACCAACTGATTTTCACAGTTATCAGTTTAAACCTATAAGAGATTGTTATTATTACTCTTTGTAATTATTTTGTGGTTAAGACGGAAGATGGAATATTTGATAGAAGTTTATTAGTGTCATATTTTGAGTAATTATTAAATGATGATTTAATAGTTTAATAATGTAGACTCTACACACTTAACTATCAGGTCCCTGTTCAAAGGAACTATTGTGACCGTCTCCACTTCTTTTGACCAGCTGGAAGCTCCGGCTGATTGGAGACTGCTTACACTTTAGCCGAATCTTGTCAGGATGGGCCAAGGAGTCGGGTTAGGACGCTAATGAACGCACGCAACACAAGTTAAATTAAACGTTCTCTTATATTTGAGCGCCGATTTAAAAGATTACAGAAATAATTATGATTTATAAAAAAGACTTAACGGCTAGATAAAGCCTTAATAGTGGCCGAAAACATACAGTTTAATTTAGCTAGCACGTGGCCGAAAATGGACTGACCTTGTCCCGTAGCGGTCTTCCTTCTCGCGGCTCTCGGAACAGACTCTCCTTCGGCTTGCTGGTTCAAGCCCTCTACTCCTCGTCTCTCCCCCCGTTCTACATGATCTTGCACTGCTCAACAAAATCGCAAGTGCCAATTCATATTTTATTATTTAGAATCCCTTCCCATTACATCCAAATTTATACTTATTATGGTTTTTATTTGGTGGGCTCCTTGGCTGGGCCACACTATTAGTGAGAACAAGTTTGGAAATCCTAGCATGATCTTATTTTATGTAGTCTTGGGTTAGATCTCTCTATTTCATTTCTTTCTACAAGGTCTCTCTTGTTCAACTCTTGTTCTTTTTCGACCATTATCCTATTAGAGTATTGGAAGGCTTGGGGTCTTTATTTTATTTTCTTCCTTTTTTGAATTAAGGGAATGATGAGCAAGAGATTTTTTGCCTTTAAAATGCAAGGAGAAAAAAAAACTGTTTATGCAGATTGTTTTAAGTATAGATACAGATTTTTGTGTTGGTATAATTTTGTTATTTCAGACAAAAATAATCAAATTAAAACATATTATATGTCTAGCATTCTGCTTGTTTGCACTTTAAAAAAATCCAAAATTAATTTAAATAATTAAATTATTTTTATTCTTCCAAATATCAAGTCAAAGCGGACATATTTCATAACGTTAAAAATAAAAACTCACATCTCCCTCAGTGGTAAATGTCAAACGTAATAAGTTCTTTTAACGAGCGTTAAAACTCCAAAACTGTTACCATAAATAAAACCAAAAGTGCATAAAATAATTGGTGAAAATTTTCAAACATTATTTTAGTACATGTGTTATATAGGAAAACACAAACTTAATGCATAATATAAATGGGAAAACATCTGAAAATGTTTTTCCCCACTTGTGAAAATTTATCATTTTGGTTGTGTAAGTTTTGATTTTAATACCTATAAAAAGGTTTCAAAATTTGCCTTTTTTGCACAGGTTAAGGAAATAACTTTTTCAAACACTGAATGTTATATTATCATTTAATTATTGTTTTAAAAATATAACATTGTTTGGATAATGTAAAAATAGTTTTAAATAGTAATTGAATACTCTTTTTATCTACGTTCATTAAGTAGTAATGGCTATCAGTGTGTTTTTTATTATTTTTCTATTGTCATGGCATTGGAGGGTTTCATTTCTGTTTTTACTTTAACCAACCCTTTAGGGGCTTATTTGTAGTGAGTACTGTAGAAGCTTGGAAATCCCAAGTGGTCCTATGCGGAACTATACTTTTTCACTTAGCCTTCAATTAGATCCCTCTGTTAGCTTTAGACCAACTTGACTGAACCTGATGGTGGACTATTATTTAAATAATGTTAAAACATTGCTAATTCCATACAAAATACTTCCAGTAACCTTGCGTTAGATCTCTATATTACATCTTTCCTATCAGGTCTCTTTTGACCAACTGTTGTTACTTTCTGACCGACGCTATTAGAGTATTTAAGGTGTAGGTTTAATATAAAGATTTACTTTATGCTATTATCTTCCTTTCTTTTATAAAACGACTATGACCTAGAGGTGTTTTTGCCTTTAAACAACAGTAAAACAATATAAACGTCAGTTCTAAGCCTTAAGTTGAGTTTGAGGCAACTGGCAACTGTAGTAAAGAGCGAACTATTATTTAGTAAATTGCTAATTCCATACAAAATACTTCTATTCGTCTTGCGTTAGATCTCTATATTTCATCTTTCCTATCAGGTCTCTTTTGACCAACTGTTATTCCTTTCCGACCTAAATGCCATTGAAGTATACGAGGGCTAGGGGTCTCTATTTTATCCCCTTTTTTTTATAAGACGATTATGATTGAAAGGTTTTTATCTCTTTAAACAACAATAAAATAATAACAAATGGCAGCTCTACTATGACCTCATGTTGTATTAGAGGCAACTGGCAACCTGTGGTACAAAACGAACTATTATTCAAAAATGTTAAAACATCACTAATTCCATACAAAATACTTCCATTAGCCTTGCGTTAGATCTCTATATTACATCTTTCCTATCAGGTCTCTCTTGACCAACTTTTGTTACTTTCTGACCGACGCTATTAGAGTATTTAAGGTGTAGGTTTAATATAAAAGTTTACTTTATGCTATTAAAACGACTATGACGTAGAGGTGTTTTTGCCTTTAAACAACAGTAAAACAATATAAACGGCAGTTATAAGCTACGAACATGGCCTTAAGTTGAGTTTGAGGCAACTGGCAACTGTGGTAAAGAGCGAACTATTATTCAAAAAAGTACGGGTAAGAAATCGCTAATTCCATACACAATACTTCTAGTAGTCTTGCAATAGATCTCTACATTACATCTTTCCTATCAGGTCTCTTTTGACCAACTGTTATTCCTTTCCGACACAAATGCCGTTGAAGTATACGAAGGCTAGGGGTCTGTATTTTATCCTCTTTTTTTTATAAGACGATTATGATTGAAAGGTTTTTTATCCCTTTAAACAACAATAAAATAATAACAAATGGCAGTTCTAAGCCATGATCATAACCTCATGTTGTATCGAGGCAACTAGCAACCTGTGGTACAAAGCGAACTATTATTCAAAAAAGTTAAAACATCACTAATTCCATACAAAATACTTCTAGAAGCCTTGGGTCAGATCCCTATCTTTCATCATTCCTATGAGACAGCTCCTTGATCAACTCCTGTTCTTTCCTGTCGTTGACGCTATTAGAGTATTCGAGAACTAGGGGTCCATATTGTATGTTCTTTTCTTCCTAATTTTTATTTATTATTTTTTATTTATTTTTTTTATTACAGAATTACAACTAGGCAATTAAGAGCCTATCTAGCAATATACATTTAATACTAATGTCACTGTTTGTTGGAGTATCACCCACCGATGGACTCCTGATTAACGACACTCTGTTCATGTGTGATTTGTTACACTTTCTCATTGCAAAGTTCTAGAGGCTTCGTTCTTTTCAAACGACGGATCTCGCCAGAGTTGTCTAACAAGCTAGCTATTTCCTTGTTCTCGTGCTGTAGAAGTATTTGCTTGTGTTTCTCTGCAAATCTTTTGATTTCTTCTGAAACAGTGTTTATCCTAATGTCACTATGAAGACTGTCATTGCGAACGAACCATGGAACCTTTACAATACTTCTCAGGACTTTGTTCTGGAAAGTTTGAATTACTTTTATATTAGTGTTTTTTGTACAACCCCACAGCTGGATTCCATAGCTCCATACTGGCTTCAGTATTTGCTTGTATAGGAGCAGTTTGTTGTGTAGGTCTAAATCTTTTATAAGGCGATAATGACACAGAGGTTTTTCACCTTTAAACAACAAGAAACTCAAATCTCACAGGTTTATAGGTTTGCCTGATTTTCTTCATAAAGTATTTATAATTTATTTATTTAATGTTTATTATTGTTATATTCATGAAAAGTGTAAGTTAAACTGAGGGAATAACTATAATTTCTTTAGTATTCAACTAAGTCTGAATCTAACTCAAAGATATCTTTATTAACTCCATCATATGTTAGACAATCATATATAAACCTTTCAAAGGGATAAGTTGCAACATCTTCCCTTTTTGAAGATCTTAAATTTAAGCTCAATGTTCCTACATTTCTAGTTTTATTCATCCTCCTTCTTAGAAGCATCAGAGCCTCTAACTTCCATCCCCTTCTGTCAGTTGTTACTTGCATCATTTCCCTTTTGGTCATCCCTCAACTTTTTTCAATGTTTTCCTAATGTCTCCATCCAGGTTTTATGGACATCCTCCACTTCTTTTTGAATTGATTGTCCCTTACCTTGGGATCCTTTCTTTTGACATACTATTTATGTCTCTGTAAACATTTCAATTGAGTTTTTTTCTAATCGTTCAATTTATGATTTTTCCTCTAGTTTCAACATTTCTTTCCCTACCCATTTGGGTTATTTCCAGATAAATAAACCAAATGGTTTATTTTTTATGTTATTTTCTTAAATAATTCATCTCTGCTGCTGTTATTCTTCTCTCAGTTTTGGTTGTCATCAGTCAGCTTTCAGTCCTATATACCATGTGTCCAAAAAGTCCCACCCCCCTCTTATTATTTTTTTTATTAATGGAAATAGACAGATTTACTTTGGGGAAAGTTTAGATAACCATAGGAGGAGTTTTTTGAAGTATCAAAATTTTCAACCCTTACCCCCAAAATGGGGTAGTTTGGGGGTAAGTCAAGAATTTCAAATAGCAACCCCTATTGAGTGATACCTCATTTTAAAGGTCTTTTCAAAATAAGAATAATGGTGCAAACCAGAGGTCTCTAAGTTCATCCTACCCAACATAGCAACCAATCGAATTGTGAATGTTAAACTACAAATTCCGGTTGTTTTTATTACATTACAAACTGCTCAATGTTGGTAAAGTGATGGTAAGAGCCTTACCTTGTTTTTTAAGCTCATATTAAGTTCTTGAAATGGCTACCATTTACTTTTTGGCAGAAATAGATTCTGGACTCAAAAGCTTGTTGTACATTTCGTAACATTTCCGGTCTAATTATTAATGTAAAATTCACAATTCGATCGGTCGCTATGTTGGGTAGGATGAACTTAGAGAACTCTGGTTTGCACCATTATTCTTATTTTGAAAAGACCTTTAAAATGAGGTATCACTCAATAGGGGTTGCTATTTCAAATTCTTGACTTACCCCCAAACTACCCCATCTAAACTTTCCCCAAAGCAAATCTGTCTATTTCCATTAATAAAAAAAATAAGAGGGGGGTGGGACTTTATGGACACTTGGTATAATAATAGATAAGAAGGTTTTATAAATTACCATTTTTGTGTTTCTGTCAATTGCCTTTTTATCTATTATAGTGTTACTTCTCTGATGGCGAATGTTACTCGCTTTTTTTTAACCTGTTTTGTATTTCTTGTTGTATTTAACCATTATTTGTAAAAACAGTTCCCCCAAATATATTTCATTTTTTCACCCCTCATCTCTCTCCTCTTCTTTCCCAACATTTTTACGTTTCTGTATCTTTATCTCCGCTCTCTCTTTCAAACTCTTGTGGACAATTCTCCACAGTTTATCTTCTCTATCTGCCTGCCATTGAAACTATATCATCTGCTTACGTTAGCGTCTGAACATTACACTGTAATAGGCCTATTTTTCATCGCAAATATTTGATAATAGATATATGACATAGAACTATTATAGTGTAATACCGGCCTAACTCAAAAACTAATAAGGATATCGATATCAAATTTTACAAAACATACCATTGTAGTTTTTCCAAAAATCTTATAAATTTTCACGTATCGGTTTCAAAATGGCGGCCATTTAAAATCGTTTTGTATCTATATAATTTAACTTTAAAGATGTAAAACAAATTTTGTATATATAAAAAAAAAAAATTTCAAAAGTTGACAACTTATTTTCCGTTTAAAAGAAGGAGGAGAGAAAACGGACTTTAAAAATTAAACACCCTTTAGAGATATAGCAATAAACGTGCAGCGTGGGTTTGGAATGGGTTAGCTTTGCCAAACAGGTGTCCCTACAATGAGACAAACGGTGTATTGCCTACAAAATGTAATATAACTCTAGCCATACGCCGCACCTGACTATCACACACCTGTGGGAGCATTGACTGGTTATTGTGACAAACTGAAAACAACTTTTGTCTTATTTTAGCTACATATTTTATTTATAAATCACACAGACTTGTAAATTTTATAATCAATGGGGGACAATGTTATTCCATTGTAACCTAACCAATATAAGAATTATAGGTACTTACGTATAAACGCCACCGCAGGAGAAGTTGCGCTAATGCGCATGCGCCAATAAAGAGCAAACTGGTTTAAAGGGAAGCAGAATTCCATTTTTTTTCAGCTTTGAGATTCATATACTTTCATTTTATGATTTGTCGCAAAAATTTTAGGCGTAGATTGGCGGCACTTCACTTTTAAAGCTCATGTTTATCCATGATCTAATTTCAAATTATTAACTTCAATAAACTTACGAAAGGTTTGGCCAGGTGAACATATATATATGTGTTCCTTATATATATATATATATATATATATATATATATATATATATAAACCTTATATATATATATATAAGGTTTGGCCAGGTGTTTATATATATATATATATATATATATAGCTACCTGGCCAAACCTGTCGTGATATATAATTATATCGCAAAGTAAGCAAATATTGGCGCATGCGAATTAGCAACTTCTGCTGCGGTGGCGTTAATACGTAAGTGCCGAATTATAGGTTAGGTTTGTTAATCGTCAAATATAACTTCACATTTCATATCCTCGGGGGGGGGGGGGAGTGATTTTCAACATGACTGGGCATCTTGACGGCGTCTGTACGATAGCGGCTACAAATATTAAGATAGGAACATGAAATTTGGTGTAGAGGACTATAGTGTGCTCATGTAGAACCCTATTGTAATTCATACAAATTGAAATTACAAATGGCGACGGTTTTAAACAGTTTTTTGTACATATCTCGTTGTGTGATTCAACTTATAAGACGCTAAATTAGATACAAGTTTGCAGATTTCAATTCTACATGCAGTGGTACCAACCTCACCTCTTGTTTATAATAAATACAATTTGTTTTATTTTGTATTTGTTACGAGATATTTAGCAAGTAAAGTTAAATAGGCGCCATTTTGAAATAGTTAAGGGTTTATATTTTTATTTTTATGTAATTCGGAGCAATATATTTTAAAATTTTTATTAAAATTATAAATTACTTTGGTTCTTGGGTGTTGTATTGTAGACAACTACCAAGAAATTATTAGTTTTCAGTTTTTTGTCAATAATTTTATTATCCTCTGACCTACAGAAAAGAAGCAAAAATTGTTTTGTTTGTCATTAAAAAAGGAAATTTTTTTTCGTTTGTGAATTTTTTGTAAAGCTAATAGTTTTCGAGATATTCAGTGGTAAATATTTTAAACGGCAGCCATTTTGAAACTATACAAAATAAAGTCTTAATTTCCGGTACACTTATAAAACGTAGCATACACAATGGGTGTACTGAATCTGAACTCAATATCTTTGATATTTTAAAAAAAGTTAATTTTTCTAAAAAAACAAAATGACAGGATACCTTTATTCTGACTCGGAATCATTTTTCTGAGTGGCCACAAAAACTAAGATATAAGGAACTATAGCGAGCTCATGTAGAACAGTATTGAAATTTATAAAATTTCAAAATGGCGGTCAGTTTAAACAGCCTATTAGTTCATATCTCGTGTGTTATTCAACTTACAACACATTAAATTAGATACAAAACTGCAGATTTCAATTCCGCATGCAGTGGTACCAACCCCACATCTCTACGATGACAAATAGCGAAGTTATTGTCAAAAATGTAAATTCTAACTGTGATCTCTCGCAAATTGTGACGTTCGTGTAATTACGGGATCCAGGACGTTCGAGTACTAAGACGAGCGTAGCGAGTGCAACCTAATGTACACCTAACCTAACCTAACCATAACCTAACCTAACCTAACCATAACCTAACCTAACCTAACCTAACCTAACCTAACCCAACCTAACCTAACCTAACCATAACCTAACCTAACCTAACCTAACAATAACCTAACCTAACCTAACCATAACCTAACCTAACCTAACCTAACCCAACGTAACGTAATGTAACCTAACATAACCTAATCTAACCTAACACGAGCGTAGCGAGTGCAACCTAACCTAACCTAATCTAATCTAACCTAACCTAACCTAACCTAACCTAACCTAACCTAACCTAACCTAACCCAACCTAACCTAACCTAACCATAACCTAACCTAACCTAACCTAACAATAACCTAACCTAACCTAACCATAACCTAACCTAACCTAACCTAACCCAACGTAACGTAATGTAACCTAACATAACCTAATCTAACCTAACACGAGCGTAGCGAGTGCAACCTAACCTAACCTAATCTAATCTAACCTAACCTAACCTAACCTAACCTAACCTAACCTAACCTAACGTAACCTAACATAACCTAACCTAACCTAACCTAACGTCACCTAACCTAACCTAACGTAACCTAACCTAACCTAACGTAACCTAACCTAACCTAACATAACATGATCGTAGCGAGTGCAACCTAACCTAACCTAATCTAACCTAACGTAACGTAACCTAACCTAACGTAACGTAACGTAACCTAACCTAACCTAACCTAACTTAACCTAACCTAACCTAACATAACCTAATCTAACCTAACACGAGCGTAGCGAGTGCAACCTAACCTAACCTAACCTAACGTAACCTAACATAACCTAACCTAACATAAGCTAACGTAACCTAACGTAACCTAACATAACCTAACCTAACCTAACGTAACGTAACCTAACCTAATCTAACGTAACCTAACCTAACCTAACATAACATGAGCGTAGCGAGTGCAACCTAATGCGAGACCCTTCAGATGATAGATTCTGACGCGATTCAATCTATAGTAGGGCGTAAAGGAATTAAAAAAGTAGTTTTACAAAGTTCAGAAAACATGTGTAGCAACTGTAACAAACTTACACTACTGGATAAGACCTCTTGATCTACCAATACAATTTAACATTTCCTACAAAGTACAAGAAACCAACTTTTAGGCTTAATCTACATTAGATTGTATGATGGGGCTGGGTAAGTACCACGATGGCGCCCAACAATTGTTTTTACGTCAATGGACTTATGAAGATGAGAGAGTAAAGAAACGCAAAAACAAAGTTATCAGGACCGAACTTGCAGTTACTGTTCACTGTTACGAACTGCAGCAAGATAACCACGCCCCCTCTACATAATATGAAATGCAAGTGAAAACCGTTCAATAATTAACTTTTTCAGGAAGTATTTTTGGAATTGGAGTTTAATTTGGTTTTTATGATGAGTGAAGTGAGAAAGTTTGTGCAATGTTTTATCAGCACTTATTTTAATAACTTTCCACAATGGGGAGTAATTTTAATAGAATTTTAATAGTAGAATTTAAAAATCATTTTCATTTAGTGTTATTGTTAAGGTCACACGTGCGTTTTTTCCCGCTGGGTTCAGAGCGTCAAACTTGCAACTACCGAAACGTTTTGTAATCTGCGTCTCTCTGTATTTTGTAGAGGACTAATAATAAGAGGAACAATTTAAAATCTTATTTTCAACAGCACCACTTTCAACCCTCAAGCGGTGGTGAAATCAAACCTCTAACATTTTAAAGATTGAGGGGTCAAGCAGGTAAATTAAAACTCGTTAAAATAACTTTTAACTGTCTTTCTTGGGTTGGGTTTCTCTCTTTCATCTTTCCTATCAAAGTGACTTTTGACCAACTCGTGGTATTTTTCGACTGTGACGATATTAGAGTATTCGAGGGCTGGCGGTATTTATTTTATACTTTTTTCTTCGATGAAGGAGAATTTTTGTCTTTAAGCAAAAAAGACAGAACAATCGGCTGTTTCACTTTTTAAATTTTAAACAATAGCAATGACTACATAAATACTCTAAGACACGACATGGCAATGTTAAATATTCTACGCTTATTCTTGAGTTGTCCAATACCCGCTAGGTCGCTCTGCTAGAGAATCTGAAGTTGATGTGACTGGCGCTAGGTGGCTCTACGGTCAAACAATGTTTCAGGCGGGTATAAGAGAAAACGCACTGATGCCACATATGGGACCAGAGATGCGAGGGAAGGTCGAGAATCGCTTATCTCAGCCCACGAACTGACAACACTGACTATGCTGACGGAAGTAAGTGAGAAGGTTTGTGAGAGAGAGGTCAACAGTCTCAACCAAGTGGGATGCGTACAGTCAAGCACCTGCTGCTAGCGCTTTCTGATAGCTGTGTGTCAAACTTGTGACGAACAGCACCCGTAAAGCGTAGACTATTTCCCTATCCTATGTCGTGTCTTATAGTATTTATGTAGTCATTGGTAATAGATTGAAAAATACGACGTCCCTATCCGGAGGTTTCACTGGTGGTACTGGGAGAGCTCGGAATCATTGGAGGTAAAAAGCTAGTGAGCAGTCTAAAAAATAGTTTTTTTAACCCAGATATTGATTTGCAAAGTTTTCATTTCATAACCTCTACCTAGTAAACATTATTAAGCTGTTTCCAACATACCTGACGTTGTAGCTAATATGAATTTTAAACCCACGCTATTTTAGCTAGGGTGAACCTTTTGAGGTCGGGTTTACGGTATTGTGTTCTACTCATAAAGGCCTTTAATTTTATGTACAACTCGACCTATGCTCTCGTTTAAGATATCCTAGTTACTCCTTGTAGGCCGTCCCCCTGGAAAGGTAGCGGTCCATTGAATACGTACTGAAATAGGTTTTGGTGTCCAATAACAATGTGCAAAGCTTTGTAGCTCTATCAGTAATTACTTCCTTTTTCAACTTTATAAAGTTGTTTATTTATGTTATTTTACATGTAAGAATTAATCTAACCATACATACGGGACATTTCCTGTATATTATAAATCGATTCAAATAAACTTAACTTAAATTTCGTTTTGTTCGGTTGCCATTCGGAGTGAGCAAAGTAGTGGGCAAAGTGAAACCGTTGAGAAATCAGCTGTTTTGCAAACTAATTTAAATGAACAAAATGCCACTTTGTCAACAACTGGTAGACAAAAAATATTAAGCTGTCCCTGGACTTATTTAACATCCTGTATATAATTGTATGTTTTGGTCTTAATTTTGTGGCCCCTATCATGTTTCCTGAAGAGTCTAAAAAGAAATAAAAAAACCTAATTTTTAAATTTGAAGTTTTATAAACATATTTTACGAAAATTTACTACTCTAAATTACCCCCTCCCCTCCATTCCCTTCCCCTCCCCCTCCCCCAATAAAAAAAAGAAACTAATAATTGGATTTCACAGTGTGAGAACTTTAAATTGTGAATTCTATTCCAGTATGGATGTTTTCATATCTCAGATTTTTTCCCTCTAAGAAGGGTTTTAAACACGTCTAACCCCAATGACATCTCTTACACCTTTGTAAATATTCATACATTTATAAAAGGAGAGACAGAAGGACCTTTAGAAGAGACCTTTCCTTGGAGATGTATTACCCGTTCTGTGTTACTCTGTGTGATTTATTGTGTTTCCTACTGTCTGAACTGAAAACATCACCGGTCAGATCAATGAAAAGTTTGAAGAAGTGGGACAAACTGTGTCGGTATATTCGACTGGAGGCTATTTCGTGTTTTGTAGCTCAATTCGGTGTCCAATATACAGGGTGTCCTAAAAGTACGGTGCCATCGTGGTACTTACTCAACCCTATTGTATATGAACAGATCCTCTAAAATGTAACACCCAAAAGTTTGTTTTTTGTGCCTTTTAGGAAATGTTAAATTGTTTGGTGTGGTTTACCCCCCCCCCAAATTAAATTAACACAAGTTGTTTTCACCATTAAGGGTGAATACTGGCTTAGTATTACCAAGGCATCCTAGTTGAATCTTTACCTTTTTCATGTAGTCTTGGCTGAGTTCCCGCTCAATTCGCTGTCCAATATACAGGGTGTCCTAAAAGTACGGTGCCATCATGGTACTTACCCAACCCTATCGTATACGAACAGATCCTCTAAATGTAACGCCCAAAAGTTTGTTTTTTGTGCCTTTTAGGAAATGTTAAATTGTTTGGTTGTTTACCCCCCCCCCCAAATTAAATTAACACATGTTGTTTTCACCATTAAGGGTGAATACTGGCTTAGTATACTACCTTTTTCATGTAGTCTTGGCTGAGTTCTCTCCCAAATCGCTGTCCAATATACAGGGTGTCCTAAAAGTACGGTGCCATCGTGGTACTTACTCAACCCTATCGTATACGAACAGATCCTCTAAAATGTAACGCCCAAAAGTATGTTTTTTTTGTGACTTTTAGGAAATGTTAAATTGTTTGGTTGTTTACCCCCCCCCAATTAAATTAACACATGTTGTTTTCACCATTAAGGGTGAATACTGGCTTAGTATACTACCTTTTTCATGTAGTCTTGGCTGAGTTCTCTCCCAAATCGCTGTCCAATATACAGGGTGTCCTAAAAGTACGGTGCCATCATGGTACTTACCCAACCCTATCGTATACGAACAGATCCTCTAAAATGTAACGCCCAAAAGTTTGTTTTTTGTGCCTTTTAGGAAATGTTAAATTGTTTGGTGTGGTTTACCCCCCCCCCCCAATTAAATTAACACATGTTGTTTTCACCATTAAGGGTGAATACTGCCTTAGTAATACCGAGGCATCCTAGTTGAATCTCTACCTTTTTCATGTAGTCTTGGCTGAGTTCTCTCCCAAATCGCTGTCCAATTTACAGGGTGTTCAAAAAGTACGGAACCTTTAACTAATAACAACGCCATCATGGTACTTACCCCAACCCTATTGTATATGAACAGATCCTCTAAAATGTAACACCCTAAAGTATGTTTTTTTTGTGACTTTTAGGAAATGTTAAATTGTTTGGTGTGGTTTACCCCCCCCCCAATTAAATTAACACATGTTGTTTTCACCATTAAGGGTGAATACTGGCTTAGTATTACCAAGGCATCCTAGTTGAATCTTTACCTTTTTCATGTAGTCTTGGCTGAGTTCCCGCTCAATTCGCTGTCCAATATACAGGGTGTCCTAAAAGTACGGTGCCATCATGGTACTTACCCATCTCTATTGTATACGAACAGATCCTCTAAAATGTAACGCCCAAAAGTATGTTTTTTTTGTGACTTTTAGGAAATTTTAAATTGTTTGGTGTGGTTTACCCCCCCCCCCCAATTAAGTAAATACATGTTGTTTTCACCATTAAGGGTGAATACTGGCTTAGTATACTACCTTTTTCATGTAGTCTTGGCTGAGTTCTCTCCCAAATCGCTGTCCAATATACAGGGTGTCCTAAAAGTACGGAACCTTTAAGTAATAACAACGCCATCATGGTACTTACCCATCTCTATTGTATACGAACAGATCCTCTAAAATGTAACGCCCAAAAGTTTGTTTTTTGTGCCTTTTAGGAAATGTTAAATTGTTTGGTGTGGTTTACCCCCCCCCCAATTAAATTAACACACATGTTGTTTTCACCATTAAGGGTGAATACTGGCTTAGTATACTACCTTTTTCATGTAGTCTTGGCTGAGTTCTCTCCCAAATCGGTGTCCAATTTACAGGGTGTTCAAAAAGTACGGAACCGTCAAGTAATAACAACGCCATCATGGTACTTACCCATCTCTATTGTATACGAACAGATCCTGTAAAATGTAACACCCAAAAGTTTGTTTTTTGTACCTTTTAGGAAATGTTAAATTGTTTGGTGTGGTTTACCCCCCCCCCCCAATTAAATTAACACAAGTTGTTTTCACCATTAAGGGTGAATACTGGCTTAGTATACTACCTTTTTCATGTAGTCTTGGCTGAGTTCTCTCCCAAATCGCTGTCCAATTTACAGGGTGTTCAAAAAGTACGGAACCTTTAACTAATAACAACTCCATCATGGTACTTACCCCAACCCTATTGTATACGAACAGGTCCTCTAAAATGTAACGCCCAAAAGTTTGTTTTTTGTGCCTTTTAGGAAATGTTAAATTGTTTGGTGTGGTTTACCCCCCCCCCAAATTAAATTAATACATGTTGTTTTCACCATTAAGGGTGAATACTGGCTTAGTAATACCGCTGGAAATACACCTTTTTTCATGTAGTATTGGGTTAAACCTCTCTCTTTACCGTTCCTATCAGGTCTGACCCCCTGATGCTATTAGCTATTAGAGTTTTCGATGAATAGGTGTTATTTTATTTTTTTAATGTTGTAATAATGATGGTTTGCTGAATTAGTAGTACATTTCTTTATTTTATAATGTTATTTGCAGCTGTGCTTCAAACCCAATAATTGTGTTTTGTGTCACAGTCTGCGTTATTTGTCATATTTCCATTATTATTAATGCTAAAATAAAAAGTAAACTTGTCAATTGATTTGTTTGTTAAATAATAATAGTATATTTTCTTGGTTTCCATGGATACAAACATAATTCATAAATGTGTTGGTGTTAGACTAGTTTTGATTGGTTGTAGACAATCGCCGAGAAATTGGTATTTTTAGTTTTTTGTCGATAACTCGGTTATCCTTTGACCTACAGGAAAAGTAAAAAAAGTATTTTGTTTGTCGTTAGGAAAGAAAAATATTTTGTTTCTTGTAAGTTTTTTGTAAAGTTAACGGTTTTTGAGATATGTTTTGTTAAAGATATTAATAGGCGGACATTTTGAAAATTATTAAAATAAAGTCTTGGTGTTTGGTACACTCTTGTAAAACGTAACATACAAAATAGTTGTACTGAATTTGAACTCAATATCTTTACTATTTCTGCAGTTATAATGTTTTTTTTTTGAAAAAAACAAAATGGCGGATAGACGGTAAATGAAAAGGAATTCGACTGTATGTTATTTGACAATTTTTATTGGTTTTGATGTATATAATCCGAAAATGAATAGCCAGTCCACCTTTTTCTTAAATTTGAACTCAATATGTTTACTATTTCTGCAGTTGTTTTTTTTTGAAAAAAACAAAATGGCGGATAGACGATAAATGAAAAGGAGTTCGACTGTATGTTATTTGACATTTTTTTATTGGTTTTGTTGTATATAATCCGAAAATCAATAGCCAGTCCACCTTTTTCTTAAATTTGAATTCAATATCTTTACTATTTCTGCAGTTGTTTTTTTTTGAAAAAAAAAACAAAATGGCGGATAGACGATAAATGAAAAGGAGTTCGACTGTATGTTATTTGACATTTTTTTATTGGTTTTGTTGTATATAATCCGACAATGAATAGCCAGTCCGCCTTTTTCTTAAATTTGAACTCAATATCTTTACTATTTCTGCAGTTTTTTTTTTTTTTTTTAAACAAAATGGCGGATAGACGATAAATGAAGAGGAATTCGACTGTATGTTATTTGACAATTTTTATTGGTTTTGTTGTATATAATCCGAAAATGAATAGCTAGTCCACCTTTTTCTTAAATTTGAACTCAATATCTTTACTATTCCTGCAGTGTTTTTTTTTTTGAAAAAAAAAAAACAAAATGGCGGATAGACGATAAATGAAGAGGAATTCGACTGTATGTTATTTGACAATTTTTATTGGTTTTGTTGTATATAATCCGAAAATGAATAGCTAGTCCACCTTTTTCTTAAATTTGAACTCAATATCTTTACTATTTCTGCAGTTGTTTTTTTTTGAAAAAAACAAAATGGCGGATAGACGATAAATGAAGAGGAATTCGACTGTATGTTATTTGACAATTTTTTATTGGTTTTGTTGTATATAATCCGACAATGAATAGCCAGTCCGCCTTTTTCTTAAATTTGAACTCAATATCTTTACTATTTCTGCAGTTGTTTTTTTTTTGAAAAAAAACAAAATGGCGGATAGACGGTAAATGAAGAGGAATTCGACTGTATGTTATTTGACATTTTTTTATTGGTTTTGTTGTATATAATCCGAAAATGAATAGCCAGTCCACCTTTTTCTTAAATTTGAACTCAATATCTTTACTTTTGGAGTTCGACTGTATGTTATTTGACAATTTTTTATTGGTTTTGTTGTGTATAATCCGAAAATGAATAGCTAGTCCACCTTTTTCTTAAATTTGAACTCAATATCTTTACTATTTCTGCAGTTGTTTTTTTTTTTTTGAAAAAAAACAAAATGGCGGATAGACGGTAAATGAAGAGGAATTCGACTGTATGTTATTTGACATTTTTTATTGGTTTTGTTGTATATAATCCGAAAATGAATAGCTAGTCCACCGTTTTCTTAAATTTGAATTCAATATCTTTACTATTTCTGCAGTTGTTTTTTTTTTGAAAAAAAACAAAATGGCGGATAGACGGTAAATGAAAAGGAGTTCGACTGTATGTTATTTGACATTTTTTTATTGGTTTTGTTGTATATAATCCGAAAATCAATAGCCAGTCCACCTTTTTCTTAAATTTGAACTCAATATCTTTACTATTCCTGCAGTGTTTTTTTTTTTTTGAAAAAAACAAAATGGCGGATAGACGATAAATGAAAAGGAGTTCGACTGTATGTTATTTGACATTTTTTTATTGGTTTTGTTGTATATAATCCGAAAATGAATAGCCAGTCCACCTTTTTCTTAAATTTGAATTCAATATCCTTACTATTTCTGTAGTTGTTTTTTTTTTTGAAAAAAAAAACAAAATGGCGGATAGACGGTAAATGAAAAGGAGTTCGACTGTATGTTATTTGACATTTTTTTATTGGTTTTGTTGTATATAATCCGACAATGAATAGCCAGTCCGCCTTTTTCTTAAATTTGAACTCAATATCTTTACTATTTCTGCAGTTTTTTTTTTTTTTGAAAAACAAAATGGCGGATAGACGATAAATGAAAAGGAATTCGACTGTATGTTATTTGACATTTTTTTATTGGTTTTGTTGTATATAATCCGACAATGAATAGCCAGTCCGCCTTTTTCTTAAATTTGAACTCAATATCTTAACTATTTCTGCAGTTTTTTTTTTTTTTTGAAAAACAAAATGGCGGATAGACGGTAAATGAAAAGGAGTTCGACTGTATGTTATTTGACATTTTTTTATTGGTTTTGTTGTATATAATCCGACAATGAATAGCTAGTCCACCTTTTTCTTAACATCCTGTGTGACAGAGAGGTTTTCAAGTCTTCTGGACTTTGTAATTGTGTACATCACTACTTTATTGTATCCTAACGGGTTTCGTAAATGTATATACAGGGTGAATCAGAACTGCAGGGCCAATCTCTCGGGAAATGATTCTATAGCTAAAAATAAGATAAAAAGTTGATGTAAACATCGGTCCAAAAACATCGGTTAGGGCGTTACGTCTGATGAGTGATTTCGCCCGCGTTTCTGATACACGGCCATTTTGAAATTCACGGGACACTAATTACGAGGTAGGCTAAACCTATACGTTTTGTGATCTAAAAACATTCTAAAACCACCGAAAAACGATAAACACGTTACGAAAAATTTAAATTCGAGTTAATTATAAATTATAAAGCCAATAAAAAAACAAATACGATTCAATTAGGTACTTTTTAAATAGACTTATTTAATTCTTAAGGACTAAAATAAAAAAAAGATTTGAATATAAAAATGATCGGAATTCAATTTTTTTTGTTTTAGTCTAATATTTGTGTGTGTTCTAGACAATTACCAAGAAATTAAATTTTTATTTTTTGGGGTCTTTTCTATTATACGACCGCATGGCTCAAATTATTTTCTATACTAGTTGTGTGACTATTTTTCGCTATTTATTGGTTGATTTCTTGATAAAATGAAAGTTCAATAGACAGCCTGCGCATTGTCTCCTTATCTTATCAGTTACTCCGAGTTACACCCTAACCTAACCTAACCTAACCTAACTTAACCTAACCTAACCTAACCTAACCTGACCTAACCTAACCTGACCTAACCTAACATAACCCAGACCTAACCGAACCTAACCTAACTTAACCTAACCTAACCTAACCTAACCTGACCTAACCTGACCTAACCTAACCTAACCGGAAACACCATCAAGAAACTGATCTGTTCGATCAAATTATCAAAGATATTGTAGTATTTTGGTCACCAGAAGTGTGAAACCTAAACTAACCTAACCTAACCTAACCCAGACCTAACCTAACCTAACCTGACCTAACCTGACCTAACCTAACCTAACCGGAAACACCATCAAGAAACTGATCTGTTCGATGAAATTATCAAAGATATTGTAGTATTTTGGTCACCAGAAGTGTGAAACCTAAACTAACCTAACCTAACCTAACTTAACTTAACCTAACCTAACCTAACCGGAAACACCATCAAGAAACTGATCTGTTCGATCAAATTATCAAAGATATTGTAGTATTTTGGCCACCAGAAGTGTAAAACCTAACCTAAACTAACCTAACCTAACCTAACCTGACCTAACCTAACATAACCCAGACCTAACCGAACCTAACCTAACCTGACCTAACCTGACGTAACCTAACCTATCCCAAACCTAACCTAACCTAACTGGAAACACCATCAAGAAACTGATCTGTTCGATCAAATTATCAAAGATATTGTAGTATTTTCGCCACCAGAAGTGTGAAACCTAAACTAACCTAACCTAACCTAACCTAACCCAGACCTAACCTAACCTAACCCAGACCTAACCTAACCGGAAACACCATCAAGAAACTGATCTGTTCGATCAAATTGTCAAAGATATTGTAGTATTTTGGCCACCAGAAGTGTAAAACCTAACCTAACCCAGACCTAACCTAACCTAACCCAGACCTAACCTAACCGGAAACACCATCAAGAAACTGATCTGTTCGATCAAATTATCAAAGATATTGTAGTATTTTGGCCACCAGAAGTGTAAAACCTAACCTAACCCAGACCTAACCTAACCTAACCCAGACCTAACCTAACCGGAAACACCATCAAGAAACTGATCTGTTCGATCAAATTGTCAAAGATATTGTAGTATTTTGGCCACCAGAAGTGTAAAACCTAACCTAACCGGAAACACCATCAAGAAACTGATCTGTTCGATCAAATTATCAAAGATATTGTAGTATTTTGGCCACCAGAACTGTAAAACCTAACCTAAACTAACCCAACCCAGACCTAACCTAACCCAACCCAGACCTAACCTAACCTAACCTAACCTAACCCAGACCTAACCTGACCTAGACCTGACCTAACCTAACCTAACCTAACCTAACCTAACCTAACCTAACCTAACCTGACCTAACCTAACCTAAACTAACCTAACCTAACTTAAACTAACCTAACCTAACCTGACCTAACCTTACCTAATCTAACCTAATCTAATCTAACCTAACCTAACCTAACCTAACCCTGACCTAACCCGAAGTGTAAAAGTCATAAAAACATCCAACATCTAATCAGTTTGTGTTAATGTGTTTTTCTATTTTGTATATTTGTGTGATTTGTGAAAAACAATAAAAACCATTTATTTTATAGATGATTTCATCAATTGAGATGAGAAAACCTACTTTATTATCATTCTGTTAGTGTAGAAAATAATTTGAGCCATGCGGTCGTATAATAGAAAAGACCCGTTTTTTTAGCTACGGGGAAAAAAAACATTTTGGTTTTCGTTAAAAGGTTGTAAACTGTTGATTTTCGACGTTAAAGCTTTTTAAAAGTCCGCCATTTTGAAAACGTAGAATATATAGACGGTTTTCTGATGTAAAAAGTTTACATAAATAATGAGAATACCAAATATTCACTGTATATCTTACAAGCAAGGGCGTACCCAGGATCAAAACTAGATGGGGGCACAGGGGGGGGGGGCATTCAATATACAATTGATTATTAAAATAGTTCTTTCAAGAATTGTATTAAATTCCAGCAATAAAATGTATAATAAAGATTTATTTTTTTGCTTCCAGGGGGGGGGGGCAGCTGCCCCCCCTGCCCCTCGCTGGGTACGCCCATGCTTACAAGTTTTCACATTTGATTTAAATCTGATAAGTTAGGTCTGTAGGACAGAACATATGTAATGACAGACGGACATCAATTCATAAAGAAGGTTTTTTAATTTAGACGGCCTTAAGACATATAGGCCTACCCGCAAAAAAAACAGACGTCGGTTTTTTGATTCACCACTTAAGTAATTAGAACCAACAACCTAACCTTTATTTTACTCTTCCTTTTTATTCATAAAGAGAACGCCAAATTTACCCTAATAATAGCAATGACTACATAAATACTATAAGACACGACATAGGATAGGGAAACAGTCTACGCTTTACGGGTGCTGTTCGTCACAAGTTTGACACACAGCTATCAGAAAGCGCTAGCAGCAGGTGCTTGACTGTACGCATCCCACTTGATTGAGACTGTACAACTGTTGACCTCTCTCTCACAAACCTTCTCACTTACTTCCGTCAGCATAGTCAGTGTTGTCAGTTCGTGCGCTGAGATAAGCGATTCTCGACCTTCCCTCGCATCTCTGGTCCCATATGTGGCATCAGTGCGTTTTCTCTTACCCGCCTGAAACATTGTTTGACCGTAGAGCCACCTAGCGCCAGTCACATCAACTTCAGATTCTCTAGCAGAGCGACCTAGCGGGTATTGGTCAACTCAAGAATAAGCGTAGAATATTTAACATGGCCATGTCGTGTCTTATAGTATTTATGTAGTCATTGATAATAGTAAACAATAACTGGTGTCATGAACTTCTGCGTGTTGTAGTCAATTACCGAGATATCATTTGTATATCGATTTATCGATAAGTCGATTATTCTTTGACCTGTGATACGAAAATTTAGATATCATCGTGTTTGCTGTTGCAAGGAATGTCTTGGGGAGCGTTTTAAAGGGACAACATTTTGAAATTTTCTTTTTTAATTAAATTGATTGCATAGAAAATATGGAGACAGTATCTTTTTAATTTCTGAAGTTTGTTGTTTGAAGGTGACCTTGAGTAATTTGACGGACGCCTTCAATGTACTTACCTAACCACAATGTAAAAGCAGATCCTATGTAATATCCAAAAGTTGGATTCTTAGATAGGTTAAATGTATTGGTAGATCAAGGTGTCTTATCCAGTAGTGTAAATTTGATTTTTCCGCTTATACCTTTTTACCAGCAAGTATTGAAAATACAATAATATTTCAAGTGAAAAATATACGACCTAGACTGGGAATCGAACCCAGGACCTTTGCCTTTACGCGCCAATGCTCTACCAACTGAGCTATCCTTAGAAGCTTCCCAGCACAGGGCGTAGACTTCTGACTTGACTTTTTACGTTAATTTCTGCAATTGTGAGTTTCTAAACTAATTACCTCGCATATGCGACATTGAAATTAATTTTTACTCATTTATCGGCCCTTACGTGTGTATTTATTAAATTTATTAAATTTAATTTTTTCGCTTATAAGATTTATTACCTAGCAGGTATTAGTCAACAACAGATCAATCACCTCTTTATACTGGGAAGCGACTAGGATAGCTCAGTTGGTAGAGCATTGGCGCGTAAAGCCAAAGGTCTTGGGTTCGATTCCCAGTCTATGTCGTATTTTTTTCACTTGAAATATTAGTGTAAATTTGTTTAAAACAGCTGTTAGACAGGTTTTCTAAAACTCGTATTTGTATTGCAATGTTTGGTGATATTATGGTGGGGGGGAACGGAGTTGCAGGTAAAACTATCTTAGATGCTTCGTTTTGTAAAAACAGATCCACGGATCTCTGACACTTGAATGTAATTACTTAACCGCGTCAAACCAACACCACGCCAAGGAACCAGATTAGATAATTTGGAAATATTCATATAAAGTAGCAGAACAGTAAGCCTAAGTTTTGAAATAACACTAGACTAGAGATGTGCTAAACGGGTACTTTCCAGTATCCAGATACAAAGTAACTGATATCTAGAGGTATTTATTATTTTAGAGTATTCATACAACAAGAACAAGAGGTACCTATGGTATTAAAGTATATTGTACACACTACCAGCAACCAGTACCACCTAATTCAGTGAATACCTGTGCAATTTCTTAATTACATTTAATCAAAATTGTTGTCAGGGGAATATGTATTTTTTCAAAAATAAACACCTTAAAAAAACATGGGAAATATATTAAAATATACATTGAACATATACGTATTTAGCATTTTACCGTCGACAAGTACAAAATATCAGGTATTATTGTCCTCCCGTACCTTCGACGAAGTACCTGGTACAAAATAACAGGTCCAGGTAAACTGGCCCACCTCTACACCAGATGGTTCAGTAACATTTCGTCCCGCTGCCAATTTCCTAGAAAAAAGGAATATTTCGTCCCGCCCGAAAAATTTGTATATTTTACTTGTTAGTAAGGTAATATATTTCTTTTTTTCTCGATGGGGAGACAAAATTTAATAAATTTAAAAGTATTTCATCTAGTTTTACAAAATTCGATAAAAACATTTTCATACGAGAAGTGTTATTACTATTAACATATTTTTAAAATTTGTAAAAACAATTATTTTTTTATATTATATTATATACCTAACCTAACCTAACCTAGCGTTAGTGCCAGGACGAGATGTTACTAGTGGACAAGTAGAGAGTTCATCCCCAACCCCACGCAGGTGGAATCGGGACGAGTAGTTACCGGGAACGAGATGTTACTAGTGGGCAAGTAGAGAGTTCATCCCCAACCCCACGCTGGTGGAATCGGGACGAGATGTTACTAGTGGACAAGTAGAGAGTTCATCCCCAACCCCACGCAGGTGGAATCGGGACGAGATGTTACTTGTGGGTAAGTAGAGAGTTCATCCCCAACCCCACGCAGGTGGAATCGGGACGAGTAGTTACCGGGAACGAGATGTTACTAGTGGGCAAGTAGAGAGTTCATCCCCAACCCCAGGCTCGTGGAATCGGGACGAGATGTTACTAGTGGACAAGTAGAGAGTTCATCCCCAACCCCACGCAGGTGGAATCGGGACGAGATGTTACTTGTGGGTAAGTAGAGAGTTCATCCCCAACCCCGCGCTGGTGGAATCGGGACGAGATGTTACTAGTGGACAAGTAGAGAGTTCATCCCCAACCCCACGCAGGTGGAATCGGGACGAGATGTTACTAGTGGAGTAGAGAGTTCATCCCCAACCCCACGCAGGTGGAATCGGGACGAGATGTTACTAGTGGACAAGTAGAGAGTTCATCCCCAACCCCACGCAGGTGGAATCGGGACGAGTAGTTACCGGGAACGAGATGTTACTAGTGGGCAAGTAGAGAGTTCATCCCCAACCCCACGCTGGTGGAATCGGGACGAGATGTTACTAGTGGGCAAGTAGAGAGTTCATCCCCAACCCCAGGCTCGTAGAATCGGGACGAGATGTTACTAGTGGGTAAGTAGAGAGTTCATCCCCAACCCCAGGCTCGTGGAATCGGGACGAGATGTTACTTGTGGGTAAGTAGAGAGCTCATCCCCAACCCCACGCTCGTGGAATCGGGACGAGATGTTACTAGTGGACAAGTAGAGAGTTCATCCCCAACCCCACGCAGGTGGAATCGGGACGAGTACTTACCGGGAACGAGATGTTACTAGTGGGCAAGTAGAGAGTTCATCCCCAACCCCAGGCTCGTGGAATCGGGACGAGATGTTACTTGTGGACAAGTAGAGAGTTCATCCCCAACCCCAGGCTCGTGGAATCGGGACGAGATGTTACTTGTGGGTAAGTAGAGAGTTCATCCCCAACCCCAGGCTCGTGGAATCGGGACGAGATGTTACTTGTGGGCAAGTAGAGAGTTCATCCCCAACCCCATGCTCCTAGAATCGGGACGAGATGTTACCGGGACGAGATGTTACTAGTGGGAAAGTAGAGAGTTCATCCCCAACCCCATGCTCGTAGAATCGAGACGAGATGTTACTTGTGGATAAGTAGAGAGTTCATCCCCAACCCCACGCCGGTGGAATCGGGACGAGATGTTACTAGTGGGCAAGTAGAGAGTTCATCCCCAACCCCAGGATCGTGGAATCGGGACGAGATGTTACCGGGGACGAGATTTTACTAGTGGGCAAGTAGAGAGTTCATCCCCAACCCCTAGCTCGTGGAATCCGGACGAGATGTTACCGGGGGCGAGATGTTACTAGTGGGCAAGTAGAGAGTTCATCCCCAACCCCAGGTTCGTGGAATCGGGACGAGATGTTACCGGGGGCGAGATGTTACTAGTGGGCAAGTAGAGAGTTCATCCCCAACCCCAGGCTCGTGGAATCGGGACGAGATGTTACCGGGGACGAGATGTTACCGGGACGAGATGTTACGACACCGATACTTCAAGCCTACTGTACGCCGTTGTAGGCCTAATCGGCCGTACAGCCGTACAACTATACTTTATTTATTATTGCTTCTGACTTGACCTCCTTTCCGGGGTAGCAGGACATCAGGAGCTCGCCCGCTCTCCGACCAATTAGAGGGTGGCTGACTAGTTTACAATCCTGCCATGTTGTCACGTTTCCCAGACAGAGAGAAAGTTTCCAGTCTCGCCAAAACACTTGTCCTATAAAATTGACAACAGTGTGCTAACAGCACCCCTCCCCCAACGCGAGTCCCAAGTCCGAAGCAATAAATAATAAAGTATAGTCGATTACGTCTGCCACGGAAACCTCAGGACGTCTCAAACTTTAATAATTTAGCCGGGAATTATAATTAAGGAACTCACGGAACTAAAATTGTGGAAAATTGGAATTTAGGAATAATTGGCAAAACACGCCGAAATGAACCTTGACCGACGCTATTGAAAGCTGGTCAAATACCACGAGGAGATTTATACCACAAACCAGAAAATCCTAGTTGTAAATAACATCCGCTCTCCAAGTCTAGACCTTAGGCGTTGACGAGTTGTTCCACAGTCAGTTATATCGTTCTGTTAATTATACATCAGTCATAGTAATAAAGTTAATGAAACAGATGCTCTTCACATGTAGGCTACATGTAACTGTAATGAATGCTGCTGTAATTACTTGATTGAAACGCAAGTAATATAGTGTTACCCCACTGTTTAATTATTTTTGTGTTATTGTTCTAAATTTACTTTAATATGAAATTGAACAGAATGTTAATATTCAAATCTACACATGATTCGATTGTTGTAAACGCGATTGTAGTAAAAGCTATTGATTAATAAATATCAATTTTATATCATCATACGCTCATTATCAGACAGTGGTTGTGAAACAATGTTTTTACGCAGGATAGTACACAGTAGACGGGTGAAATGAATAGTAGCGCGTTACGCCAACTTGACTGCCTCTTACTTTATGGTATCAATGGACGATACATATTTCAGAGCGTGAGGTGTTTTGGCTGCGTAGTGTTCTGAACAACTGTAGGAACACCGTTAAAGGATCATGGTTAGGTTTTGAAATCAACCTTAGGCCCTATCTAGAAATTTGGAAGTCAAACTGTGTCTTTGATCTTATAGATCGGAAGTGTGGACCTTGTTAGGCACTAATTTAAGTATATTTGAAAGAGAAATTATGAGTAGAATAGAGAGAAGATAGATGGAGAATAAGGGACAAACAAAGAAATTGAAGATGTACTCTAGGAGGAAGACGGTGGAGTTTGTGTTGCCCCGACGACTGGCATGGTCAGGACATGTGGACACGAATTTGTTGCAAAATGGAAGGAGGAAGACGTAGAGTCCAAGGAAGAGATGGATACAGGAAGTCGTGAGGAATGTACTTACTGGAGAATGGTTGGAGAAGATACAGTGTGACGAAGGGCTTAAGTCCATACAGAGCTGTAGTATGACTAGTACGATGGGGAGTTAAGTAATGGGACGTGGAGGATTGTACAGTTATGGTTATGGAAATAGTTGTCGAACTTTTGGTTAGGTAGGCGTGTGGGGTGTCAATTGTATTCCAATAAACACTCCAGGTCACTGATACACTAAGCCAGCTTTGTAATGAGTTGAAACAACTAAACCTATAATACTAACCTAGTGAATATTTTCGTGTTATCAATTGCGAAAGGGGAAACATGGTCTGGTTCAAAGACTGCGTAACCATTGTCGGTCATAACTAAAAGTAGCCTCAGACTAGAAGTGTGTCTGGTGTAAGGGGCGTGTCCTCCCTTCTACTTGCTTCCCTAGCCTGACTTGACGGTACAAAACATTCCAAGAAAACTAGCTACACAAATTACTGCTGAGCTAAATTTAATTCTTAAAGTTACAACTTCTTGACTTTTGTAAACGTTTTATTCTTATTTACACCGATAAAAGAAACGAAATTGGGATAGGCGTTTACACGGAAGCATTTGAGGTCTATATTTTTTTATTAGGGTTGTACCGCTGAAAGTAAACGCAACAAAGTGTGGGCGCCACTTTTCCTCTCCACCTCAGACACATTCATACCTTGAGGATACTGTATTTTTGTTAAAATTACAGTAAATAAGCCGAGCACTTAATAATGCATACTCCTCTGGGTATTTAGACCAGTTCAAATAGTTTTAGCGAACCATTTTTAAAGGTAAAATGGTTGGTTTTTCTTTAATCGGTCGCCGGTGAAAAAACTTCAACCGTTGGTTTACACTGCCTCAGACACAATGGGTCATCGTATATTTGCGCATGCCAATTGGATTACTGGTAGCCAGGACCGTCTCTGCGCATGCCATTTGGATTACTGGTAGCCAGGACTGTCTCTACGCATGCCAAATCGATTAATGGAAGACATGACCGTCTCTGCGCATGCCAATTGGATTACTGGTAGCCAGGACCTTCTCTGCGCATCCCAATTGGATTACTGGTAGCCAGGACCGTCTCTGCGCATCCCAATTGAATCACGGCCGGCATTTCCTACCGCGACAATTCGAATTGTAACACCACACTATACATTTGAAGGCACAGACATCTTGGTTACTATCTAGGATAACCGCGATTGAGTTCTTGGTTGCGATCTGGATTCCGATAGAAACCTAGTTTACCGCCGGGGTTCACCGCGATCCCGACCGGATTCGGAAGTTCAAGTCTAGACGTTCAGCAAGTAAAGGATACACGTTGACCCAAACGCAGGGAGGAGGTGACTAGGATACCGCTAAAAAGAACATCTAAAAGTCTGTCTACTTTCATTGTTGTTACAAAATAAAATATTTTAAACGTATAATTTCTGTACTGATTATTTCGGGACAGACTGTACTTTGTAAGCCTAATAATTTTTCCAGTGGCTTACACAAGATAAGTAAGTGAAAACATTACACAAAATTTTCTCACATCTATCCACACAATCAAATACTATCTAAAAATAATAGGGTCAAGTATCTGCTAATACCACACGATTTAGGGTCTCCGTTGGCATTTAGGGGTAGTTATTTTTATAAGGTTGAAGTCTTCTAAGCGGCCTAGCGCCAACACATTAATTTCTTCGTTGGAAGAATAACTTATAGTTTTATTTGAAATAATATTTTTAAAAAATATAATTTTTCAACTGGATAGTTTTTTCCTCTTCAACTACACCAGGTCATTTTTTTGTTAACGCTATATTATTCTTATATGTGTAATAATATAAAGAATATAAAATATATGCAGAGTTTGAAATTTATCGTCTTTCTGTGTTCCAACTTACAGACAGACACGCGCGTGAAATTTTAAGGGTCCTAGGTTTTGTTTACGGGTACTAAAAAGAGAAATCAATGAAAACGCAATCCATCTTTTAATGGCTATTGAATTGTCCGTCTCACATCTGATAAAAACTTACACGCTACGCATTTCTCATTGTGCGGTTAAATTAAGTTGTATTCGTCGTACAGAAAACTATAATATATGATTTCGTCCTGCAATTTAATTTCAAATCCAAACCGTATTAATTTCCGATTTTTAGGTCACGCCGTGTTCAAGTTAGGAGAGGGGGATGGTTTTTGAAAGTTGAAATTTGGCCTAGCGCCAACGTATTAATTTTTCATCAAATAAACATACATATTCGTAATCAGAATAACTTCTAGTTTTATTTGATACCCCCCCCCCCATTCGTGATATTTTCAAAAATATCAACTCGATAGCCCCTTAACTGTTATTCTTTTTTTTTTTTGTTACTGCTACATTTTTCGTGTATGTGGAACAATACAAGATTGCAACGTTTTAAATAACCAATCTTCTCAGTGTAGACGGATCGCGACTTGGTTTTACCTAAAACACTATTCGCAGCTGAAAATGACAGTCTCAAGTTCTGTAGTTGTTAGTTGTGGAAATTTAACGCTAACAACGGTCAACGCCAACACCAGTTAACGTTGAGCGTGATTAACTGTTGTAAAAAACTGCTAACGTTAACCTGCCAGACAGAACAGAAAACCAAGCGTCTTTGTTCAGTGTGCACGTGAGAAGGCTCTAGTCATCAATCGACTGCCGCCTGTTTCTTAGCACAAACCTAACCTAACCTAAATATTTACACAGGTAGTTGACAGCTTTTATCAGCTAAAACTAAAGTTATTTACACCACACTATTTTCGTACTATCCAGTCGTCGTTTTATACAGTTTTAGATTTAGTAAAAAACAAACAGTAAAATAGTAGGCTACAGCAGAAACATACGTTGATTCAGTTGATGAATAAACGTTGACGTTAATTGATTCGCTTTAGTTGCTAAACTAAACTAACAGACGACTGAGAGGCGTACGTGTAGCTGTGTGCGCGCGCATCGAGTGGGTCGCTGTCGCTAACAAACAACCACTGATGCGTCACCTGCAAGCACTAAGCAGTTGATCAACGTTAGCAGTTAATGCACGATGGGCAGCGTTGACGGTTAGCTGTTACCCGTTAACGGACACAGCACTAGTAGTTGTCAGTAAATTAACTATTGACGCTGTCTTGGATTGTAAGATCTTAATTTACTTCACTTGTGTAATTAAATCGTTTTATTTTCAATGAGTACGCTACAGCAATCCCGAAGAATTGCTGGATATACACTTTCTTTACGTTGTCTTAGATCCTTCTCATGTTTCCCGTTAAACAATTCTCGTTGTCTTTCGATTGTAAAGCTATTAGTGAACTAGAGAGGGAGGGGGGGTTATTTTATTCTACCCTTATTTACAAGGCGATAATTACCGAGAGGCCATTGAACAATAAACTCGTAAATTGTATTTTATGAAATCAAATTTACACGTTTGCTGTAAGGTTTCCTTTTTTTTAAGAAATTACACAGGAAATTTAATTTTATATATCTTTTGTTTTGGTCATTAATGTTCACATTTCATCATAATTCTAACAAAATCGGTTGAGCCGAATTGGAGAAAAGTAGTTTTGTGTTTATTTTTACCCGAAAGTTTAATTTATCTCAATTGTTTATACCAGGTACCAAATTTGATTGAAATCGGTTCGCTACTTTGCCTGACCAGATTTGAATGATAACACTTTTTTGTATTTCAATTTTTTGGATTTATTTTTGAAAAACTCGACATCGATTTTTAACCCAGAGGATGACTTTAGCTATGTCTCTCATCGGCTCATACATTCAGTTCCGAATATTGATGTGTGGGACTGTATTAACATTTACAAAATGCCTGCCGGACGTAGGGCAAGCTTGATTAGAAATACAGATTTATCGGGAAACAGCCTGGAGGTGGAAATGGTAAAATTATTACAACTGGATATTGTTCACTGAGTAGGGTTTCTGTGGTTGGATAATCGATTCTGATTATAGAGTTGTAACGTAAATCCGATATATGGGGAACGTTTAATTTGGGGGATTTATATCATAAGGAGGGATTTACAATCATTTGGAAGTCATCCGGAGGTTGGACAGTTCGTCCATATAGTCACTCTCAGCTGTTGTCTCGACATTGGCCTAATTAACAATATCCAGCTTTGATAAACCCCCAAATCAAAAGAACAAAACCAACGTTGCTTAATTACTTAATAGTTTACAGTCTGGCCAGTCACGGTTGGCGTGTATCCGATTAGTAGACTCATCGCTCTCGCACGCGCAGGGACGAACCGCTGGGCGAGCTACCTGTCACTCATAGCAAGACGCCTACAGTCTGGCCAGTCACGGATGGCGTGTATCCGATTAGTAGACACAACGCTCTCGCACGCGCAGGGACAGACCGCTGGGCGAGCTACCTGTCACTCATAGCTAGACGCCTACAGTCTGGCCAGTCACGGATGGCGTGTATCCGATTAGTAGACACAACGCTCTCGCACGCGCAGGGACGAACCGCTGGGCGAGCTACCTGTCACTCATAGCAAGACGCCTACAGTCTGGCCAGTCACGGATGGCGTGTATCCGATTAGTAGACACAACGCTCTCGCACGCGCAGGGACAGACCGCTGGGCGAGCTACCTGTCACTCATAGCTAGACGCCTACAGTCTGACCAGTCACGGATGGTGTGTATCCGATTAGTAGACTCTTCGCTCTCGCACGCGTAGGGACGGGCCGCCAGACAATGGCTGGAAGAGCTACCTGTCACTCATAGCAAGACGCAGTTTAATTTATCACTTTTCTGCTGTTTAGTTTATATCCGCAGAAAAGTTTTTAAGGAAAAATCGTCATCTAACTTACTACGGTATCGTTTTCTCTGGAAATCCATTGCGAAAACATTAAGAACTGTGTATTTCTGGATCTAACCTGGTTAAACGAGAATGTAGACAAAGACAGAGGATGAACAGACGATACTGTGTTGTGTGCTACTGGCGCCCCTGTTGGCAAAGAAAAACGGATGATTATCTGCAAATAAGCTTCGAAACGCAGAGAGGAAGTTTTTTTTAAAAATATTTATGTTTTCCTTACTGTACTACTGGAAGGTCCTTATTACTATATGGTCGAGTTGGACGTATTTTTCTTGTAATTTCATGTGCATGCTGATAATAAATCGTAACAAAACAAATTTAAAATTTGTAAAAAAATTGTAGTAGCATACTAGGCGTCTTGCTATGAGTGACTCCCAGCGATGGGTCTACTAATCCGATACACACCATCCGAAACTGGCCAGACTGTACCAGCAAATGGCGGTCGTAAGCGTTTGGTGGAGGAATGTTCCGCCTTGGCCTATTTAAATAACCAATTCATTATTTCGGTAAATCAGCTTGTACTGTTTTTAATAAAGCTATTCCGTGGGTACTCCGACCCTTCTAATCAGATTAAACAACTATTCTTGGGGGAAAAAAAACAGGGAAACGAAGAAAACTACAACGCAAACACTGAAACAAAACTGGTCTGATTTCTGTCTCTTTCACACACTCAAATGTACTGCTAATTTTCCTAGTGGAAATAACCTGCGGTGAATTTGAAATCACCATATAGTATCGATGAGAACAAGCATATAAGGTTAAGGATTGTTGATTATGTGATGTCTGTAAGTGGAAATTTTGAAGTTTTGTTGTCGGTTTGAGAGGTGGTGTGGTCGGGATATTAAGATTCTGAATTTGAGGGGTGGTGTGGTCGGGATTTCGAGGATATGGTGGTCTTCATGTGAGAGGTGGTGTGGTCGGGATTTCGAGGATCAAGTGATCTGCATTTGAGAGATGGTGTGGTCGGGATTTTGAGGATATAGTGGTCTTCATTTGAGAGTTGATGTGGTCGGGATATTGAGGATCTGGTGATCTGCTTTTTAGAGGTGGTGTGGTCTGATTTGAGGATCTGGTGATCTTCATTTGAGAGGTGGTGTGGTCAGGTTTTTGAGGATCTGGTGATCTGCTTTTAGAGGTAGTGTGGTCGGTATTTGAGGATATAGTGGTCTTCGAGGATCTGGTGATCTTTAATTGAGAGGTGGTGTTGTTGGGATTTTGAGGATCTGATGACCTGTATTGAGAGGTGGTGTGGTCTGGATTTTGAAAATCGGGTGATCTGCATTTGAAAGGTGGGGTGGGGGGATATAAGGGTTTGGTTGTCTGCATTTGAGGATCTGGTGATCTGCATTTGACAGGTTGTGTGTGTAGGGATTTTAAGGATTTGGTGATCTGCATTTGAGAGGTGGTGTGGTCGATATTTTGAAGATCTGGTGATGTTTATTTGAGAGGTGGTGTGGTCGGGTTTTTTAGGATTAGGTGATCTGCATTTGAGAGGTGGTGTTGTCTGATTTTGAGGATTTGGTGATCTCCATTTGAGAGGTAGTGTGGTCGGGTTTTTGAGGATCTGGTGATCTGCTTTTTAGAGGTGGTGTGGTCGGGTTTTTTAGGATATGTTGGTCTTCATTTGAGAGGTGGTGTGGTCTTTTTTGGGGATCTGGTGATCTCCATTTGAGAGGTGGTGTGGTCGGGATTTTGAGCATCTGGTGATATGCATTTGAAAGGTGGGGTGACGGGATTTTGAAAATCTGGTGATCTGCATTTGAGAGGTGGGGTGGAGGGATTTAAGGGTTTGGTTGTCTGCATTTGAGGATCTGGTGATCTGCATTTGAGGGGTGGTGTGGTCGGGATTTTGAGGATTTGGTAATCTGCATTTGAGAGGTGGTGTGGTCTGGATTTTGAAAATCTGGTGAACTTTATTTGAGAGGTGGTGTTGTCGGGATTTTGAGGATCTGATGACCTGCATTTGAGAGGTGGGGTGGAGGGATTTAGGGGTTTGGTTGTCTGCATTTGAGGGTAAGATCGTCGGGATTTTAGGGCTTGGTTATTAGTTTATGAGGGTGAAGTTTCGGATTTTGGAAAGCGGAGTAGTTGACATTTTGGAGTTTGGTTGTCGACATTTGTGATGAGGAGATCGAGTTTTGAGAAATGGGGTGGTTATCATTTGGATGGTGGGGTGGTTGTCTTTTGTGAAGGGTGGCGATTTTCAAGTTTCTTTCAAATTAATTATTTATATAGGTCTATTAATTGTAGTTTGTACTTTGCATGCACTAATATGACGTATAGTAATTATTTTCCTCTACATCTAATTTCAAAATTGTAATGATTTATATTAAAATGTACAGGATAAATCTATAGTACAGTATCTACAATAAATCAGTCAGTGATGGGAAGTGAAGTGTTACTATTCGTCAATTATTGAGTTCTCGCTACTGATATAATATCATTTACTTGTCGCAAAATATCGAACAATAATACACAAATGTGCCGGACGTAATGCCAGACAGTGGACGATATCCTCCCCTCTAATCGTAAGTAAGGGTTGTAAAAAAAAACGGCACAACCTTGGCGGGAAAGTACACGTGAATCCTGCTATCGATTTCTTAGTGACTTTGGACTAGTGGCGCTTTCTGGCTGTAGTTCCTTAAACTAACATTATTTATCTTTAAACTAAAGTCTCCTAATATAAATGAGGTGAAACAATATTTGAACTAGTCCAATCGCAAAAATAAACCTTGCTAATGTCTCTATACAACATAAAGAACAGTTTGATGGGCGACATCATGGTACTTAACCAGCTCGATTATACAATGTAATGCAAGCAGATCATATAAATGTAATACCGAAGAGTTGGTTTATCCTCCCTTGTAAGAAATGTTAAATTGTATTGGTAGATCAAGGGATCTTAACCAGTAGGGTAAGTTTGTTTGAAACAGTTGTTACACAGGTTTTCTGAACCTTGTAATTATGTCACTATTTTCTTGATATCGGTAAGATCCTAATACAGGGTGCCCCGTAAGTAGGCTGTCAAAATTTAGGAAATGATTCTGTGGGGCAGGATAAAAAAAAAAATTAGGAATACAAATTTTCCTAAAAACGCAGAGTTTACAGATATTCACTGTTTTTTTTTTTTTTTTTTTTTTTTTTTTTTTTTTTTTTTTTTTTTTTTTTTTTTTTTTTTTTTTTTTACCGAAAATAAATATAGATTTAATTTTGTATATTTTCAAAATGGTGGGAGTTAAAATTTTTAATATTGAATATCTTGAAAACCGATAAATTTACAAAAAATTCACAACAAACTAAAGGCTTCATTTTTTAATGACAAACAAAACTTTTTTTTATTTTTTCTATAGGTAAAAGGAGAACAGAGGTAATGACAAAAAACTGGAAACTAATAATTTCTTGGTAGTTTTGTTTACAACAACCAAAATTTACTTAGAACCTAAATATTTTGAAATTTTTATGCTTTTAATACAAATTTTAAATTCCATTGCACTGATTTGCATAAAAAAAAATTCAAATGTAACCCTTAAATATTTCAAAATGGCGATTATTTAGTTTTTTCCGTACTAATTATCTCGAAAAATGTACAAAATTGAGACTTCAAACTTTATTGTATGTTTGCAATTCGTTTATAATAAATACAATTCACGTTTGTTTTATTTTGTATTTGTTACGAGATATTTAGAAAGAAAAAAATTAAATAGGCGCCATTTTGAAATAGTTAAGGGTTATATATTTTTATTTATTATGTAATTATGTATATTTTAAAATTTTTATTGAATGTATTAAAATTATAAATTAGTTTGGTTCAAGGTCAATCTCGGGTGTTGTAGACAACTACCAAGCAATGATTAGTTTCCTGTTTTTTGTCAATAATTTTATTATCCTTTGAGCTACAGAGAAAAAGCAAAAACCGTTTTGTTTGTCATTAAAAAAGGAAATTTTTTTTCGTTTGTGAATTTTTTGTAAAGTTAATAGTTTTCGAGATATTCAGTGGTAAATATTTCAAACGACAGCCATTTTGAAACTATACAAAATAAAGTCTTAATTTCTGGTAGACTTATAAAACGTAGAATACACAATGGGTGTACTGAATCAGAACTCAATAGCTTCGTTATTTCCAGAGATTTTTTCTAAAAAAAAAAAAAAAAAAAAAAATTGCAGGATTCCTGACTTGGAATCATATCTGAGTGGCCACAAAAACTAAGATATAAGGGACTCTAGCGAGCTCATGCAGAACAGTATTGAAATTTATAAAATTTCAAAATGGCGGTCAGTTTAAACAGCCTATTAGTTTATATCTCATGTATTGTTTAACTTACAACACATTAAATTAGATACAAATCTACAGATTTCAATTCTGCATGCAGTGGTACCAACCCCACCTCTCTATTACGACAAATAGCGAAGTTATTGTCAAAAAATGTAATTTAGAATACTGAGCTACCAAGAAAAAGTGATTTTTGTAGAGATACTGTAAGACACGAGCTAAGCGAGGTATAAACAAATACAGGGTTCAGAAATACACGTTGGGGCTGGGTAGGTACCAAGATGTGTCGATGAGTGGAATGCACCTTGTGATATTGATGGCAACATTAGACATGCGTGTTGAAGTCTTAATGCGGTTAAATCGGAACAACACAGAACCTATGATTTGACTGGTCAAGGTGACCTAATGCAGTGGTTCGTGTTAGAGGTCATTAGAAGGTCATACAATCACGCACGATTCATGATTTGATATTTATACTTTAGGTCCTTTGAAGAGTTTTGAAATGTTACGAACGCTAGGATTGATCTTTGGGTAATTTATATGACTGTCGTAGAGATGGTTGATCCTTATTTAGGAGATTAGAATTCGAAATTACATTTTTTGTTTGTCGTCGTAGAGAGGTGGGGTTGGTACCACTGCATGCAGAATTGAAAAAATACAAATTTTTATCTAATTTAGTTGGTTACAAGTTGAATAACACGCTGGGTGTGAACGAAAAACTGTTTTAAATTGCGTCAATTTGATTTTTTTGTTCCCGAATCAGTAACATAACTTAGTAAACTAACCTAGTAACTAAACCAAACCTAACCCAACCTAACCTTACCTAACCTAAACTAACCTAACGTAACCTCACCTAACCTAACCTGACCTAACCTAACCTAACTTAACCGAAAGCCCTGTGGGTTTAGTTTTATTCATCATCGAATTACAGGATAATATTCACTACCACTGAGAACAAAATGCATTGAACTGTTACAAGCGGTGTTTTGTTCAACTGTACAGTAGTTGACATTATTTACTGTTACTTCCTTAGTCTTATGAATATTTTGTGTTTTATACATTTAACCTAAAGTTTTTCAGATGATTGTTATTTAAATTTGATTTAATTTTGGTTTTGCAGGACATTATGAAGCTCCGATAAGACTGTTCCCTTCAGGATGGACTCTCCAGAAGTTTGGTGAGTAGATATTTGCTTTGCAGCAGACAAAAGACTCACGTCTTGACAACCAGAGTCAATATTACCCAGTGTACAAAATACAGGGTAAGGGTAATGACAAGGAATTTCCTTGTCGTCTGTGTATAAGAACGATAGTGGCGACAAAAATAAAAAAATAAAATTGGATCATGGTTGTATAGTGTCCGCATATAGAACTCTTGAAATTCAGAAAAATCTAATTGACATTCTCAAAATGGTGGCCATTGTAATTGTCTTTGTGCATTTCTCGTGTTATTCGAAAATTTGCAGATTTCAATTCTGCATGCAGTGGTACCAACCTCACCTCTCTACGATGACAAATAGCGAAGTTATTGTCAAAAATGTGGTTGAGACTCGTTGATTTATCAGTCGAAATAAACATGTCCTACAAGGCCTAAGAGAACAATTTTTGGGCTTTACATTTAGAGGATCTGATTGTATTACATTGTATGACTAGTTGATGGACCACAGTTTCACCTGGGGAAAGTTGAGATAGTTTAATATAGATATATTTTGTTGAGGACAACCCTAATGGTGGTGGAATGGAAATAAATTATGCCTAAATACAGCAACACACCAATTTTGATCAAAATCGACCCATAAATAACAAAGATGTGATACTTGTTTTAGGGGTAAAAAACACTCTTGCAGTGGAACATTTTCAAAACACTTTTTTAGTACGCGTCTAAAAACCTACCCCAAACCATGTTAAAAAATTCATAGCTCTAGGCTTCTTGCATCCAGAGATTTGCTTTAGGGGTAAAAAACACCCTTGGAGAGGAACATTTTCAAAACCCTTTCTTGGTAAGCGTCTACAGACCTACCCCAAACCATGTTTTAAAAATTCATAGCTCTAGGCTTCTTGGATCCAGAGATATGCTTTAGGGGTAAAAACACCCTTGGAGTGGAACATTTACAAAACCCTTTCTTGGTAAGCGTCTACAGACCTACCCCAAACCATGTTAAAAAATTCATAGCTCTAGGCTTCTTGGATTCAGAGATTTGCTTTAGGGGTAAAAAACACCCTTGGAGTGGAATATTTTCAAAACCCTTTCTTAGTACGTGTCTACAGACCTACCCCAAACCATGTTAAAAAATTCATAGCTCTAGGCTTCTTGGATTCAGAGATTTGCTTTAGGGGTAAACAACACCCTTGGAAAGGATTATTTTCAAAACCCTTTCTTAGTACGCGTCTACAGACCTACCCCAAACCATGTTAAAAAATTCATAGCTCCAGGCTTCTTGAATTCAGAGATTTGCTTTAGGGGTAAACAACACCCTTGGAGAGGAACATTTTCAAAACCCTTTCTTAGTACGCGTCTACAAACCTACCCCAAACCATGTTAAAAAATTCATAGCTCCACCAGAGATTTCGTGATCAGTCAGTGGGTTTCGACTTATATACAGGTAGGGCTGGGTAGGTACCATGAAGGCGCCTATGTACTTGCTACTTTTTTTCACTAATTGTACTTAAATCATGAAATTATTTTTCTAAGAACAAGGTCATAAATAATAATATTTCATTAGAAATTTTCAAAAGGAAATTATAAAACTTTTGTAAAAACAAAAGAATTGGAATGTTGGTGATACCTTTGTTTACAAAACATTAGACGCTCATACTGAGTTTAAATTTGACTTCTTATCGGCAAAGTTAGGTATAGAATAAGGAAATAAACAGAGTTCAGAGTTGTTATGACATTGGTTATGCATGTTATCTGCATGTTAAGATACATTATCGTTTTTGTGGGGGTATGCAGTTCAGTGATTCTAAAACTTGCCACCTCTATCGTTTTAAAAGACGAAAAGAGATTGGTTAATCTGTTTTCGGGACAGTCGTTCACCTACAGGGGGAACGAAAACCTCTCTCCCACCACTCCCATCTTAAAAATATGCAATAAACACATATACCTCAAAAGTCGCTTTAAAACTGTGAATTTCTGTTGTAAGAAAATCGGCCGATGAATTCGTTCGCTATGCTCACATATATGTTATTTTGTAAATTATTAAAATAGGTCATTGCGCTATTTATTACAAAGTTCAATATTTAATAAGCTACATTGTTGTAACGTAATGCAAACAGCTGATTTAAACTAGGCCTACTTTCATAAACGGATATGACTTGAGGCAATGACTACATAAATACTATAAGACACGACATGGCCATGTTAAATATTCTACGCTTATTCTTGAGTTGACCAATACCCGCTAGGTCGCTCTGCTAGAGAATCTGAAGTTGATGTGACTGGAGCTAGGTGGCTCTACGGTCAAACAATGTTTCAGGCGGGTAAGAGAAAACGCACTGATGCCACATATGGGACCAGAGATGCGAGGGAAGGTCTAGAATCGCTTATCTCAGCGCACGAACTGACAACACTGACTATGCTGACGGAAGTAAGTGAGAAGGTTTGTGAGAGAGAGGTCAACAGTTGTACAGTCTCAACCAAGTGGGATGCGTACAGTCAAGCACCTGCTGCTAGCGCTTTCTGATAGCTGTGTGTCAAACTTGTGACGAACAGCACCCGTAAAGCGTAGACTATTTCCCTATCCTATGTCGCGTCTTATAGTATTTATGTAGTCATTGCTTGAGGTTAGCGCATTGACAATCTGTAGAGGGGGAAGCACTTTGCAACATTTATTGTAGAATGTTATGCTTTCAGAATTTATTCTATTAGTAATGTATGATCGAAAACATTTCTTTAAATTTTGTAATATTTAAAGTGAATAATTACAGTTGACATTTAATTTGTAGTTGTGTTGTTAATTATTAGTTATTGTTTATTATTACTGTATTAGAACTGTTTAAAGTTCGTTTATTTTTAACCTTCGCGTTAATAAAAAGGAAGAAATCATAAAATAAAAACACCTAGCTTTCGAATACTCTAATAGCGTCAGTGTCAGAAAATAACAAGAGTTGGTCAAAAGAGACCTGATAGTAAAGATGAAAGAGAGGCACCTAACCCAAGACTGTGTAAATCCAGCTAGGTTCTTGTACACACTAAAGTGAATCCTGAGGATAACTCAAATGTCAAAACTAAACAGACTATAACCATGACAATTAGTTATGTTTGTCTACTCTTTTATTTTGGTCTGGCAAACGTTTATTTTGTGACCCTTTAACTTCCTTGGTTACCTAACCTTACCCTACCTAACCTAACCTAACCTAACCTAACCTAACCTAACCTAACCTAACCCAACCTAACCTAACCTTAACACCCTGACTCTCCCCCCACGGACATGGATATGAGTGCACAGGAAAGTCTGTACAATGTTTTTGCACCACTGGATCTGTATATCTCATTTCGTTGTCTCTAAAATGAATAAAACAAAACAATTGAAAGTGCCGGTATGCGCTCCAAGTGACGTGACCTGCATATATATATAGGGGGGTAGGGCAACGTGATTGTACCGCACCGGATGTACAGACAGGAAACATTTACATGTACTTCCGGTATACCTTGTGCACAATAAGTTGGCGGGTTCAGAGGAAGTAGCTTTCTTTATCAGACATAATGTTCCAACATTTATTTAGTTCTATGTCTTGTACTGCACTAACTTTCTCTCATCGCTCACTGTGGTGAGCACGGGCGTGGCAATTCCGAAGGCCCTAGCTGGATTTACACAGTTTTGGGTTAGGCGCCTCTCTATCATGTCTCTCTTGACCAACTCTTGTTCTCTACCGACTCTGACGCTATTAGAGGGCTAGTCGTTTCAATTCACTTGTTTTTAGGACGTTGATGATCGGAAGTTTTTCTCCCATCAAGGTAAAAACAACAAACAAGCCCCCTACAGATATATATATATATATATATATATATATATATATATATATATATATATATAGGTATATATATAAAAGGATATTTTCAACAAGATAAATACTTTATTGAAAACATATAATGTTATTTAAAAACCGTGTATTACAGAATTTGTTTGCGAAAGGAGTCAAAATTTTAAAGTCGCTGAAAAATCGGACTTTTTTGGAATTTCACACCAAGGAATTTCTCTCTCTTTTTAAAAAAAAATTATTAATAGTATCCTTTCATTTGTCATAGATAGATGTTCTTAATACTAGGTTCAGCAGGAATCATTGCAAATAGGTTATGTTAGGAAGGTTAGGTTTTTTTTTTTGTTTTTTTTTTTATAAATGTAACACATTAATTATTTTTTTATCAATAATTATTCACAATTACATCACAAAACTATTTGTACTATCTTGGAAAAAAAATGTGATAACAAATTTATTTTGGATGAATAAAATAATTTTTTTTATGAAAAATGTTATAGCCTATTCTTTTTTTGATACCTATCGTACTTACTCTAAAACCGTTAAAAAAAAAAGGTATTTAAATAGATAAATTCTACGCAAGTTTCTGAGAAAAATAATGTCTTATAAGGATAAAATAAAGCAAAAGCTTAAAGTTTCAAATATTTAATAGTATAACTATATACTATTAAATATTTGAAACTTTAAGCTTTTGCTTTATTTTATCCTTGAATATGGAGTTTCAACAAGAAATATCTGCTATTACATTAAAGTTAATGTCTTATAATTTATGTTTTGTATAAAATTAATATTTTTTTATACATTTTTAAACAAACGAATAAAATTCATGAAAGTTAATACAAACAGTTCTATGGTTAATTAGTTATATAAGAAGGTTTTTTTTTCAAAATTCATTACTCCTCTATTATTTAAAAGACTCAAAGATATATGCATAATCTGTTCTCGGGATGGTTATTCACCTTGGGGGGGGGGGGGTAGAAAACCAATTTACAAAATTTAAAAAACTCCCCCCCGCATCTAAACAATACGTAATAGATATATCTTGTGATACCTCAAATTAAAGCCCTTAGAAAAGCCAACAAATTTTTATTCTAAGAAAATAAAAATCGGCCAACGCATTCGTTCGCTACGCTCGACAATGTTATTTTGTAAGTAATTTTCTACAATTGTATAAAAATAGATTATGACGCTATGAAAAATAGCTCAATTGCACAACTAATTGTAATCAAACTTTCTCGCGAAAATAAAATTCTTGTATCAGTTCTGCCAACCCTACTAAATTATTGTTGTAGGTTGTACAAGAAATAATATTAATTTAGGTTAATTTTTAGAAATGTATGTACGGACTAAATGAAAAGACATTCACAACAATGGAAAGTTGACACGAAAAAAATATTGTAGACACCTAAATTTGTCATTGTTGCAATTTGACTGTCATGAAAACTATGAAAATTGTCTATTGAATGTTGACTTTGTCCAATCTTAACTACTCATTTCCCCTGTGGAATTAAGTTGTATTTGGTTCAAAATTGTTTTCTGTTTCGTTGTTGGATGTTCGAGGAGGAAAATATTTTGTAAAGTTAACGGTTTTCGAAATATTCAAAGTTAAATATTTTAAACGGCCGCCATTTTGAAACTTTTCTGTACACTTGTATAACGTAGTATGGAATGCGTTTAACAAGTCTTATCTCGATAATAGATTATTTGTAAAAGAAAAACAAAATGGCGGATAGAGTTTATATGAAAGTTACTTCTAAGTGTAATATCTAATTGATAAAAATCTGGGTTAAAACGAAAAAAGTTTATTTTTCATTTTTCACAGTTTGTCACCGGTAAAGTTTGTATTAAAACAAAATCAAAATATCAGGGAAAATGTAGCAGTTGTGTGAACTAGTTAACGCTTTCTTCTCTTCAGATTGTCCTGTCTACAATTCATAGGTTTATACACATGTAAAACAATAATTGCTGAACGTGTAAGTCTTAACGCCTACAAATCTCGTGTTAGGCAATCGCAACATTGAGTAGTATTGGTGGTTGCGTTAAACAATAGAAGGCGCTAAGAAACTATTGTTGATTAGAGGTGATTAAAAGCTGTGTAGAAAACAGTCCATTCAAAATTTTACAAAATTAAGCGCAACTCATTAATCACTAAATTTGTATTAAAAATGTTGTTTTTTGTTAAAATTTATACTTAAATATTTAAAATAATAATTTGAATTAATTTATTTTATTTTAGTAATAGATATGTAAGGTTAGATTTAGTTTATAAGCAAGACCCTCCGATGATGATAACCATGTTATCGAAATGTACATCAGGGCATTAAGTGGATATAATTAATAAAAAACAATCAATCAGATAATTGTGTTTTATTAAGTTCCAGTGATTGTGGTTAGGGGCAAATTCAAATTATTATTGTGAATTTCACCACAGTGCTCAACAAGATTGTATCTTAAATATTTAAATTGTGTAAAATTTGTAATGTCTTTTTAAATGTTCAAAAACAGAAGTTTGCTTGTGATCGGGGAAAACTTTTTGTAATAAATATGTCATATTTTAATTACCTTAAAATTTTTATTAAAAAATGTTGGAGGTGAAATTGCTCCCTCAAATAAATGTTTTACATCGAATTTCTTTGTTTCATTGAAATCAATCTTTTGAGTTTTAAATGTTTACCTCAAAGTGTACTGTAAGAATATTATTTCTCTAACAAGATTTACTATATCCTAATCTAACAAATTAAAATTTAACAAGGATACACATTGCCCTTACAATATTTTGTTATAAATACAGGGTGATTAAAATTTGGTCGAAAATTTTTTGAATATAAGTACACACTAAGTTGAAACCTCACTCTTGAAAAAAAAATTCTCTCAATTTGTTTTTTAACTATGAATTTTTTACTGTTTTTTTTTTTTTTTTTTTTTTTTTTTTTTTTTTTTTTTTTTTCAAAAATATCTTGACTATTCGACTTTCCTGCCGCCACTTGATACTTTTGGTATTATTTTAGGAAAGCTCTTAACATTTTGAGTAAAATACAACAACTTTAATTTTGAAAAGTAATAATGTTGGTGTATTTATTTAGTTTGAAACAGATAAAATAGATGTTTCCAGAAAATAATCGTGAAATATTCAAAACATTATTAGCGGATTGTTGTTAGGCATTATAAATAATTGTCAGATTGTATCAAAAACTTGTCCTTGCAATAAGCTTTAATGTATGATATATATAAGTCGTTACCCATTGACTGATCACGAAATATCTGGATCCAAGAAGCCTAGAATTATAATTTATTTTGAAAATAACTATTGAAATATTATTATTTTTAACTTTGTTTTTAGAAAAATATTTTCAAGATTCAGGGACAAATTAGTGAAAAAGAGAAGCAAAGTAAATAGGCGTCTTCATGGTACCTACCCAGCCCCCCTCTCTCTCTCTCTCTCTCTCTCTCTCTCTCTCTCTCTCTCTCTCTCTCTCTCTCTCTCTCTCTCTCTCTCTCTCTCTCTCTCTCTCTCTCTCTCTCTCTCTCTCTCTCTCTCCCACCAAGGGTGTTTTTGCCCCTAAAGCATATCTCTAGATCCAAGAAGCCTAGAGGTATGAATTTTTTAACATGGTTTGGGGTAGGTCTGTAGACGCGTAGTAAGAAAAGGTTTTGAAAATGTTCCACTCCAAGGGTGTTTTTTACCCCTAAAGCATATCTCTAGATCCAAGAAGCCTAGAGCTATGAATTTTTTAACATGGTTTGGGGTAGGTCTGTAAACGCGTACTAAGAGAGGGTTTTGAAAATGTTACACACTCCATGGGTGTTTTTTACCCCTAAAGCATATCTCTGGATCAAAGAAGCCTAGAGGTATGAATTTTTTAACATGGTTTGGGGTAGGTCTGTAGACGCGTACTAAGAGAGGGTTTTGAAAATGTTACACACTCCATGGGTGTTTTTTACCCCTAAAGCATATCTTTGGATCCAAGAAGCCTAGAGCTATGAATTTTTTAACATGGTTTGGGGTAGGTCTGTAGACGCGTACTAAGAGAGGGTTTTGAAAATGTTACACACTCCATGGGTGTTTTTTACCCCTAAAGCATATCTTTGGATCCAAGAAGCCTAGAGCTATGAATTTTTTAACATGGTTTGGGGTAGGTCTGTAGACGCGTACTAAGAGAGGGTTTTGAAAATGTTACACACTCCATGGGTGTTTTTTACCCCTAAAGCATATCTCTGGATCAAAGAAGCCTAGAGGTATGAATTTTTTAACATGGTTTGGGGTAGGTCTGTAGACGCGTAGTAAGAAAGGGTTTTGAAAATGTTACACTCCATGGTGTTTTTTACCCCTAAAACATGTATCATATATTTTTTTTTTATTGGCCGATTTTAATAAAAATTGGTGTGTTGCTGTATTTGGGCATAATTTATTTCCACAGCACCACCTTTAGGGTTGTGCTAAACAAAATATATCTTTATAAAACTATCCCCAGGTGAAACTGGGGCCATCAGCTAGTCGTTTTTATCTTTAACAATAACAATTTTTACTACACTAAAATAATAAGTTGCTATAGATGGAACACTTACTAAGCTTTTTATACGCGACTACACTGCACCGTCCCTCAAACCGTTGCCAGTAGGAATCTTTCTTAACCCGGCTGATAAACTGCCTTCACATTCATAATAACACTGAATCCATGCTGCGTGTTTGTAAAGGTAAAGTCATGATGGAATAACAACAATTAATTGTAAACTACTACAAGTTTACCACCTACTGGATTCCTGTGTTTGAAATTAGTCAATGAGAAAACTCGTTGCTATGGCAACAATGTAAATAACAGCTGTTTTAATAAATCCCAATAATCCACAAGAAAAACTCTTTATTGTATTCAGGTATAATTATTATACCTGAATACAATAAAGAGTTTTTCTTGTGGATTGGACAATAAATAACGAAACCACAACAAATTTAAAGTTTTACCTTACTTTTGAAAGACCCTGTATTTCTCTTGAGTGAAAAGGTTTTGCAACGAAATTAAGTAGGTTTTTGATTTTTGAAAAACTCAATCTCTTATTAAAGTTTAGAGAAAATCTCTTATAGATTTGAAAATTTGTTTTGTACATATTTCAAATCCATATAAGGGACAATTATTTTTATAAAAATGGAAGTCTTTTAAGCGGCTCTAGCGCCAACATATTAATTTCTTCGTCAAATAATCATACATATTCGTAATCAGAATAACTTGTAGTTTTATTTAATACCCCACACACATTGTTTCTAAAAATAAAATTTTTCAATTCGATAGTTTTTGCCCCCCACTATCAAAAGGTCATATTTGTTGCCGCTATATTTTCCCTACATGTGGGACAATATAAATGCAAAATTTGAAATGTAAAGGATTTATCGTCTTGTCTGTGTAGACGGGTTGCGACTTGCAGACACGTCAGTGTAATTATAAGGGTCCTTAGTTTTACCTACGGACCGTAAAATGAGAAATCAATGAAAATAGAATCTATCTTTTTAATCCCTATTGAATTGTCTCACAAAAACTGCTTTTAAAAACACTTACACGGCTACGCATTTCTCATTGTGTGGTTAAATTAAGTTGTATTCGTCGTACAGAAAACTATAATATATATGATTTCCCACTGCAATTTAATTTCAAATCCAAATAACCTTTACTCATATTTGTAGGGTTTAACCGTGTTCAAGTACAGTATCAGGGTGGGATATGATATCTGACATTTTACATTTGGCCTAGCGCCAACATATTAATTATTTCGACAAATAAACATACATATTCGTAATCAGAATAACTTCTAGTTTTATTTGATACCCCGCACAGATAATGTTTAAAATATTTGGGACAATATAATGAATATACGTGCAAAGTTTTAAAATATAAAGGATTTTTCGTTTTGTCTGTCTTGCAACTTACAGACGGACAGACAAGCGCCTGAAATTATAAAGGACAGAAACATTTCTTTCCTTAAACTAACTTTAGCAAGATAATTGCTGGAATAGTCCGTGTTATAACTGACAGAAGGCAGCACATCCTTCAAGTCTCAGTTATTGACTTGCTAAAGAATGCTGCCACCTATTGAAGACGTAAAACAGAAGTGTGCAATTTCCCCAATAACGTGTAAATTACCTGCGGTAAAACATTGGTACAAACTTAACAAAACGAAATAAAACCAATTATTCTTGTTAATAATTGTTTGGATATTACCCCCTAATCACAATCACTAGAAACAATAAATGAAACACTTTTTTTTCTTTCTGATCCTCTAAATGCCCATTTCGATAACATGGTTATCATCATCAGAGGGTATCGTTGTGTTTTATTTATTGTTCCTATTGATTGTAGTTAGGGTGTAATATTCAAACCGTTATTGTGAATTCACCACAGTACAGTGCTCAAAGAGATTCTTGTCGGTTTAAAAGGCGAACAACCTTTCGGGGTCCTTTATAAGAAGAAGAAGAAGAAAATGAAGACCAAAAATGCGTTTACCAAGATAATATATTGTTTGTAAAAGAAAAACAAAATGGCGGCTAGAGTTTATATGACAGTTACCTCTAAGTGTAATATCTAATTGATAAAAATCTGCGTTAAAACGAAAAATAGTTATTTGTGCAACTAGTGAGCACAGTGGCATTTTTTTAGAGAGAGAAAAATGTTGACGCACGAGGCTTGCCGAGTGCGTCAATTTTATCGAGTTTAAAAAAGTGCCACTTTGCTCACGAATTGCACATTATACTTTGTCTACAGTTGTTATTTTGTGACAAATGAAAAATATACTTCAGCAGTAACACAATTTAATAAAATATTAATTTAATACAATAGTGTTCAACCTCACGTCAAAACTGAGGTTATCTATGAATATTACAAATAACTTAGGTGTATTGTTGAGGAAACGGGATTGCCAACTTCAAAACTCGGCAAACGAAAAATACTCTCCGTGTACATACACTGTCAATCATCTTTATGAATAATTACTTCCTTTTTCAACTTTAAAACGTCGTTTTGTTGTTTATATACGTTATTTTACATGTAAGAATTAATCTAACATACATACGGGACATTTTCCTGTATATTATAAATCAAGTCAAATAAACTTAACCTAAATTTCGTTTTGTTCGGTTGCCATTCGGAGTGTGCAAAGTAGTGGGCAAAGTGAAACTGTTGAGAAATCAGCTGTTTTGCAAACTAATTTAAATGAACAAAATGTAACTTTGTCATCAACTGTAGACAAAGTATATTTTTCAATTTCACATTTAGTCACTTGTAAAGTTTGTATTAAAACAAAATCAAAATATCAGTGAAAATGTAGCAGTTGTTTGAACTGGTTAACGCTTTCTTCTCTTCAGATTGTCCTGTCTACAATTCATAGGTTAATAGACTTGTAAAACAATAATTGCTGAACTTTTGAGTCTCAACGCCTACAAATCTCGTGTTAGGCAATCGCAACATTGAGAAGTATTGGTGGTTGCGTTTGACAATTGGAGGCGCTAAGAAACTAGCTAGCCCTCGAATACTCTAATCGGGTTGGTCGAGAGAGACCTGATTGGAAAGATGAGAGAGAGAGAGAGAGAGAGAGAGAGAGAGAGAGAGAGAGAGAGAGAGAGAGAGAGAGAGAGAGAGAGAGAGAGAGAGAGAGAGAGAGAGAGAGAGAGAGAGAGAGAGAGAGAGAGAGAGAGAGAGAGAGAGAGAGAGAGAGAGAGAGGGAGAGAGAGAGAGAGAGAGAGAGAAGTATCTAACTCAAGGTGTAGATCCAGCTATGGTACCATGGGATTGTCCGTACTTACTATAAATGAACCGTGGACGCTGTTTCTGAGGGAATGACGCCTATTATCTGTATACAGTAACCTGGCGTCTGGACCCGGACCGTCCCCTCCTCGCTCCCTTCCTAACCCAGCTGTTTCCGTGATTAGTCACCTACTAGCGTTAACACTGTACTGTTTAACTTTTTTATGGGAGACAAAATTTTAAATTTTTTTCAGCATGGTTAAAATGTTTAGGAGAATATAAGCAAATTGATACAAACACGACACAAATGTATGTAAATAGTACGTAAACATGTAAATAATAAGTATGTGATTATGCAAATAGTAGCTGTGTAAAGAGCTTTCTACTGGCGGCTTTTACAAACGGAATAGTGTCGTGTTTGGTATCAATTTGCTTTTTTTTTCTAAACATTTTAACCATGCTGAAAAAATTTAAAATTGTGTCTCCTATAAAAAAAGTTAAACAGTGCAGTGTTAACGCTAGTAGATGACTCATCACTGAAACAGCTGGGTGAGGAAGGGAGCGACGCGCGACGGGGGGACGGTCCGGGTCCAGACGCCAAGTTACTGTATACAGACTATAAACCTCACTTGTGACGGTTAATCGTATTTTCGTTCAAATCGAGTCGTTAACGACGGTAGTCAAGATTCGTTACGACTTTTCGTTAATTATTTTTGAACGTAATATTTGCGATACTACGCACGAAGTTGGGTCATTAGCTTTGACATTTCATTAAAGTTTCAACGAAATCGGTAGTGACGGTTTTGAGAAACTGCGTATTTTTTAACAGACGCTTTGGGTTAACTCAGGAACCGATATTTTATGGTAAATTGGATTCTACACTCGAGTTAAGTTTTATCAATATCGTTAGTCCCGTTTTTGATACAATAGTAAATTTTGTGTTATTTTTTTCTTATGGCAGTCGAACAAAGATTTGAATTATTTAAAAAATTGAAATATAAACTGTCCTAAGATAGATTCAAAATATAACTACAAACCAAATTACGAGGCGTGTCCGGAAAATAAGTACCGTTAAAAGAAAACTATTTATATTTAGAAGAATTTGAAAAAAAAAATGTTTAAACTGAAAATGAACTGATAAAATAATATTAACAAGAAAATATATAACCAATCAGAAGTAATCAGATCTGAAACTCTCTAAATTCGTCACTTCACAAAGTAAACGAAATCTGAGGGAAATCTTAAGCCTCGTATCCGGGTCATGGCACTTTCAAGAAGCATCTTAACACCATGGGATTATTCCTAGGAAACTTTGTAATCAGCAACTAGAAACTGCAGAACATATACTTCGAAGCAATAGGAAGGTAGAAAACAACTGATCTTCGGCCTAGATGCGATCTTGGAAGCGACAAGCACTCTAGCGGGGAAAATCCTGTCTCTGTCCAAAGGAATAGACATAAGCTAGTTAGGAATTTAAGATGTAGACAAAAAGTCTTATAGCCTGAAGTGTCTAGAGCGTAAAACCCACTTCAATTTATAATAATAAGTTGGCAGCTTACTTACGGGACACACTCTATAGACGAGACCTTAACGGATGAATACAGTACTAAAGTAAGTCTTGAAGATGGAAGAACTTCGAAACGCGTCGACAAATATAAATAACAAGGCATTGCTGGTATTGGCAGAATATTAACCTAATCAAACCTGGCCTCTCTTCTCCTATTTATGGGGGACTCTTTATATCAGGAGGGCGATTTCTCCTGAGGGCCTGCTTGACCTTCCTTAAAAAGGTTTATTGTTTCCTAACCTAACCTAACTTAACCTAATCCAACCTAACCTAACCTAACCTGGTCTCTCTTCTCCTATTTGTTGGGGACTTTCTCTATCAGGAGGGCGATTTCTTTTGAGAGCCTACTTGTTCTTCCTTTAAAAGGTTTATTATTTCCTAACCTAACCTAACCTAACCTAACCTAACCTAACCTAACCTAACCTAACCTAACCTAACCTAACTTAACCTAATCCAACTTAACCTAACCTAACCTGGTCTCTCTTCTCCTATTTGTTGGGGACTTTTTCTATCAACAGGACGATTTCGTCTGAGAGCCTACTGTACTTGTTCTTCCTTTAAAAGGTTTATTATTTCCTAACCTAACCTAACCTAACTTAACCTAACCTAACCTGGTCTCTCTTCTCCTATTTGTTGGGGACTTTCTCTATCAGGAGGGCGATTTCTTTTGAGAGCCTACTTCTTCTTCCTTTAAAAGGTTTATTATTTCCTAACCTAACCTAACCTAACCTAACCTAACCTAACTTAACCTAACCTAACCTGGTCTCTCTTCTCCTATTTGTTGGGGACTTTTTCTATCAGGTGGGCGATTCCTCCTGAGGGCCTGCTTGACCTTCCTCAACTAGTTTTATTATTTCCGCGTTGTCAAGGAAATCTCAAGGAAGCCGAGGACTCCCGTGGTGATAGTCATCTCAGACGCTATGTTTCATCAACACTTTCAGTTACTGAGAGTCTTGTTCTCTCTCTGTTGTTTTTGCATCTTGGGGAAGAATGGTCCACCCAGCCAGATCTGTCAGAGATCAGCAAGTACCTTACAGGCTTTGTATGCGACAGCTTTTACCCGGTTATTATTCAGCACTTCGCTTTCTACTTTAGGTTTGGACTGAAAAACAAAAGAATATTGACGAATTCATAGGGGAGAGAGAAAGAGAGAGAGAGAGAGAGAGAGAGAGAGAGAGAGAGAGAGAGAGAGAGAGATGAATTGAAAAAGTGGTGACAGAATGGATTAAGCAAGATCCACTTGCACAGGAGTGAGAGGTACAGAACAACATGAAGTTTAGAGATCTGAAGAAGCTGTACTGGATGTTCCCATGGGGGGGGGGGAGGGGATCGATTCTTAGATAAAATTAATATATCAAAACTTTGTTAATAAGCAATGCATCGGGAGTAGGACACGAATGTTGTAAACTTTGTTGCCAACTTGCTAGAAACAAAACTTGGCTGTGTGCCAAACCATCTGTTGAGTCGTTACAATGTGTCCCCGTATTGTACAAGTTGTAATCGGGTTTACACCTCTAATATTTCGTAAAGATTTCTTTTCATCCTTCAATAATAATTGAACGTTACAATAAACATTGCACAAACTTTCTCACAATCTGCACAGTTGGAATGATCTTCGTCTCTGTACAGTATGGGGAGAATTTGGTTGAAAAAAAATGGCGTCCGTACGCCGTCGTTGTCGTCTGTAAGTAAGCAAGATGGCGGTTACAAAAATTAAGATGGGAATATGAAATTTGGTGTAGAGGACCTGTTTGGTGTGTTCATTGAAATTATGGAAAAGCGAAATCTACAATGGCGGAGATTTTAAACGGTTTTTTGTTCATATCTCGTGAAATATTCAACTTATAAGAGACTAAATTAGATGAAAATATGCAGATTTAAATTCTGCGTGCAGTGGTACCAACCTCATCCCTCTACGATGACAAATAGCGAAGTTATAATCAAAAAATAAAATTTAAATATATTCGTCAAGGCCGTATCGCCGACACGAGCGTAGCGAGAAGATACATGAGCTTCCCTGTCCACCAAACCCGAAACACGAGCGTAGCGAGTGGAGACGCTTTAATATACACACATCTAAAACGACAAAAAATAGTGATATACACAATTACGAGGTTCAGAAAACCTGTGTAACAACTGTTTTAAACAAACTTACCCTACTGGATAAGACTCCTTGATCTAACAATACAATTTAACATTTCCTACAAGGTCTAATCTAGAGGATCCGCGTGTATTATATTGTACGGTGGGGCTGGGTGAGTACCTTGATAACGCCTATCAACTTGTCATATTTATTTGACATTTCCTTGTGATGTAACAAGTACAAATATACAAGGTGTGGAGCGCCTTCAATAAGACAAGTGGGCAATCTGAATGCAGTATGTATATTGCATATCCAGCGCCGTACCTTAGAGGGGGAAAATATCTTTGTCTACAGTTAGTTATTGACAAAGTGGCATTTTGTTCATTTACAATTAGTTTGCAAAACAGCTGATTTCTCAACAGTTTCACTTTGTCCACTACTTTGCACACTCCGAATGGCAACTGAACAAAACGAAATTTAGGTTAAGTTTATTTGAATTGATTTATAATATACAGGAAATGTCCCGTATGTAGGTTAGATTGATTCTTACATGTAAAATAACATAAATAAACAACAAAACAACGTTTTAAAGTTGAAAAAGGAAGTAATTATTCATGAATATGATTGACAGTGTAATGTACATGGAGAGTATTTTTCGTTTGCCGAGTTTTGAAGTTGGCAATCCCGTTTCCTCAACAATACACTTAAGTTATTTGTAATATTCATAAATAACCTCAGTTTTGACGTGAGAACTTCTACTCAGTGTTGATGTGTTGTTTAGCACTACTTCTATATTTTGTGTAGTTAGTTTTAAAATATGGACAGTTAAGAGGATGAAAACCTGTCAAATACCCCGCCTAAATTAGCGGAAAAAGCTAACAACGTTGTACTAATTCTCCTTCCTGTCAAATCAAGGAAAAAGTACGACCGCCAGTATGAACTGTTTTTATCACAAAATATGGACAACTGTAGACAAAGTATAATGTGCAATTCGTGAGCAAAGTGTCTTTTTTTAAACTCGATAAAATTGACGCACTCGGCAAGCCTCGTGCGTCAACATTTTTCTCTCGTTTAAAAAAGCGCCACTTTGCTCACTAGTTGCACAAAAACTATTGTTAGGAAATTGTACAATTTCTTTTTTGTTTATTTAAAACCCTACAAGTGGTATTCCGCTGTCATTCTAGTGTTTATGTGACAAGAAATCACTTTTATTTTGCAATTCAACATTTACCCTAGTATAAACCATCCTAAGGCAATAATTTTTATACTGTTTTAAAGATAATTTTCCATAGATTATTACCATACAACCTAAAGTTCATAAAATGTTGTCAATTTTATTTAATAAATTTAATAATTTAATGGTGATTTTTCAAATTAGGCAAACTATTTTCCCTTTTTTCGTAAAACATTTTTTTTTTGAAAATGTAACAAATTATTTTTTTCTTCTTCTAAATAATTATTCACAAAATATTATACAAAACTTTTGTATATCTTGAAAAAAAGTGGTAAGCTATTGATTTTGGATGATACAGGTGTTTCTGAAAAATGTTAACTTCATTTTTTGACACCTATCATACTCCAAAACTGTTTCATTTTTTTTTTTTTAACATAGATAAATTCTACGCATCTCTCTGAGAAAAATGATATCCTACAAGTTAGGTTTTGCATAAAATTATTATTTTTATTGAATTTTTAAAGAAAACAAAACCTTTAACATTGCCACTTGTAAGGTTAAAGGTTTTGGTTTCTTCTAAAAAACCTCTCAAAGTTTGACACTGTATGTAATGATTTAGCAACACAATTAGAAGAGAAATTTTTATAAATAGTTTTTTACAATTTTGGATATATTATTTAGAACAGAACAATGTGTTTAATAAGTTTAGTAGATCAAGCATGGAATGTTTTATTGTAATTTGTTTACTCCCTTACTTGTATGCTGTACCTCCCTGTGGAGCAAAGAGCCTTAACAATGCTCTCCTGTGAACTCTTTAAGATGAAAAACTATCTTCAATCAGATCTTTCCCTTTCGCTCACAGTGTTTCGCAATGTCATCTTACCTTTCTTTTTGTTTTTGAGGTTTCTATTCAAGGGTTTTTCTTAATATGGTGTTAACAAAAGAAACCTAGGTTCAATAAATACTGCTACACCACGATAAAGTGGTTAAAGATAATAAAACACAATTTTTATTTTGTACTAGACTAATAAAAAGAGGATAGTACAAAATAAAAATTGTGTTTTATTATCTTTAAACATGGAATTCCACCAAGAACCATCGGTCTCAACAGTAATGAAAAATAAAGAGGTTAGTTATTTAATTTACATTGGAAATTCATCATTAGCATAAATATAATTAAATTTAATCATAGGCCATATTTTATTCACAATCAGCTGAATATATTATTTCAGTTCGTTCTCTAAATACTGTTTGTAATTTTATTGTAAATAATTCTAAGGTATTAAAAACTAATTCCGTTTTGCGAGTAAATATACATGTTCCGCTCTCAAATAGGTTTTGTATAGAGGACATGAATACACTCGATGTGTATTTAAATTATACAGGGTGTTCAAAAAATGTGGGGCAATAATTTACGTAGTGATTCCTTGGGTCAAAATAAGCAAAAAAGTTTATATAGACATATGTCCTATCTCGTTTCGTTTAGCGTCTGTCTGTCTGTATGTGTTTTTTTACAAAATAATACATAACTCATTAACGGTTTGAGTTACAGCGTTGAGATTCAGCAGAAATGTTCATCTTATTGGCCGCTATATTTGTGCAAACTATGAATACAATATCATTAACCGTATCAAAATGGCGGCTATTTTAAATATTTGACGGCAAATTTCAGGAAAACCGTTAGTTTTACAAAAAATTGCAAGATACATAAAATGTAGTAAGTTTTATGGAGATTCCAACGATATCTTATTAAGCTTATTTTGGACGAAGAATAACAGAGAAATTAATTTCTTCCTTGCTATACCTACAGTTTTCTCCATTTAAACAATGTTAAAACTGTAATAAATATCATAAAATCACAAATTATCAATGCATAAATATTATTTTATTTTCAAACATGTACAAAATGAACACTTTAAAAAAAAAACACAACTTTTGTGATTTTATGATATTTGTTACAGTTTTAACATTGTTTAAGAGGAGAAAACTGTAGGTATAGCAAGGAAGAAATTAATTTCTCTGTTATTCTTCGTCCAAAATAAGCTTAATAAGATATCGTTGGAATCTCCATAAAACCTACTACATTTTATGTACCCTATCTTGCATTTTTTTTTGTAAAATTAACGGTTTTCGTGAAATTTGTTGTCAAATATTAACAATAGCCGCCATTTTGAAACGGTTAAAGATTTTTTTAAAATTCATATTTTGCACAAAAATAGCGGCCAATAAGATGAACATTTGTGCAGAATCTCAAAGCTGTAACTCAAACCGTTAAGGAGTTAAGAATTATTTTATAAAAAACACATACAGACAGACAGACGCTAAACGAATCGAGATAGGACATATGTCTATATAAACGTTTTTGCTTATTTAGACCCAAGGAATCACTACGTAAATTATTGCCCAACATTTTTCGAACACCCTGTATAGTGCTTGCGGTAAATTCATCATAAGTTCCTCAATTAACGTGTTAGCAAGGATCTGTTTTATAGGAAAACAGACTGTACCAATCTTATTTATTGGTCGTTAATTTTTTTTTTTTTTAAACAGTTGGAGTTCCTGATTGAAACCACTTCTAAATTATTTTTGAGCTCACTGAAATATCGATCAATTTGACGTAGGTAGTATTTCAACCCCTCCCCCCCCACTCGTGTCATATCTGTATTACAGTCTGTGGGAATATTAATCTTTTTACAATCAACCAGTCCTATAGGTCCACAGTCATTGCAGGATAACAGTTCATATCACAATGTGTGTAGAAGTAAATTTATCTAATTTAATGTTATAAATTGAATGTCACATGAAATATCGCAGTGTCTTGGACCTGGTGGGCCTCAAAGTATTTAAGGAGCCTTCGCTCGCTACGCTTATAATACGGTCCTGCAGGATATCGTAATTACAGGAATTACATTTTCTTTTAAGGTCAGGATTCGAAATTACACACACTACAGCTACAAAAACATGGATTTATGACCGTAAGCGGTTTTAGTTGTATACATGTATGCATACACATTATATATTTGTAGAAATGTTGTCATGCGAATACAAGGTGTTTCAGACCACATGGACACTATCTGTAACGCCTAAACGAAACCAGATAAAAATTTCCTTCCAATTAGAACCCACCTTTTTCGACCCCAAAGAATTCAGGAAAATTATTTTCGACGCTCCTCAATGACCGAAAAGGGCACTTTTGGGGGGCAGGGTGGTGTTTTTGGAAAATTTTCAAATAGAAACATAGGTCGTGTGATACCTCATTTTGAAGGTTTCTCTTTTGGGGCAAAAAAAAACTGTTATCTTTTCATTATTGTACAGGGTGTGACGAAATAAAATTATTTTCGTAAATGCCATTTTTTTACAGTTATTCAATGGTGCAAGATAGATCCAAACTTTCAATACAAAAAAAAAATGTTTGTTTTCAAAAGGTCTCTCAAATGGTACAATTTTCAATCTAGGTTGCTGTTTGAATTTTTTTACTTTTTGCTCTATAAAAGTTATTAGTTTGAAATTTATTAAAAATTTGAAAATTACATAGAAGTCCATACTACCCCCATATGTCCTTGAAAGGGTGTGTTCTTGTAAAACTAGAAAAAAAATTGGTTGCCCTATCTTTGTTAGGGAGCTGGCAGTCACATTTCCCACTAAAAACTTAAAAAAACAAAATTTCGTCACACCCTGTACAGTAATGAAAAGATAACAGTTTTTTTTTTCTCCAAAAATGTTCAGAAAAGAGAGACGACCTTCTCTTAATCTAAAAATGCACATATATACGCATGGAATAGTCAGTAAATGCGTGTAAACGTGCGAAATGTGTGCACTTTTTTTGTAGTTGTAATGTGTGTGTGTGTATAAATAAATACATGTAAAAATTTATATCAAAATACTTGTTATTACATGTACAAGCACTTACATATCCATATTTAGCGCTTTTTACTGTACAAAAATCGGTTTAAATTTTTAAAAAATGCATTCCCCCCCCCCCGTAAAAATACCTTCTTTATAATTGCAAAAAATGTCTCAACTTTGAGGTCTCGTATCTCTCTCCCAGTGCGTCTGATGAAAAAATTACTAAGGACAAATTTGATGGGAAATTTAGTCGGCTACAATTTCTGTTTAAACGTTTTTGATATATTTTACTAAATACCGTTTTGAATCACTTTTTAACCCCTTCAAGGGGGGCCAGCGGTGAGCTGGAGTGTCCCCCCCTCCATTGAAGTAACCCCAAAACTTAACCAAATTTTGTGCCTGGAGGATTTTTGTTCATCATAAATCTTCATTCAGTGGTCTATTTAGGTTATGAAAGGTGCCTGATTAAGTCTCGTATAAAATCTGGCGTACTGCCAAACTTTGAAACCAACTGTTGAATGCCTGTTACTACTCTTTGGGGATGCTTTGTGCATTGGACAAAATAAGCTGTCTCCATTACAAAGCTATTAGGAAATAAGACAATGGTTTGTGTGTGGAGGGAAGGAAATTTATAGTTTAAACAATTTGAATACATATTGAGACTTGTGATACTTGATGTTACAACTTGAAACGTTTATTTATTCCTCGCGTTTCAACGGTAAAGTCGTCATCTTCGCGAGCTGCAATACTGAAGATGACGGTTTTGTCGTTGAATTAACAATTTAATTCTGTTCTAGTTAGTTTAATGATTGATTGTTCATAATATTAAAATGGTTTAATAGGATGTTTGTCTTTATTTGCGTTTATAAAAACTAATAGTCAACGTTTCGAGAGTATAGATCAACTCTCTTTATCAAGTAGCCTAAACCTCTAGGTTAGGTTAGACTTGGTTAGGTTAGGTTTGGTTACGTTAGATTAGTTAGGTTAGGTTAGGTTTGGTTAGGTTAGGTTTGGTTACGTTAGATTAGGTTAGGTTAGATTTGGTAAGGTGAGGTTAGGTTTCGTTAGATTAGGTTAGGTTTGGTTAGGTGAGGTTAGGTTAGGTTCGGTTTGGTTACGTTAGATTAGGTTAGGTTAGATTTGGTAAGGTGAGGTTAGGTTTGGTTAGGTTAGGTTAGGTTTGGTTAGGTGAGGTTAGGTTAGGTTATGTTAGGTGAGGTCAGGTTAAGTGAGGGCGTATAAAAGAGAAAAACACATACAACTTGGTCTTTTTAACACGTCCCTAAGCTATGTTACTGTTTTTTCCTTTTATTTTCTATCTTTAACACTTGAAGAATAGGAGTTGATTTACTCTCGAAACGTCGTATGATGGTTTTTATATGCACAGATCATGGCAAATTTAACCTAACCTAACCTAACTTAACTTAGCCTAACACAACATAATATAACCTAAACTAACCTAACCTAACTTAATTTAACCTAAACTAACTTAACCTAACCTAACCTAACCTAACTTAACCTAACCTAAACTAACTTAACTTAACATAACCTAAACTAACCTAACCTAACCTAACTTAACCTAACCTAACCTAACCTAACTTAACTTAACTTAACCTAACCTAACCTAACCTAACTTAACCTAACCTAAACTAACTTAACTTAACATAACCTAAACTAACCTAACCTAACCTAACTTAACCTAACCTAACCTAACTTAACTTAACTTAACCTAACCTAACTTAACCTAACCTAAACTAACTTAACTTAACATAACCCAAACTAACCTAACCTAACCTAACCTAACTTAACTTAACTTAACCTAACCTAACTTAACGGGCTTCGTAGATTCGTATATATTAAACGGTCTTCACTCGCTTCGCCCGTGTCTGTCGCATTTCCAAAGTGTACGTTATGTAAACAAGCTCCCCACTCGCTTCGCTCTGTCGGTAACTCGGCCTTGCTGGATCTAGTAACTATAAGAATATCATGTTTACTTGAAAGGTTAGGTTTTGAAATTATATTTTTGACAATAACTTCGCTATTTATTTGTCATCGTAGAGAGGTGGGGTTGGTGTCATTACATGCAGAATTGTAATCTGCAAATTTGTATCTAATTTAGTGTGTTATAAGTTGAATAACAAACGAGATATGAACAAAAACCTGTTTTCAATTTTCATGTTATTAATTTTTGTGGCCGCTATCGTGCTTACGTACAGACGACAACGACGGGCGGACAGATAAATCTTAAGGTTTTCTGATGAAAAATTCTTTATTTAAATATAGTCATCATTAAATTACACAATTAAGTTATCACTTAATTTCTTTTTTTAATTTTTTGTATATTGAAAAATCACTTATATTTCTGTTCCCCCCTCCCCTCATCCATATTATGAAGGAATCAAATTCCATTTCCATCTCTTCGGTACCAACATCAAGCTCGACAAACGAACTTAAACAAAATAAATTCACAAATTAAATTAGCAATTAATTTTTTTTTTAATTTATGTGTGTATTGAAATCATTTATATTTCTATCCCCCTCCCCCTCCCCATATTATGAATCAATAAAATTCAATTTGCATCTCTCCGGTACCAATATCAACTCGACAAACGAACGTAAACAAAATAAATTCACAAATTAAATTAGCAATTAATTTTCATTTTAAATTTTTTGTGTGTATTGAAATCATTTATATTTCTATCCCCTCCCCCTCCCCATATTATGAAGCATTCAAATTCCATTTGCATCTCTCCGATACAAATATCGAGCTCGACAAACGAACGTAAACAAAATAAATTCACAAATTAAATTAGCAGTTAATTTTTTTTAAAATTTATGTGTGTATTGAAATCATTTATATTTCTATCCCCCTCCCCATATTATGAAGCAATAAAATTCAATTTGCATCTCTCCGATACAAATATCGAGCTCGACAAACGAACGTAAACAAAATAAATTCACAAATTAAATTAGCAGTTAATATTTTTTTTTAAATTCTTTTTTGTATTGAAATCATTTATATTTCTATCCCCCTCCCCCTCCCCATATTATGAAGCATTCAAATTCCATTTGCATCTCTTCGGTACCAACATCAAGCTCGTCAAACGAACGTAAACAAAATAAATTCACAAATTAAATTAGCAATAAATTTTTTTTAAATTTTTGTGTATTGAAATCATTTATATTTCTATCCCCCTCCCCCTCCCCATATTATGAAGCAATCAAATTCTATTTTAATCTCTTCGGTACCAATATCAAGCTCGACAAACGAACGTAAACAAAATAAATTCACAAATTAAATTAGCAATTAATTTTCATTTTAAATTTTTTGTGTGTATTGAAATCATTTATATTTCTATCCCCTCCCCCTCCCCATATTATGAAGCAATCAAATTCCATTTTAATCTCTTCGGTACCAATATCAAGCTCGACAAACGAACGTAAAGAAAATAAATTTACAAATTAAATTAGCAATTAATTTTTATTTTAAATTTTTGTGTATTGAAATCATTTATATTTCTATCCCCCTCCCCCTCCCCATATTATGAAGCAATCAAATTCTATTTTAATCTCTTCGGTACCAATATCAAGCTCGACAAACGAACGTAAACAAAATAAATTCACAAATTAAATTAGCAATTAATTTTCATTTTAAATTTTTTGTGTGTATTGAAATCATTTATATTTCTATCCCCTCCCCCTCCCCATATTATGAAGCAATCAAATTCCATTTTAATCTCTTCGGTACCAATATCAAGCTCGACAAACGAACGTAAAGAAAATAAATTTACAAATTAAATTAGCAATTAATTTTTATTTTAAATTTTTGTGTGTATTGAAATCATTTATATTTCTATCCCCCTCCCCCTCTCCATATTATGAAGCAATCAAATTCCATTTTAATCTCTTCGATACCAATATCAAGCTCGACAAACGAACGTAAAGAAAATAAATTTACAAATTAAATTAGCAATTAATTTTTATTTTTTAAAATTCTTTTGTGTATTGAAATCATTTATATTTCTATCCCTCTCCCCCTCCCCATATTATGAAGCAATCAAATCCCATTTGCAAATATTCGGTACCAATATCAAGCTCGTCAAACGAACGTAAACAAAATAAATTCACAAATTAAATTAGCAGTTAATATTTTTTAAAATTTTTGTGTGCATTGAAATCATTTACTGTATATTTCTATTCTCCTCCCCCTCCCCATATTATGAAGCAATAAAATTCCATTTGCATCTCTTCGATACCAATATGAAGCTCGACAAACGAACGCACGCTTCCCAGGAGGTGGGGGGGAGGTGGTCGACCGGTGCTGCTCCTAGCGACAACTTACCCCAACACACCTTCAGTTAGAAGTAGACCACCCACCTGTTAGCTAGCTGTAACATCGTAACATTGCAATCCGCTCGGATTTATTTTTTACACTTTTTGTTGTTGTTTATTTTTCTTTTACAGTATTTGTTTAGTGTGCCATTACTGTGCCTATGTGATTAGAATATACTTGAGTGTCTTGTGCTTTCTATATTGCTTCGGTAAATTGTGTTAACCAGTGTGACCAACCTTAATAGAGCTATATTTAGTCTACGTAGGGATTTGCTGGGGAAAAATATAGATCCGGAAAAATAATGTAGATAGAATAATAGTTTAGTTGTTTGATAGGAGGGCAATGGTTTTTTTTTGTAGGGTGTTGGAGTCACACACGCACGCACACGCACGCACACACGCACACACACACACACACACACACACACACACACACATGTTTAAATGAATGCAACGTTTTTGTAGAAAAAATATACTTGTGTATTTTTAACGGGAAAAAATAAATTTTACCCCCATTTTATACGTCCTAAAGAGAAAGTCAAATGTGGGTAAAAAAATAAATTTCCTATTTCGGAACTGTCCCGTTCAATATAAACTGTGTTTTTTTTAAAACGATTTTCTCGTATCTCCATCGGTTATCTCTCTTAGACAGAACTAGATTTTTGATTTAAGGTAAATTTTCTACATTTTCCCACAAATTATTTAATCTTTTGAAGACAGCTAGAATCATCAAATTTGGCACGCTTTAGGGGGGTTGGATGTGCCCACATGCTCGCCAAATTTGATGATTTTAGGTATTTTAAAAGTGTGTAAAAAATAAACAATTTGTGGGAAATATTAACTTTCGAACTACAAATTTGATCCCCCCCCCCGTTTACACCTCTTTCAAAATCCACTGTGCTGGGGGGAGGGGGAGGGGGAGCGAACCGAGTAATAAATACTCTACAGTAGAAACAACTTTTCTAATTTTATTGTTCATTTTACAAAAAATCATATTATAACGAGTAACTAGAAAAAAAAATGTAACTATAGAAAATAATTATTTAAAGAGAGGTAGATTAAACCGTAAATCTTTCTTTACCAAAAAAAAATAATATAGAGTTAAAATAAGAACCACTATGTAAAGGGGAAACGTAAGGACTTCATTTAGGCCTGTTTTTGAAACTACCCTCGATTGTGTGGTCAAATTCGTTCAAGTGGGCATAATTTAGTAGTCTCTTAATAATTGTCGTAAAATTACAATTTCATCAAAATCGACTGTGACGATTTTGATGAAATTTTGCTCAAATGTAGCCTCTAAAGTCCTAAACAAAACGTACTCGTCGCCAACTCTTAAAAAATGACGGTTGCTGAGTTATTGCGAATAAACAAAAAATCGGTCATGAGGCTGTTAAAAAAACGTAATTTCTCAAAATTGGTTATGACGATTTTGATAAAATTTTGCTCAAATGTAGCATCTAAAGTCCTAAACAAAACGTACTCGTCGCTAACTCTTAAAAAATGCCGGTTGCTTAGTTATTGTGAAAAAATAAAAAATCGGTTATGAGGCTGTTAAAAAAACGTAATTTCTCAAAATTGGTTATGACGATTTTGATAAAATTTTGCTCAAATGTAGCCTCTAAAGTCCTAAACAAAACGTACTCGTCGCTAACTCTTAAAAAATGCCGGTTGCTGAGTTATCGGGGAATAAATTAAAAAAAGTCGTTATAAAAACGTAAGTTCTGATTTAAACGTAAGTTAGTGAAATGTGTAAATTAATGACCTACAAACCTGCGCGCATTAATAATCACGCAGTCAATAAACCTTGACCGTCTTTATTCCAAATATTTATCAAGTACGACTTGTGATGTGATTTATAGCTGAAGTATTTTAGACCTTTTTTAAAATAATTTTTTTTTTTCAAAAATGGCGCCCGTAGGTCACATTCATTTTTTGATAGGGAACTATCGGCATTACATTTTGGTTCGTTTTTGGATGAGGGAGTGGGAAAGTTTGTGTGCAATAGTTTTGCACCTTTTGTTTAATATATTTAAGACGTTAGGGAGATTTTATATCTAAAATGTTTGAAACCGGCGTTGACTGAAAATCAAATTTATTTAGATTTTTTTTGGTAATTGCATTTTTTTTTTCCAGTAGTTAATGAGAAATGGTTGATCTAAAATAAATATATATAAGCTATTGCCGTTGGTAGTTTTTGTTCTTTCTTAATTAAATACATTGGTTCAATCAACGCGTTTAATTGAATTTAAAAGTTGACACACCCTGTACCTTGAACCGTATACAGTAATTTATTCGATTCCTGTCTTATTTTTTCCAGTATTTCAATCATTTCTACTTTAAAAGCAATTCAACGGGTACATGACTTTTGAACACCCTGTATAGTCTAAAACAATTTGTTGTTTATCTATTGAGACCGCCCGATGTGGCAAATTGGTTGTGAACAGATCACCAACTGAGAAAAAAAAAACACGTTGTCTTAGGTGTAACCTGTAATTATCCTCGACATTGTCGTTTGATGATTGGAGAAATATATTCGACATTCAGTGTTGATTGACGTCTTTTTTTTGAGTAAAATTCATTGTTGTTTAGTAGCGACCTCTCGTTATTCCTTTAAAAAAAAGAGAACATTGAAATTCTCCTCTCTTAATTACCGTCACGTTTGGAAAAGAACTAAAAAAACCTGATAGAAAAGTATCCTAACCTAACCTAGACTAACTTAACCTAACCTTACCTATCCTAACCTAACCTCTCCTAACTAAACCTAACCTAACCTAACCTAACCTAACCTAACCTATCCTAACCTAACCTAACCTAACCTAACCTAACCTAACCTAACCTAACCTAACCTAACCTAACCTAACCTAACCTAACCTAACCTAACCAACTGAGAAAAATAAAACACGTTGTCTTAGGTGTACTCTGTAATTATCCTCGACATTGTCGTTTGATGATTGGAGAAATATATTCGACATTCAGTGTTGATTGACGTTTTTTTTTGAGTAAAATTCATTGTTGTTTAGTAGCGACCTCTCGTTATTCCTTTAAAAAAAAGAGAACATTGAAATTCTCCTCTCTTAATTACCGTCACGTTTGGAAAAGAACTAAAAAAACCTGATAGAAAAGTATCCTAACCTAACCTAGACTAACTTAACCTAACCTTACCTATCCTAACCTAACCTCTCCTAACTAAACCTAACCTAACCTAACCTAACCTAACCTAACCTAACCTAACCTAACCTAACCTAACCTAACCTAACCTAACCTAACCTAACCAACTGAGAAAAATAAAACACGTTGTCTTAGGTGTACTCTGTAATTATCCTCGACATTGTCGTTTGATGATTGGAGAAATATATTCGACATTCAGTGTTGATTGACGTTTTTTTTTGAGTAAAATTCATTGTTGTTTAGTAGCGACCTCTCGTTATTCCTTTAAAAAAAAGAGAACATTGAAATTCTCCTCTCTTAATTACCGTCACGTTTGGAAAAGAACTAAAAAAACCTGATAGAAAAGTATCCTAACCTAACCTAGACTAACTTAACCTAACCTTACCTATCCTAACCTAACCTCTCCTAACTAAACCTAACCTAACCTAACCTAACCTAACCTAACCTAACCTAACCTAACCTAACCTAACCTAACCTAACCTAACCTAACCTAACCAACTGAGAAAAATAAAACACGTTGTCTTAGGTGTACTCTGTAATTATCCTCGACATTGTCGTTTGATGATTGGAGAAATATATTCGACATTCAGTGTTGATTGACGTCTTTTTTTTGAGTAAAATTCATTGTTGTTTAGTAGCGACCTCTCGTTATTCCTTTAAAAAAAAGAGAACATTGAAATTCTCCTCTCTTAATTACCGTCACGTTTGGAAAAGAACTAAAAAAACCTGATAGAAAAGTATCCTAACCTAACCTAGACTAACTTAACCTAACCTTACCTATCCTAACCTAACCTCTCCTAACTAAACCTAACCTAACCTAACCTAACCTAACCTAACCTATCCTAACCTAACCTAACCTAACCTAACCTAACCTAACCTAACCTAACCTAACCTAACCTAACCTAACCTAACCTAACCTAACCAACTGAGAAAAATAAAACACGTTGTCTTAGGTGTACTCTGTAATTATCCTCGACATTGTCGTTTGATGATTGGAGAAATATATTCGACATTCAGTGTTGATTGACGTTTTTTTTTGAGTAAAATTCATTGTTGTTTAGTAGCGACCTCTCGTTATTCCTTTAAAAAAAAGAGAACATTGAAATTCTCCTCTCTTAATTACCGTCACGTTTGGAAAAGAACTAAAAAAACCTGATAGAAAAGTATCCTAACCTAACCTAGACTAACTTAACCTAACCTTACCTATCCTAACCTAACCTCTCCTAACTAAACCTAACCTAACCTAACCTAACCTAACCTAACCTATCCTAACCTAACCTAACCTAACCTAACCTAACCTAACCTAACCTAACCTAACCTAACCTAACCTAACCTAACCTAACATAACCTAACATAACCTGACCTTACCTATCCTAACCTAACCTCTCCTAACTCAACCTAACCTTACCTAACCTAACCAATCCTAACCCAACACAACCTAACATAATTCAATTTACACACACATAACCCTACCTTACCTAAATTAAACTAAACCTAACATAACCTAACCTAACCAAGTCTAAACGTAACCTAAACGTAATCAAACCTAACATAATTCAATTTACACAAACCTAACCTAACCTAATCTAACCTAACCTAACTGAACCTAACCTGGCCTAACCTAACATAACTTAACCTAACCTAACCTAACCTAACCCAACCTAACATCTCTTAACTCAACCTAACCTAACCCAACCTAACATCTCTTAACTCAACCTAACCTAACCTAAACTAACCTAACGGTGTTCTAACCGGGTGGACCATCATACTTGCTTTAGGTAGTTGTTATTTGCGGTATTGTACTCTACTAATAAAGAGCTTAAATTTGATGTATATATATCAATCTTTGTTTACATTTAAGATTTCCTTTTGACTCCTTGAAGGCTGTCCCCCGTTTGAGGTAAAGATCCAGTGAGCAGTCTAAAAAATAGTTTTTTTTAAGCCAGATATTGATTTGCAAAGTTTTCATTTCATAACCTCTACCTAGTAAACATTATTAAGCTGTTTTCAACATACCTGTTGTTGCAGCTATTATGAACCTTTTGAGTTCGTGTTAGCTGCATTGTGTTCTACTCATAAAGGCCTTTAATTCGATGTACAACTCGACCTACGCTTTTATTTAAGATTTCCTTTTGACTCCTTGAGGGCCGTCCCCCGTTTTAGGTAAAGAACCAGTGAGCAGTCTAAAAAATAGTTTTTTAAGCCAGATATTGATTTGCAAAGTTTTCATTTCATAACCTCTACCCAGTAAACATTAGCTGTTTTCAACATACCTGACGTTGTAGCTAATAGACAATATGAAAGAAGGTGTAGAGACAGCTAGGATTCCGCGGAATCGACACGGTGTACTCACTTTAATGAGCCCCCGGCAGGTTAAGCTGTAGAGGAAAACTTGAAAGACTCCAGAAGGATGCGGAGATGGATAAGGGTCTCACAAAATAAAAGGGAATGGAATAAACTTTGCCCTGGGGTTGTAGACAAGACAAAGATAAGGATGGACAAAATGTGCAGCCTTGCTTATTAATCTAGATGCTAATAATAAAACAGATTGTATGGCTAAACGTTCAACAATACAATACCTTATTTCAATATTACATCTGGCTTTGAATTTATAATACGATTAACTAACAATGGAAATGTTCAACCATACAAGAGCTTGATAATACTAAAAGATAAATTAAGCAGGTCTGTTTGTGATTCTAAATTTATATCCACTTTGGAAATATGTCTCAACTTTCCTGAAAGTTCAAGATTTCGATGAAGGTTTATATTAAGAAATAATTACTAGAGTGTGGATAATTTGACTTATCCAATAGACGAAGTATAGGTTAGGTTAGGTTACGTCAGGTTAGGTTAGGTTAAGTTAGGTTACGTGAGGTTAGGTTAGGTTTCGTGAGGTTAGGTTACGTGAGGTTAGGTTAGGTTTCGTGAGGTTAGGTTAAGTTAGGTTAAGTTACGTGAGGTTAGGTTAGGTTTCGTGAGGTTAGGTTACGTGAGGTTAGGTTAGGTTTCGTGAGGTTAGGTTAAGTTAGGTTAAGTTACGTGAGGTTAGGTTAGGTTTCGTGATGTTAGGTTACGTGAGGTTAGGTTAGGTTTCGTGAGGTTAGGTTAAGTTAGGTTAGGTTACGTGAGGTTAGGTTAGGTTACGTGAGGTTAGGTTAGGTTTCGTGAGGTTAGGTTACGTGAGGTTAGGTTAGGTTTCGTGAGGTTAGGTTAAGTTAGGTTAGGTTACGTGAGGTTAGGTTAGGTTTCGTGAGGTTAGGTTACGTGAGGTTAGGTTAGGTTTCGTGAGGTTAGGTTAAGTTAGGTTAGGTTACGTGAGGTTAGGTTAGGTTTCGTGAGGTTAGGTTAAGTTAAGTTACGTGAGGTTAGGTTATTTTACGTGAGGTTAGGTTAAGTTAGGTTAGCTTACGTGAGGTTAGGTTAAGTTAAGTTACGTGAGGTTAGGTTAAGTTAAGTTACGTGAGGTTAGGTTAAGTTAAGTTACGTGAGGTTAGGTTACGTGAGGTTAGGTTACGTGAGGTTAGGTTACGTGAGGTTAGGTTAGGTTACGTGAGGTTTGGTTAGGTTAGGTTATGTGAGGTTAGGTTAGGTTAGGTTAGTAATTTTACTTGCCCAGTATACGAAGTATAGGGTATGTTTGGTAATCGTCAAAAATTTCGACCACCTTTCTTTGACCGATTTCCACGTTTCATGGACTGAGGGAGGATAAAATTAATTTTCCAATATGACGTCATTTGTCATCAATATGTATGCACGATAGTGGCTACAAAAAATCCTATCATATCTAATCTAACCTAGTCTAAACGTAACCTAACCTAACATATTTCAATTTACACAAACCTAACCCTACCTTACCTAAACTAAACTAAACCTAACCTAAAATAACCTAACCTAACCAAGTCTATGTGTTACCTAACCTAGTCTAAACGTAACCTAACCTAACATAATTCAATTTACACAAACCTCACCCTACCTTACCTAAAATAAACATAACCGAACCTAACCTAACCTAACCTAACCTTACCTAACCTAACCTAACCTAACCTAATCAAGTCTAAACGTAACCTAAACGCAACCAAACCTAACATAATTCAATTTACACAAACATAACCCTACCTTACCTAAACTAAACTAAACGTAACCTAACATTAATCTAAACGTAACCAAACCTAACATAATTCAATTTACTTAAACCTAACCCTACCTTACCTAAACTAAACTAAACGTAACCTAACATTAATCTAAACGTAACCAAACCTAACATAATTCAATTTACTTAAACCTAACCTTACCTTACCTAAACTAAACTAAACATAACCTAACCTTAACCCAAACGTAACCTAACCTAACCTAACATAAATTCAATTTACACAAACCTACCTAATCTTACCTAACCTAACCTAACCTAACCTAACCTACAAACTGATCGAGATCAAGTGACAATGTGTAACCAATACCTGCACAGCAATATCCATTAAACTTAGAACCTACTGCACATTTTACGACGCTTTATATATCTTGTTTTAATAGATTCTTTTTATTACTCTTCCCTCTCTTTGGATTTTATTACCCTCTTTATCGCGAGTAGCAAAGCAGAAGTATCCAACGTACGTTTTGTTTTCCAAATCTAATATTTCTTCCCTCATTATATTACGCTATCATTGTATTCTTTTAACACGAATTAATTGTTTATTTCATTTACTTTTAAACGTTTCCCCTCGTAACTAAAACTCCGTTATTTGTGTGAAGCAGTTATGGAAGAATTCCAAATTTTATAAGAATTTACCGTTTAATTTAGAGTCTCGGATAAATTATTGCACCCTTTGATTCCGCCTGAATTTACCTTTGAAGACTTCGCCGCCATCGTCCAGCAGGTCTTCCTCGGTGTCCAGCCTGGATATCCTTTCCTACCTCATCCGTACTGTTCAATATCTTTTTATGATGGACAGAATAGCTTCGTATAAATGGACAGGTTTCATCTGAGCTGTGGAGTTTGGGTGCGCAGTGGGTCTAGGCATCAGTAAGGTGGTGGGGGAAGCGGCCGCCTCAGTCTGTGTCGGGTGTTGGTACTAACAACGATGTCTGCAAGACCGCTGGATCGTGGACAGTAGTCGGCGCCGACTGTTTCCCCTACATGCCTCTCTCTCCCCAAGCGGCCTCGAACTACAAACTTGTACCTCCCCTCCACGCGCAGCACACAGCTCAGATGAAACCTCTCCATTTATACTAGTTCGTACACCAAGGTTTCCTATCCTTTCTCTTTTTGATTTCATGTAGCCGACCTTCTCCGGTTGTCCAGTTCAGTTGATAATAGTTTTTACTTTTGTGTTTAATTCGCTGTTTAACTTTCCACACTGAAAAACATTCTCTAGAATATGGTTTTATATATTTAGGACTTGTATATGATTCCCATTCCAATTAATTCTTTTAGTATATACAGGGTGTTTCGTAATAATCGAAGATAATTCAGGGGTTGGTTGTATGGGTCAAAATAAAATGAAAAATTCCTAAACGTCCGGCAACGCTTCTTCTACCTGATCTCTAGAACGGTTCAACCGATTGAGTTGAAATTTTGCACGATAGATATCAATGTAATGGCCTACTCTGAAACAAATACTCAATTTGTTCCAATGAACTGTTTCAAAATGGCGGTCATTTGAAAATTTTAAATGAAAATAACATGAGTTACTAAATAATTTGTATCTCTAGAACGGTTCAACCGATTAAGTTGAAATTTTGTACGATAGATATCAATGTAATGGCCTACTCTGAAACAAATACTCAATTTGTTCCAATGAACTGTTTCAAAATGGCGGTCATTTGAAAATTTTAAATGAAAATAACACGAGTTACTAAATAATTTATATCTCCAGAACGCCTTAAGCGATTGAATTGAAATTTTACACGCTAGAAACCAATGTAAAGATCTAGTTTTCAAAAAATACTCAATTTGTTCCAATGAACTGTTTCAAAATGGCGTTCATTTAAATATTTAAAATGAAAAAATACGACTTACTAAATCATTTATATCTCCAGAACGGCTTAACCGATTGAATTGAAATTTTACACGATAGTCATCAATTCAAAGACCTACTTTGAAAAAAATACTCTACTTGTTCCAATAGTCTGTTTCAAAATGGCGGTAATTTAAAGTTTTATATTAAAATAACATGAGTTACTAAATAATTTATATCTCTAGAACTGCTTAACAGATCGAGTTGAAATTTAGCACAATAGTCACTAATGTAAAGGTCCACTTTGAAAAAAAAAATACTCTACTTGTTCCAATAGTCTGTTTCAAAATGGCGGTAATTTAAAGTTTTATATTAAAATAACATGAGTTACTAAATAATTTATATCTCTAGAACTGCTTAACAGATCGAGTTGAAATTTAGCACAATAGTCACTAATGTAAAGGTCCACTTTGAAAAAAAAAATACTCTACTTGTTCCAATAGTCTGTTTCAAAATGGCGGTAATTTAAAGTTTTATATTAAAATAACATGAGTTACTAAATAATTTATATCTCTAGAACTGCTTAAGCGATTGAATTGAAATTTAGCACAATAGTCACTAATGTAAAGGTCCACTTTGAAAAAAATACTCAACTTGTTCCAATAATCTGTTTCAAAATAGCGGTAATTTAAAGTTTTAAATCAAAATAACACGAGATATTTTCTTTTGAAATATAAATAGCCGATATTTGGAAAGGGATTATTGGAACAAGTTGATTATAGTTTTCAAACTTCCTTATATTTATGAGGATTGTTAATCTTGTAATCACTATCGTAAGCCCCAGAGGGTGGGAGTAGAAAGTAGTGTGTCACAGAAAAAAAACATCAAAACAATAGTAGATACCCACTAGTCGATGACGTCATTATGTCACCTGATGACGAGAGTAGATAGAAACTTTCGAAACGTTTTGTTTTATTTTTATTTAGAGAAGATGATGGTTGATGTCTAAATTATACTGATAATTAATATTTCTGTTATCAAACTATTTATTCTTCAATTTTTAATTTCATTTGAGTACTTTTTTTATAATCTAGAAATTCTTTCAAGAATTTTATGTGATTTTGGTGGAGCCGAAGCACGATTATACTATTTTTTTAAAAAGAATTTCTATTATTTAACAAAAGCCGGCGTTATTATCGCTTAGAAATTCTGAAACGACAATGATTTCCGTGTTAAATACACAAATACTAAATAGGAAAGCCTTTATATTTGGGAAAGGAAACCTTCATGATACGATTAATCATCTTGGATTTTAAAACCGGAAGTGTGTTTAATTTTGAACCGGAAATATGTTAGTGAGTGTAAGTGAATTGGATATGTTTAAGCGAGAGAGGAAGAGAAGGATTGCGAATAACGGTAAGTACATTGATGTTATTAGGTTTAACCTTCGGGAGGTTGGGGAGGGGGGGGGGGGTAATAATCATTAGTTGTTTTGAAGGTTAAATAGGGTTTACAATGTCCTAACCTTTCATCTTTGTTGTTAATTTAAAAAAATCCAAACTTTTTAAACTTAGTATGAAGTGTAAAAACAGACTACACACTACCATGCCTAGCACAACATTAAAATTAAAAGATCCAGTAAAGTTTATAAGTGTTGTTTATAAAAATTAACAATAAGAAGCAGTATGTTCACTTCATTTTAAAGCTATAACTTTATATTGTCCTTTGAGTTTAATTTAGCAAAAAAAAACTACTTAGATGATTAAAATACAAATTTGGTACAGAATACATCAACACTAGGCTCACTGGAATACCTCCAAGTGGATATTACGGCTGAAAGGAACTCAAATGATATTAAAAACAGGAGAAATTTATGAAGGTGAATTTATATTCTTTTCATAGAATATTTCTCTCCTTCTCATACAAATTGTGTAATTTTTAAACCAGGTAGGGGTGGAATTAGTGTATACCAAATTGCACTCTATTGTTTAAATATGAATTGTTCTAGTAAAATCTAGGAACAAGTAGAACTAATAATTCACACGTTCAAATTTGTTTTTTAAACACAATAATTATCATATATGTGAACATATTTCTGACATACTGAACTTTTACATAAGACTTACTGCCAGAGTTAGTTTAGTGGAATAACTGCGTAATCTTTCAGTGGAATAGAGGCCCAGCCAAAGTATTGGATTTATTCTTTATCTTACACCCCTCAAAGGCTGTACCGTTTCAGTTCCGAGAGTGCCTAACTAGATTTACACCTTTTCAAATCTAGTATTGGGTTAAATACCTCTCATTAATTTTCCGTATAAGGTCTCTCTTTTTATAAAGCAATAACGAGACGTTTATCCCATTTAAACACCGAGAAAAAAATCTCTTCAATATTAAGGGAAATTGTTTGATAGATCATTTTAAAATTCTCAATGATTAGTGAAAAAAAATTGGAAAGAAAACGTAATCTTCGATCGGTTTCAAAATGGTGTCCGGTTAGAGTTTAAAACAAATCCCTGCGAATTTCATTTCTGTTATAAGTTGCAGGACAGTTTTGTATGCGGAATGAAATAATGCGTCACGTCACGCGAGAAGCGTCACGTCACGCGAGATGCGTCTTGTGACGTGATATGCTTCACGTCACACGAGAAGCGTCACGTCACGTCACGCGATATGCGTCACGTCACGCGAGATGCGACCGTCACACGAGATGCGTCACGTCACGCGAGATGCGCCACAGCACGCGAGATGCGTCTAGTCAAGTGAAAAGCGTCACGTCGCGTGATATGAATCACAGCACGCGAGATGCGTCCGTCACACGAGATGCGTCCGTCACACGAGATGCGTCACACCACGCGAGATGCGTCACGTCACGCGAGAAGGGTCACGTCACGCGAGATTGCGTCACGTCACGTGATATGCGTCACGGTTACGTTACCTATCCCACCTAAACGTAACCTAATCTAAACGTAACCCAACCTAATATTTTACACAAACCTAATCCTACCTTACCTAAACTAAACATAACCTAACCTAACCTTACCTAGTTTTAACTCAAGTTGTGGGTTATCGAATAAAACAGCGGTCACACGTGTTTCAATCACACTGTATGGATACAGTATTGGAAAATAACAAATTTCTTTTATCCTTGAAACTCCACAGGTTTATAGGCCTAGATATTTTCTCTGCAGTCCATGAATTGAGAATACACTTTCTGATATTTTCCCTTCTATTTAGAAGGCAAGAGATTGTCTTTGACCAGTTTACGTTTTTAGGTTATGTCACTTGGAGTGGGGGGGGGAGATATTTTCTTCTATCGCTCATTTTAAATTATTTTTAAATAAAAATTCAATCCGCACAACACAATTCAACGTTACGTGTGTAAGTTAGATTAGAAATAACAAACAAATGAAGATCAGCTGATTTAATAGCTTCAGAACTGAAGTTGTAAACACTTTGGGCTTTCTATTGGTTATCTTTGGACGGTTTTGAGTTGTGATTGGTTGAAAATTTGTATCGTAATGAAAAATCTGTACGGTAAAGGACTTGTTACATTCCTACAGTGGATTGGAAATAGCGTTTTACTTTGTTGTAGATAAAGGTTAGGTTAGGTTAGGTTAGGTTAGGTTATGTTAGGTTGGGTTAGGTTATGTTAGGTTAGGTTAGGTTTATTTTAGGTTAGGTTATGTTATGTTGGGTTAGGTTAGGTTAGGTTAGGTTGGGTTAGGTTTGGTTAGGTTATGTTATGTTAGGTTATGTTAGGTTAGGTTAGGTTAGGTTAGGTTTATTTTAGGTTAGGTTAGGTTATGTTAGGTTAGGTTAGGTTAGGTTAAGTTAGGTTAGGTTATACAACTTTGTTTTAATCGTATAAATTATGTGAAAATAAAACACATAACTCGTATTATTATTTCATATCAGTACTGCCAACTGTCGTAATTTGCATTAAACCTAATAACTACTTTGTCCTTTATTTAATCTGTACACGACAATGTTTTAGTGTTTTAGTTAGGTTAGGTTAGGTTATGTTAGGTTGGGTTAGGTTATACAACTTTGTTTTAATCGTATAAATTATGTGAAAATAAAACACATAACTCGTATTATTATTTCATATCAGTACTGCCAACTGTCGTAATTTGCATTAAACCTAATAACTACTTTGTCCTTTATTTAATCTGTGTTAAGTGGCCAAGTGGAGCTGAGCGAACGAATCAAGGGTGTATAATTAAGTAGACTGGGCGGTGAATGTCACACGACAATGTTTTACTGTTTTAGTTAATAACAGGGTGTTACAATAATTGAATAAAGTGGGGAGATATCACGAAATCTTTATATGACGTCATTTGAGAAGTAATCTATACATATTTAATAGCCTAGGGGGTACTGGAACTCCTACAGTTTTTAAACGATTTTGATGTTTGAAGTATCGTTGGACCATGATTCAGTCTGAAGTTGTTTCCTCACAAAATTTCAAAAAGATGAAACCAAAAGTGAGGGTAAATAGAAGGGGTGAATTGTTTTTTTAAAATTAAACCCAATGCTAATTTCTATTGAGGAATTTATAAAGAAACATTTAAAATAGAACTTTGCCTGTTAAAAAAACCAATCAAGTTTTAAAACTACACCAATCAAATAATATCAGCTGTTATTGATATAAACAAAAATAATTTAAAGCAAACTAAATAAAAGTGTGATTATTTGTTAAAGAAGTGTTGATTTTTTTTTTTTACAAAATGTGGTATTTTTCAGTTTGTTTTGACTGACTTTTACACTGTTTGAAAATGAGGTTTTTTATATTTGTTAATAAATTTTGCAATTTTTTTTTTTTACTATGAAGTTTTTAGGTTTATTTAATTGTTACTTTTAATATAACAATATCTCCAATTAGAGGGCACAGAAACTTATACAGAAGGCGTGTTTAGATTACTATATATACTTTTATTCTCGACTTGATAACGGGAGTTGATTTATACTGCCGAAACGTCGTGTATTATTTTCTATATATACAAATGATGACGAATCTCCGATCAAACCTTATTAAAATAATACAAATAATAGTGTTAGTCGTATAGATTTTTGTTGTGTTCAATTTTTATCAATCAAAGAGCGTACATGTTTCGAGTAAGAATTCAAAATAAATCTAATTAAATACTATACGTATTTTTTTTATTGAAGTATAATATACGATTTATAACAATTAGAAGTGCAATAATCGTATTTGCGACATAGGGGTAGTTTAAGGGCCACCTTCAATAGGGCATAACGGGATCAATTTTAATTTCTCTGTAACCTCCATTTACCCCCTCCCGTTAAAAAGCAACTCTTTGGAGATATATTCGTCGATTTCTTTAAAAAGGAGGAATTATCTTTGTCTACAGTTGTTGACAAAGTGGCATTTTGTTCATTTAAATTAGTTTGCAAAACAGCTGATTTCTCAACAGTTTCACTTTGTCCACTACTTTGCACACTCCGAATGGCAACCGAACAAAACGAAATTTAGGTTAAGTTTATTTGAATTGATTTATAATATACAGGAAATGTCCCGTACGTAGGTTAGATTAATTCTTACATGTAAAATAACATAAATAAACAACAAAACAACGTTTTAAAGTTGAAAAAGGAAGTAATTATTCATGAAGATGATTGACGGTGTATGGTACAAGGAGAGTATTTTTCGTTTGCCGAGTTTTGAAGTTGGCAATCCCGTTTCCTCAACAATACACCTAAGTTATTTGTAATATTCATAAATAACCTCAGTTTTGACGTGAGAACTTCTACTCAGTGTTGATGTGTTGTTTAGCACTACTGCTATATATTTTGTGTAGTTAGTTTTAAAATATGGACAGTTCAGAGGATGAAAACCTGTCAAATACCCCGCCTAAATTAGCGGAAAAAGCTAACAACGTTGTACTAAATCTCCTTCTTGTCAAGTCAAGGAAAAAGTACGACCGCCAGTATGAACTGTTTTTATTGCCAAAATAACAACTGTAGACAAAGTATAATGTGCAATTCGTGAGCAAAGTGTCTTTTTTAAACTCGTTAAAATCGACGCACTCGGCAAGCCTCGTGCGTCAACATTTTTCTCTCGTTTAAAAAAGTGTCACTTTGCTCACTAGTTGCACAAATAACTATTAACGCTTTATTTATTTTAAAATCTATTTTTTCTCTACCATCTTGTAAGATTGAAACTGGATTCTTCGGTATAAAATCTCGCTAAATATAAAACACAATATTTACATTGTAATCCGGCCCTAATGAATACAAACAGCTGTGATATAGGGAAGCATTGTGAACCGTCCTTGCCAACAACTTGTTGCAGGGATAACTTATAGCTTCATATCTCACCGCTGTAGCCGTTCTGTTTTGTGTAATTAACTCTCATGTCCAAATATATTTATAGCTTTATTGTGTATCTGTAGTATTTATCTGTTCAAAGTGTTACTGCTGTCAGCTGGGTTCCAAGCTGTAAATTTGTTCTAATTATTTATGACTAGCTGATGGCCTCAGTATCACCTGGGGATAGTTTTATATAGAAATATTTGTTGTAGCACAACCCTATTGGTGGTGCTGTGGAAATAGATTATGCCCAAATACAGCAACAGACCAATTTTGATCAAAATCGACCCTTCAATAACAAAGGTATGATAATTGTTTTAGGGGTAAAAATACCCTTGCAGTGGAACATTTTCAAAACATTTTCGTATTACGCGTCTACAGATCTACCCCAAACCATGTTAAAAAATGTATAGCTCTAGGCTTCTTGGATCCAGAGATATGCTTTAGGGGTAAAAAACACCCTTGGAGATGAACATTTTCAAAACCCTTTCTTAGTACGCGTCTATAGACCTAAACCAAACCATGTTACAAAATTCATATCTCTAGGCTTCTTTGATCCAGTGATATGCTTTAGGGGTAAAAAACACCCTTGGAGTGGAACATTTTCAAAACCTTTTTTTAGTACGCGTCTACAGACATAAGCCAAACCATATTACAAAATTCATATCTCTAGGCTTCTTGGATCCAGAGATATGCTTTAGGGGTAAAAAACACCCTTGGAGATGAACATTTTCAAAACCCTTTCTTAGTACGCGTCTATAGACCTAAACCAAACCATGTTACAAAATTCATATCTCTAGGCTTCTTGGATCCAGAGATATGCTTTAGGGGTAAACAACACCCTTGGAGTGGAACATTTTCAAAACCCTTTCTTAGTACGCGTCTATAGACCTAAACCAAACCATGTTAAAAATTCATATCTCTTGGCTTCTTGAATCCAGAAATATTTAACGGGATTTAATACAAAAAATTGAAATGAAGCAAATTCTTACTTGTTAGGGTTATTAAGACATATGTTCGAAGTGGCCGCCATTCTCTTCCTGGAGAAGCAGTCTTCCCTCTACGCTATGCGCGGCATTTCTTAACCTGTTTACATTTATCTCAGCTACGTTTTGAAATAATTGCTTCTTTCAGTTCTTACGATTGAAGGTCTTCCTGGGTCTCTTGATGTCTCCAACGGACCCGGTGGTTTCAAACTTACTGAGCTTTTTATACGCGACTACACTGCACCGTCCCTCAAACCGTTGCCAGTAGGAAACTTTCTTAACCCGGCTGATAAACTGCCTTCACATTCATAATAACACTGAATCAATGCACTTGTTTGTAAAGGTAAAGTCATAATGGAATAAAAAACAATTAATTGTAAACTACTACAAGTTTACCCACCTACTGGATTCCTGCGTTTGAAATTAGTCAATGAGAAAACTCGTTGCTATGGCAAGAATGTAAATAACAGCTGTTTTAATAAATCCTAATTATATCTGCATACAATAAAGAGTTTTTCTCAAGGATTGGACACCAATAAAGTAACCGCAACTATTTAAAGTTTTACCTTACTTTTGAAAGACCAAGTTTATCTGAAACATTAGCCTGCTAGCAATCTGTTTGTAACCTTATACGTTTATGATTTCTTGAGTCTAGGTTTGTCACAGGTGTTTTCTTTTTCTCATACGTCATTTTGCGTTATAAAAAGTCATTGTCGATGTTTTGGGGGGAGCCTCAATTCCCCAATTCGGACGATTTTTAAAAATTTTTTTACTTACAACGAAGTTAGGAGTGAAAGGCTAAAGGCCAACTTCAGCCCTTGAGTTTGATCCAGTGTTGTGAATATAATTTCGATGTTTTATTAATTAGGTTAATCTATTCAAAGCTGGGCGCCCTACGATGCAGAGGCAGACCTGTGTTAAGGAATTTAGACTTGCGGCGAACGTCTCGGCTACCTAACCTAACCTACCCTAACCTAACCTAACCTAACCTATCCTAACCTAACCTAACCTAACCTAACCTAACCTAACCTAACCTAACCTAACCTAACCTAACCTAACCTAACCTAACCTAACCTAACATAACCTAACCTAACCTAACCTAACCTAACCTAACCTAACCTAACCTAACCTATCCTTACCTAACCTAACCTAACCTAACCTAACCTAACCTAACCTAACCTAACCTAACCTAACCTAACCTAACCTAACCTAACCTAACCTAACCTAACCTAACCTAACCTAACCTAACCTAACCTAACCTATCCTTACCTAACCTAACCTATCCTAACCTAACCTAACCTAACCTAACCTAACCTAACCTAACCTATCCTAACCTAACCTAACCTAACCTTACCTAACCTATCCTAACCTAACCTAACCTAACCTAACCTAACCTAACCTAACCTAACCATACATTCAAAGCTGGGCGCCCTACGATGCAGAGGCAGACCTGTGTTAAGGAATTTAGACTTGCGGCGAACATCTCGGCTACCTAACCTAACCTAACCTAACCTAACCTAACCTAACCTATCCTAACCTAACCTAACCTAACCTTACCTAACCTAACCTAACCTAACCTATCCTAACCTAACATAACATAACCTAACCTGCCCTGGTTATTCGATATAACCAGACGTTCGAACCGCTTAAGGTTCCGGAAGGAGTGTTTGGAAAAACGTGTTAGGACTTAAGCAGTAAATATATTGGATCGTTAATTAACGCTTAGTCTCAAACCCAACTAATCACTATGTTCACAGCCAGCTTATGATGAGGTATAATGTACTAATTAAACTAACTAATTAAATATTATAATTACTTAACTTATCGTTTAGAACTTACCGTTAGGGACAGGCGTGATGGGAGAATTACGTTAACCCTTTAGGTCATAATAATTCCTTCTCAATTTTAGTCGGATGACTACGTAACACCCGGGGGTCGATCAGACCCCGCAATTAAGGGTTTAGGTAGCCATTTAGGTTTATTACTAAGAGGTTAAATTGTAACAACGCGCAACTTACGTCCGCTGACTTCGGCGCACTGTGATGTCTTGACTACGTTGCGCGCGCATCGCATATCTTATGCCGTGATCTAGATACGGTGATCCCCCGAATACCCGTAGAATTACCACAGACTTCATAATGAGTGTGGGCAATGTTCAATATCGGTTTTACTAATTTGTAGATACTAGGCAAGATTAAATTGTAACCACGTTGCTCACAAATGTATCAGACGTCACAAACTCGTGAGCTGGTTTTAATCAAATTTCGTATGTGAGCATGTTTCTGTTGTAACTCGGGAATTTTTATCACTCCCCCCCCTTTTTTGACAACTCAACATTTGGGTGTAGCCGTTATAAGAAAAAATACAAAACTACTATTTTTTTTTTCAAAATCGGCTCGAACTATTTTGATCAAGTTTAGCCTTTAACAAACCAAACAATTGGTCTCAATCTTCTGAAAATTCCGGTTTCAAACAAAATCGCTCGTATACTGCTCATAATTTCTTAAAAATTGATTCCATTTCATTTAAAATGTACTAAGACGTGAAGATTAAATGAACCACAACAATCGCAGCTAAAAGTAAAATTACTGTCTTCAAATATTTTAGTAAACAATTGAAATGTACTTCCATAGCCGTTTGATGAATACGGATTTCTGAAACAATTTGCCTATTTTAGGCTATTCAAATTTGTACGTAAAAAATATTGTTTATATGAATTTAAAACAACGACCACGATTTCAAGTGACAACTACCCCAAACTTTCAATTAGTTTTGTAGATGAGTGTAAGATAATGTCCCACCTATTAACTAACAAAGTTGCGTCGTGTTTCTCTGCTGTCCAGGTTATGACAGACTGGTGTGTCAACAATCGAAGCATGTTATTTGCATATTATAGTCTTTGTTAGTCTTTTGATAAACCCGTTCGTCCGTCCAATCGATAAACCATACCAAGGAATTTCTTTACCTGTGCGTTTTAATACAGGGTGATTCATGTAAAATTTGACGGTTGTTTCATTTGGAAATGTCCCAGTTGCTTTATTTGGAAATGTGCCGGTTGTTTTATTTGGGAATGTGCCAGTTGCTTTATTTGGAAATGTGCCAGTTGTTTTATTTGGAAATGTGCCGGTTGTTTTATTTGGGAATGTGCCGGTTGTTTTATTTGATAATGTCCCATTTGTTTTATTTGATAATGTCCCAGTTGTTTTATTTGGAAATGTGCCGGTTGTTTTATTTGGGAATGTCCCAGTTGTTTTATTTGGAAATGTGCCGGTTGTTTTATATGGGAATGTGCCGGTTGTTTTATTTGGAAATGTGCCAGTTGTTTTATTTGGAAATGTGCCGGTTGTTTTATGTGGGAATGTGCCGGTTGTTTTATTTGATAATGTCCCAGTTGTTTTATTTGGAAATGTGCCGGTTGTTTTATTTGGGAATGTGCCGGTTGTTTTATTTGATAATGTCCCAGTTGTTTTATTTGGGAATGTGCCGGTTGTTTTATTTGATAATGTCCCATTTGTTTTATTTGATAATGTCCCAGTTGTTTTATTTGGAAATGTGCCGGTTGTTTTATTTGGGAATGTGCCAGTTGTTTTATTTGATAATGTCCCATTTGTTTTATTTGATAATGTCCCAGTTGTTTTATTTGGAAATGTGCCAGTTGTTTCATTTGGAAATGTACCGGTTGTTTCATTTGGAAATGTGCCGGTTGTTTTATTTGGGAATGTCCCAGTTGCTTTATTTGGAAATGTGCCGGTTGTTTTATTTGGGAATGTCCCAGTTGCTTTATTTGGAAATGTGCCGGTTGTTTTATTTGGGAATATCCCAGTTGCTTTATTTGGAAATGTGCCGGTTGTTTCATTTGGAAATGTACCAGTTGTTTCATTTGGAAATGTGCCGGTTGTTTTATTTGGGAATGTCCCAGTTGCTTTATTTGGAAATGTGCCGGTTGTTTTATTTGGGAATGTCCCAGTTGCTTTATTTGGAAATGTGCCGGTTGTTTTATTTGGGAATATCCCAGTTGCTTTATTTGGAAATGTGCCGGTTGTTTCATTTGGAAATGTACCAGTTGTTTCATTTGGAAATGTGCCGGTTGTTTTATTTGGGAATGTCCCAGTTGCTTTATTCGGGAATGTACCAGTTGTTTCATTTGGAAATGTACCAGTTGTTTCATTTGGAAATGTACCTGTTGTTTTATTTGGAAATAAGCCAGTTGTTGTATTTCGAAATATACCAGTTCTTTTATCTGAAAATGTGAAGTTGTTTTATTTGTAAATGTACCAGTTGTTTATTTGGAAATGTGACAGTTGTTTCATTTGGAAATGTGCCAGTTGTTTTATATTACGAAAATGAACCAGTTGTGGTTTACTTGGAAATGTGCCATTTGTTTATTCGGAAATGTGCCGGTTGTTTTACTTGGAAATGTACCGGTTGTTTTACTTGGAAATGTCCCGGTTGTTTTACTTGGAAATGTACCTGTTGTTTTACTTGGAAATGTCCCGGTTGTTTTACTTGGAAATGTCCCGGTTGTTTTACTTGGAAATGTCCCGGTTGTTTTACTTGGGAATGTACGAGTTATATATTTAGAAATGTTTTACTTAGAAATGTACCGGTTGATGTACTTGGAAATGTACCGGTTGTTTTACTTGGAATTGTATACCTGTTTTACTTGGAAATGTCCCGGTTGTTTACTTGGAAATGTACGAGTTATATATTTAGAAATGTTTTACTTAGAAATGTACCGGTTGATGTACTTGGAAATGTACCGGTTGTTTTACTTGGAATTGTATACCTGTTTTACTTGGAAATGTCCCGGTTGTTTTACTTGGAAATTTCCCAGTTGCTTTACTTGGAAATGCACCAGTTGTTTTATTTGTAAATGTACAAGTTAATTTACTCGGAAAATAATTACTATATTAAAAAAATTAAATGGCAACACCCTTGAACTTCTTATCTTGTCTTATTTCGGTGGATTTGAAATCCAACCATCAGCATTTTCTAATATTGTGGTCAACTTTAAAATGTCTTAGCTTTCGTAAAACAAGACTAAAATTTTTAAAACAATTGACGAAATATATTTTGTATTTACCTTAATTGCTCTGTCTAAAATAATCCGTATTATAATGTACATCCATTTCGTCTGCATCAGGCTTCACAACTGTCACAATTATAAAACTAAACACAATAAATACACGAATTCACCTAGTTGGCCACTTTAGTTTCAACCAATGTACATCCTACTATCTTGCTCTCAATCAGTTAACTGGATGATTTATTCTTGCTCAGAGAATTAAGCGTCGTATATTGCATTGGAGACAAAGTTCAATTCGTCATTTAGTACAATAATAGGATTTTGTTTATTGTGGGAATAAATTTGAAACTATTCTAATATGTTTAGCAATTTTCCTTTTTTGCAATTATATTAATTGGAATCAATATTACTGTAAAATCTATAGGGTGTGCTGCATATTTTGATCTTTGGTTTAATTGTGTTTTATTGCTTGTTAGGTGTTCTGTAAATCTTGTTTGAAACTTCTACCAGTCCTATATATAATTTATGACAGTTGTTACATGAGAGTTTGCATACTCCTTCTTAGAAAACATCTACAGGGGTTCTGGGCATATTTTTATTTATTAAATTTTGGAGTTTATTATTAGTATGACATCCTTGCTTGCTATATTGATTATAACTAAATGGCAAACTAGGTGAATTTTAAATTGTATATGGTTCTTGTATTTATTATGTGAAGTTTTATAATTGCAACTAGTGTGAAACCTAATGATGTCTCTTTGTAGACGAAACGGTCCTAGGTAAATAACATTCCAGTAAGGATTATTTTAGACAGAACCAATTAAGACAAATAGAAAATATATTAAAATAAACAATACAGAAACAAAATAAATAAAAGTACGAAATTAAATGCTTTGGAAACTTTAGAAAATAAAAAAGTTATTTTGTTAAGATGTTAATTTAGTTACGATTGGATTGAATTTATCACTTTCCTTCAATCATTGTCTAGGCTCTTCGATCACAGCTTTTCCAACACTCCTCCACAAATTTTTACCTGCAGTTTTTTTTTGTATTATTTAGGTTCATTTTTTAACACGGGAACCAGAAATAACACCAGACACACGAAAAAACCCCAAAAAATAAAAGCACGTTCTACTCAAGATTGTGTACAATTTGCTAAAACATCCCTCCCCCCACTGTAAGGCAGATTGTTTCACAGTACGGCGCTAGATATGCAATACACTTACTGCATACACATTGCCTACTTGTCTTATTGAAGGCGTTCCACACCTTGTACATATTTAACACAATCCCTTGTAAATATATAAGAGTTGACGGGCGACATTGTAGTACTTACCCAACCCTGATCCTCTTTGCAGCGAGTTGGTAGTCTGGTAATACTGTGACGATAGTTGGATGTATATTAGGAAATTCCACTCGCTTCGCTCATGTCAGTGTCACGCCGGGTTTCGAATCTCTACATATGTGAAGGCCCTCCACTGCTACACTCGCATGTGTAATGTGGCCCTGCCAAATCTCGTGTCTATATGAATGAATATAATTTTTTTTTTTTAGCTCACGGTACGAAATTATATTTTTGACAATAATTTCGCTATTTGTTATCGTAGAGAGGTGAGGTTGGTACCACTGAATGCGGAATTGAAATTTACAAATTTTTATTTAATTCAGTGTGTTTCAAGATGAGTAAGACAAGAGATATAGACAAAAAACCGTTTAATATGACCACCATTTTGAGATTTTAGTATCGATTTTTTTAAATTTTAAATTCTATATGAGAACAGTATAGTCCCCTATATAAAATTTCATTGTCTACAGTTGTTGACAAAGTGGCATTTTGTTCATTTTAATTAGTTTGCATAACAGCTGATTTCCCAACAGTTTCACTTTGCCCACTCCGAATGGCAACTGAACAAAACGAAATTTGAGGTTAAGTTTATTTGAATTGATTTATAATATAGAGGAAATGACCCGTATGTAGGTTAGATTATTTCTTACATGTAAAATAACATATTATATAAAAAACCAAAACAACGTTTTTAAGTTGAAAAAGGAAGTAATTATTCATGAATATGATTGACAGTGTATGTACACGGAGAGTATTTTTCGTTTGCCGAGTTTTGAAGTTGGCAATCCCGTTTCCTCAACAATACACCTAAGTTATTTGTAATATTCATAAATAACCTCAGTTTTGACGTGAGGTTGAACACTGTTGTATTAAATTAATGTTTTATTAAATTGTGTTACTGCTGAAGTATATTTTTTATTTGTCACAAAATAACAACTGTAGACAAAGTATAATGTGCAATTCGTGAGCAAAGAAGTGTCTTTTTTTAAACTCGATAAAATTGACGCACTCGGCAAGCCTCGTGCGTCAACATTTTTCTCTCGTTTAAAAAAGTGCCACTTTGCTCACTAGTTGCACAAATAACTATTGTTAGGAAATTGTACAATTTCTTTTTTGTTTAGGTTAACCCTACAAGTGGTATTCCGCTGTCATTCTAGTGTTTATGTGACATGAAATCACTTTTTTTTTTGCAATTCAACATTTACCCTAGTATAAACCATCCTACGGCAATAATTTTTATACTGTTTTAAAGATAATTTTCCATAGATTATTACCATACAACTAAAAGTTCATAAAATGTTAAAAATTTTATTTAATAATTTTAATAATTTAATGGTGATTTTTTCAAATTAGACAAAACATTTTCCCTTTTTTCGTAAAACAGTTTTTTTGTTTGAAAATGTAACAAATTAATTTTTTTTCTTTCTAAATATATTCACAAAATATTATACAAAACTTTTGTATAGCTTGAAAAAAGGTGGTAAGCTATTGATTTTGGATGATACAGGTTTTTCTGAAAAATGTTAACTTCATTTTTTGACACCTAACATACTTACTCCAAAACTGTTTCATATTTTTTTTTTTTACATAGATAAATTCTACGCAACTCTCTGAGAAAAATGATATCCTACAAGTTAGGTTTTGCATAAAATTATTATATTTTATGAATTTTTTAAGAAAACAAAACCTTTTAAAAAAAGTCTTTTTTAAACGCGATAAAATTGACGCACTCGGCAAGCCTCGCGCGTCAACATTTTCTTTCGTTTAAAAAAGTGCCACTTTGCTCGCTAGTTGTACAAATAAGTGTTTTCTACAGTT
>OY740779.1:38382162-38627162 GCA_963513935.1 Aphrophora alni
TACAGGTTGTTTGACCACAAGACTGTTTATTTACTCATATATTGAGCTATTCCAATACTTCCATTTCCCCCACACAATGTAGCTCATACTACAAGAACGTATTCTATTATTGAGTGGTATAACTTTAGTTTTATCTATTATTGTCCAGCGCACACACACCCTATTAGTGTCCCACTGTATCAGTCTGTGTTAAATGATTTGTAAAGGATTTTACTTTGTGAGTCGTTAAAAAAATTGTTCTTTTACAGACAAGTTTGATTGTCGAAATAATTGACAGACGGATTTTATTTTCACAATCAAGATCGTCCAATTGTAGAAAGATTTTTACCTTGTCCTTTTAAACTTTTCGGTCAGCATTGTCTTATATAAAAAGGAAGAAAAGGATAAAATACCCCCTAGCTCTAGAATAGTATCACGGTAGTAAAACAACAAGGGTTGGGCTAAAGAGATATTAAATAGAGGGATCTAACCCACGACTACCTGAAAATAAGTGTAGATCCAGCTGGGGTCCCTAGGGATTGTCAACCCGTACTCATTGTATTGAGCCCCTGAGGGTAAAATTGTAAGAAGATGTTTATATTGGACAGATTCGATTCGAGTTTCAACAAGAGAACTAGGAGGAAGGCGTCCCTGATACCTTGCGGTTTTACCGCCATCCCCCATTCAAAAGAAAGAGTAACTGGGTGCAATCTCACCACCAGCACCCCACCGCCACCACGAAACCATTCCTCAACACACGCTCCCAGAAGCCGAAGCTTCCAGACAGGCCGAGCATGCTCCCATGGTACTCATGTCGGCAAGATTTCTCAAGCCACGTTTGATGAGTCACCGTCGGGTCGCTTACGCAATACCCTCCCCCACGCACTCACCTAGTAGGGGCGGCGCCCGTTACCCACATATTTTGCCGATGCCACTGCCATATTTTATATTGGACACCTTAAAGTGAGAGGGTCAGAAGATAAATTTTTAGTTTTTGCTTAAAGGCGATAAATTTCTCAGTCAACATCAAGTTAGTGGGCGCCATTTTATCCAGCTCCGATTATACAAGCCCAAAGGTTGGTTTCTTGTGCCTTGTAGGAAATGTTAAATTGTATTAGTAGATCAAAGAATCTTATCCAGTAGGGTTACACAGGTTTTCTGAATTCGTAATTGTGTATCACTACTTACTTATGGTCAGCTAACCCTCAGGGGATTATTTATAGTATAAATGGAGAGGTTTCATCTGAGCTGTGAGTTGCGCGTGGAGGGGAGGTACAAGTTTGTAGTTCAAGGCCGCGCGGGGATAGAGGCATTGTAGGGGAAACAGTCAGCGCCGACTACTGTCCCCGATCCAGCGGTCTCGCATACATCGTTGTTAGTACCAACACCCGACACAGACTGAGGCGAACGCTTCCCCCACCACCTTACTGACGCCTAGACCCACTGCGCACCCAAACTCCACAGCTCAGATGGAACCTGTCCATTTATATGTACGAATGAGATAATTCCGAAGAACACTACCTTTCTAAACTTTCTCTTTCGTCTATTATATCAGATAGACTAACTATTTTTCTTTTCTGACCTTGTCAAAGAATATTCATTATTTTGTGTTTTTCATTAACTATAGAATTATTATTATTTCTTTTAATTCAGGAGACTTTAAAACGAATACCCTGAGATGTTAGGTTAGGTTAGATAAGGTTAGGTTAGGTTAGGTTAAAACGAATACCCTGAGATGTTAGTTTAGGTTAGGTTAGATAAGGTTAGGTTAGGTTAGATTAAAACGAATACCCTGAGATGTTAGGTTAGGTTAGGTTAGGTTAGGTAAGGTTAGGTTAGATTAAAACGAATACCCTGAGATGTTAGGTTAGGTTAGGTTAGATAAGGTTAGGTTAGGTTAGGTTAAAACGAATACCCTGAGATCCTCACTTATATTGAGTACGAGCTTCGAACTCTCGAGGGACTCTGTGCACTTGGGTTAGGTTAGGTTAGGTTAGGTTAGGTTAGGTTAGGTTAGGTTAGGTTAAAACGAATACCTTGAGATGCTCACTTATATTGAGTACGAGCTTCCAACTCCCGAGTGACTCTGTGCACTTGGGTTAGGTTAGGTTAGGTTAGGTTAGGTTAGGTTAAAACGAATACCCTGAGATGCTCACTTATATTGAGTACAAGCTTCCAACTCTCGAGTGACTCTGGATGTACACTTAGGTTAGATTCCTATGATGTCTATTTTGTTCTTTTCTTTTCCGACCAGACGCCAATTATTCGAGGTTTTTTTGATGTTTTCTATAAAGAAATTATGACCGAAAGGCTTTACTTTACACTTTAAAACGACAAGAAAATAAATTCTACTTTGAAGTTACGACAATTGATTGTATTGAAGTTAGTATTAGGAGAATATTTTGCATTCACTGGTAGTTATTTTGATTTTGTGTTAAGCTCATGTGTTGTGTTGTGAACAGGTGGGGCGGGTCGATACTGTGTGACTGTCTAAACTCCACCCTGCTCACTCTCTCTCTCTCTCTCTCTCTCTCTCTCTACACCCCCCTCACTCTCTTTATAAGTTTTCCAATGAATGTTTTGTACCATTAGTGAGTGTGATTATTTATCAAACAGGTAGTGTTTAGAGCTTGGAAACAATGTCGAGAAGGGGGGATTTGAACAGCCTAATCTAATTTATATACAGGGTGATTAGTTTATCCTGAGTACTATTTGTATCTAATGTAAAAACAAGTGATAGACTGTGAAGGAATTTCAGGACTGACGCCGTCCAGGAAACTTGTATGAAGGGAGTCTCCAGGGATGGACCGATTCAAAGAAAAGCGATATAGACACCGGGTTGTATTAAATGTTTGCTTCTTTTTACCTAAGGAAGAATAACCGAAGTTTGTAACGAGAGTTCTGAGACACCCTGTATATTAGAGTTGTAAAAAACGCCCAGGGATGGACCGATTTAAAGAAAAGCGATATAGACACCGGGTTGTTTTAAATGTTTGCTTCTTCTTATCTAAGGAAGAATAACCCCAAGTTTGTAACGAGAGTTGTGAGACATCCTGTATATTAGAGTTGTAAAAAACGCCCAAGGATGGACCGATTCAAGGAAAAGCGATATAGACACCGGGTAGTATTAAATGTTTGTTTCTTTTTACCTAAGGAAGAATAACCCCAAGTTTTTAACGAGAGTTCTGAGACATCCTGTATATTAGAGTAGTAAAAAACGCCCAGGGATGGACCGATTTAAGGAAAAGCGATATAGACACCGGGTTGTATTAAATGTTTGCTTCTTTTTACCTAAGGAAGAATAACCCCAAGTTTGTAACGAGAGTTCTGAGACATCCTGTATATTAGAGTTGTAAAAAACGCCCAGGGATGGACCGATTCAAGGAAAAGCGATATAGACACCGGGTTGTATTAAATGTTTGCTTCTTTTTACCTAAGGAAGAATAACCGAAGTTTGTAACGAGAGTTCTGAGACACCCTGTATATTTGAGTAACGAGAGTTCTGAGACACCCTGTATATTTGAGTAACGAGAGTTCGGAGACACCCTGTATGTTTGAGTAACGAGAGTTCTGAGACACCCTGTATGTTTGAGTAACGAGAGTTCTGAGACACCCTGTATGTTTGAGTAACGAGAGTTCTGAGACACCCTGTATATTTGAGTACCGAGAGTTCTGAGACACCCTGTATGTTTGAGTAACGAGAGTTCTGAGACACCCTGTATATTTGAGTACCGAGAGTTCTGAGACACCCTGTACGATTGAGTAACGATAGTTCTGGGACATCCTGTATATTAGAGTTGTAAAAAACGCCCAGGGATGGACCGATTCATGGAAAAGCGATCTAGACACCGGGTTGTATTAAATGTTTGCTTCTTTTTATCTAAGGAAGAATAACCGCAAGTTTGTAACGAGAGTTCTGAGACACCCTGTATATTTGAGTTGTAAAAAACGCCCAAGGATGGACCGATTTAAAGAAAAGCCATATAGACGCCGGGTTGTAATAAATGTTTGCTTCTTTTTATCTAAGGAAGAATAACCCCAAGTTTTAACGAGAGTTCTGAGACACCCTGTATATTAGAGTTGTAAAAAACGCCCAAGGATGGACCGATTCAAGGAAAAGCGATATAGACACCGGGTAGTATTAAATGTTTGCTTCTTTTTATCTAAGGAAGAATAACCCCAAGTTTTAACGAGAGTTCTGAGACATCCTGTATATTAGAGTTGTAAAAAACGCCCAAGGATGGACCGATTCAAGGAAAAGCGATATAGACACCGGGTAGTATTAAATGTTTGCTTCTTTTTATCTAAGGAAGAATAACCCCAAGTTTTAACGAGAGTTCTGAGACACCCTGTATATTAGAGTTGTAAAAAACGCCCAGGGATGGACCGATTCAAGGAAAAGCGATATAGACACCGGGTTGTTTTAAATGTTTGCTTCTTCTTATCTAAGGAAGAATAACCCCAAGTTTTAACGAGAGTTCTGAGACACCCTGTATATTTGAGTAACGAGAGTTCTGAGACATCCTGTATATTTGAGTTGTAAAAAACGCCCAGGGATGGACCGATTCAAAGAAAAGCGATATAGACACCGGGTAGTATTAAATGTTTGCTTCTTTTTATCTAAGGAAGAATAACCCCAAGTTTGTAACGAGAGTTCTGAGACACCCTGTATATTTGAGTGACGAGAGTTCTGAGACACCCTGTATATTTGAGTTGTAAAAAACGCCCAGGGATGGACCGATTCATGGAAAAGCGATATAGACACCGGGTTGTATTAAATGTTTGCGTCTTTTTACCCAAGGAAGAATAAACTGAAGTTTGTAACGAGAGTTCTGAGACACCCTGTATATTTTGTGTATTGTGTATGATATTAGAAAGTTTTTACAATCATTTGGACAAGTTCGGTGACCAAACAATCGGGTGACGGATTTTTAGAACAAAAACTTCGTTCAAATAAATTCCAGACTCAAGTCCCCAAATAGCCGTATTATATTGAGTGGGTTTCAGGTTTTAATGTCCAACTTTTCCAATTCAAATTTAACGGTGAACAATATGACTCACGTCAACCTTCCCACGGGATCGAAGATTCCGACAGATTCAGGATAGTTCTGGGGGTTTTTGATTAAATCAAGAGTACGGTTTTAGAACTATGCGTCCCGCTTCGGTTAAATGAAATAACTTGCAAACAAATACAGGGTGTGGGGAAACGACAACGAGAATTGATTCCTTTCCTTTTGTCCGACGGTTTATTATGAAAAATAATATTGTTGATTTTAATCTACGAACTGCTCATTGATATAAATAAATATTACAAAGCTCTCTTCTAAGTCTAATTATAGCGACACGTTTCGCTCACAAAAGTGACATCATCAGGTTACCAATGACGTTTGCAAATGACAGCACAACGTTGAATATCTAAATACACCTGGATATCTTAAATGTTAAACCAGTTGATTATGGTACTTACCTAGACCCATTGTACAATGTAATACAAGCAGATCTTCTAAATGTAATGACCTAAAGTCGGTTTTTTTCTGGGCCTTGTAGGAAATGTTATATCGTATTGGTAGTCTTGTAAGCCAGAGGTGTTTGTATAAAACAAGTTGTTACTCGGGTTTCCTTTACCTCCTCTATATCATTACTTTCATGTTGATATGTAATTAATAGTCTTCAAATGCTTCCATAGTGTCAGTGGCTCGGAAAGGTTGGGTCTAGAATCCTTGCGAATGTGATGAAGGTTCACGGACCTCGTTACTATACGAATATCACGTTTTCTTCTGAAGTAAGGGTTTCCCAATAAAATCAAAATAATAATAATTGCACATACACACATTAAAAAAATAATAATACAATAAAAATGACAATGTTTACACATCAAAGTAATAATAAAATATAAATGACAAACACACATAAAAAGTAATACAAAATCAAAATGATACACTTTTACATAAAAAAAAAATATTAAAAAAAATAAAAATAATACATAAAAAAATTAAATTAAAATGATAATGACACATACACACATTAAAAATAATAATACAAAAAAAATGACAATGTTTACACATCAAAATAATAATAATAAAATATAAATGACAAACACACGTATAAAGTAATACAAAATTAAATTGACACATACACACATAAAAAAATATATATATATAATACAATAAAAATGATAACGAGATATGTACACATAAAAGTATAATAATAATACAATAAAAATGATAATGACACATACACACATAAAAAGTAGTACAAAATCAAAATGATACATAACTCATAAAAACTTAATAATAAAATCAAAATGATAATAACACATACACACATAAAAAAAAATATTACAATAAAAATGTTGAGATATGTACATATAAAAGTATTTTAATAATAAAATAAAATTGATAATGTCACATACACAAATAAAAAATAAAATAAAAATGATGATGATAAGATTTACACATAAACAATAAAAATGATACATAACACATAAAAAAAGACGATAATAACACATACACAAATAAAAAATATTGACATAAAATTGATAGACACATATACAGGTAAAAATATAATAAAAAAATAAAATATTATAATAGAACATATAATTATATAGACTAAAAATAATATTAATTAAATAAAAATGGTAACGAAAAATAAAAACATACAAAAATATTAATAAAATAAAATTGATAATGATGCATACACAAGTAAAAATATAATAATAATATTTTTTTAAATTAGAACATATATATATATATATATATATATATATATGACTAAAAATAATAATAATAAAATAAAAAGGGTAATGAAAAATAAAAACATACAAAAATTATAATAAAATAAAATTGATAGTGATACATATACAAGTAAAAATATAATAATAAAATAAAAAATTATAATAGAACATATATATGGACTAAAAATAATAATAATAAAATTAAAATAAAAATAAAATCATACAAAAATAATAAAAAAATAAAATTGATAGTGATACATATAAAAGTAAAAATATATCAATAAAAAAAAATTATAATAGAACTAATATATATAGACTAAAAATAATAATAATAAAATTAAAATGGTAATGAAAAATAAAAACATACAAAAATAATAATAAAATAAAATTGATAATGTTACATACACAAGTAAATATATAATAATAAAATATAAAATTATAATAGAACATATATATATAGTCTAAAAATAATAATAATAAAATAAAAATGGTAATGAAAAATAAAAACATACAAAAATAATATTAAAATAAAATTGATAATGATACATACAAAAGTAAAATTATATTAATAAAATTAAAAATTATAATAGAACATATATATAGACTAAAAATAATAATAATAAAATAAAAATGGTAATGAAAAATAAAAACATACAAAAATAATAATAAAATAAAATTGATAATGACACATACACAAGTAAAAATATAATAATAAAATAAAAAATTTAATAACATATATATATAAATAATAATAATAAAATTAAAATGATAATGACACATACACACATAAAGAATAATAATAAAATCAAAATGATAGTGAGACATAAACACATAAAAAATAAAAGAAAGTAATAATGATACATAACACATAAAAAATATAATGAAAAAAGATGATGACACATATACAGGTAAAAAAAAAGAAGAATGATATTGAGATATACACATACACATAGTTATTCCAACTTTTTCTCAACCATAATATATCACAATTATTCCCCCCTCCCTATTCTGTCGTACTTTATAAACGACCTCTCAACAGCTTTCAAGAATCTTTAGAAAACGATTTATCAAAAACTAACATCATCTTGTCCATCAATTTGACAGATTTTCAAAGGCGAACAAAACGGATTTTAGACGCGAAAATAAGATGCTGTAAATAGGGGGAGACGGATATTCGTGTTTTGCCCGCTTATTGATAAGGGCAAAGGTCGTATCCCTTCTGCCCCGCCTTCCCATCGACGTGCCTGGTCGATATAGCCCCAGCGCCTAGTTCAGAATTATATAACAGTTAAAATCAACGCACAAACAAAATAGCACAATATATGAACTTTCTTGTACCGTCCATTCGCAAAAACAAAAGCTAACCGAACTTTTCGTCCGAAAAATGTGAACTCGATTGCCATCGGTATTTATACAGGATGTGCGAAAATTACGCCAACAAATTTCAGAAACGATTGGGTAGGATAAAATATAAAAGAAATGTCCATATAAAATATAGTCCAACTAGTTTTGGGTGACTATCCGCCATTTTGTTTTTTTTTACAAAAAAAGTTATAACTTTGTAAATAGACAGGATATTGAGTTCTTTTTTGGTGTACGCATTTTTTTAAGTGACGTTTTAATCTTGTAACCGAAAACAAAGAAAGTATTTATTATATTTCCAAAATGGCTGCCGTTTAAAATTTTTAACGACGAATATCTGGAACACTGTTAAGTTTATAGAAAAATTACAAGAGACAAAATAATTTCCTATTTTAATGACAAACAAAATGATCTTTGTATTTTTACTGTTAACTATACTCAGCCAGCGAATAAATCTCCAATTTGAATACAAAGTAAACATTGAAGCGTGATTTACAGAGAGGTAAGGTTAGGGCGTTAGGAGGTTAGGTTAGGTTAGGGCGTTAAGGAGGTTAGGTTAGGTTAGGGCGTTACCAAAGGTTAGGTTAGATTAGGGCGTTAAGGAGGTTAGGTTAGGTTAGGGCGTTAAGGAAGTTATGTAAGGTTAATGCGTTAAGGAGGTTAGGTTAGGTTAGGGCGTTACCAAAGGTTAGGTTAGATTAGGGCGTTAAGGAGGTTAGGTTAGGTTAGGGCGTTAAGGAGGTTAGGTTAGGTTAGGGCGTTACCAAAGGTTAGGTTAGATTAGGGCGTTAAGGAGGTTAGGTTAGGTTAGGGCGTTAAGGAGGTTATGTTAGGTTAGGGCGTTAGGAGGTTATGTTAGGTTAGGGCGTTAAGGAGTTTAGGTTAGGTAAGGGAGTTAAGGAGGTTAGGTTAGGGCGTTAAGGAGGTTAGGTTAGGTTAGGGCGTTAAGGAGGTTAGGTTAGGGCGTTAAGGAGGTTAGCTTAGGTTACGTTAGGGCGTTAAGGAGGTTAGGTTAGGGCGTTAAGGAGGTTAGGTTAGGGCGTTAAGGAGTTTAGGTTACGTTAGGGCGTTAAGGAGGTTAAGTCAGGGCGTTAAGGAGGTTAGGTTAGGTTACTTTAGGGCATTAAGGAGGTTAGGTTAGAGCGTTAAGGAGTTTAGGTTAGGTTAGGGCGTTAAGGAGGTTAGGTCAGGGCGTTAAGGAGGTTAGGTTAGGGCGTTAAGGAGGTTAGGTTAGGGCGTTAGAAGGTTAGGTTAGGTTAGGGCGTTAAGAAGGTTAGGTTAGGTTAGGTTAGGGCGTTAAGGAGGTTAGGTTAGGACGTTAAGGAGGTTAGGTTAGGGCGTTAAGAAGGATAGGTTAGGTTAGGGCGTTAAGGAGGTTAGGTTAGGGCGATAAGGAGGTTAGGTTAAGTTAGGTTAGGGCGTTAAGGAGGTTAGGTTAGGTTAGGTTAGGGCGATAAGGAGGTTAGGTTAGGTTAGGTTAGGTTAGGTTAGGGCGTTAAGGAGGTTAGGTTAGGTTAGGGCGTTAAGGAGGTTTTGTAATTGGCAAAACCACGGATTGTTTATAAACAACAACAATCAATTATTATCAACAATAATTATTATTATCAGTTGTTTTTATTAACAGCTGTTATGTATTATAATCAGCTGTTTATGATTATGTCATCCACTTTATCCCAATGTAGGCCTAAAAGCACTACTGTAATATTAGGAATAAAAAGTAGTTGATAAGATCAGCTGTTTGTTGGGATATTTATTTACTTTGGTAAGTTTATGTAATTGAAATTAGATGCATGGATAAATTATTGTTATTAAAAATTGTCAGAATTCATAAGTTGTTTTGGTTTTAGGGAATTGTTATAGACAATTATCAAGAAATTGTATTTTCTGTTACTGTGTAGGTTATGGGAATGAATCTAACCTAACCTAACAGTAACAGATAACTAAATAAATAGTGTAGTAGTGCAACATGAGAGAAGATTTTATTTCTTTAGTTCTTCGTTAACACTATTTATTCATGGAGCCGCTTAAGATAATATGGAATTTTATTTATTTATTTTTTTTTCGCAATATTCTCCATAATTTACCAAAAGCGGCCACAGAATGTACCCTTGTCTTCTTTTGTTTGTTTTTTTTATAATTATTTGTTTTTGTGTTACTTGCTATTTATTATAAATATCACTGGGGTTCAAAATAATTAAAGGCTTGACAAAAGTCATGAAATAAGTCCCGGTTAGGTTAGATTATAATTAAATATTGAGCTTGACTTGTGAGATAATGTTAGATAGACTTTAACTGCAACATAAGTTCTCACAAAAGTTATGTTTACGCCATAATGGCGACTTTGTAGTTGAAACGCGTTTGATTAAGTAAACGTAATATGTGTGAGATCTTGTGTTCGAGTGTTATTCTATAATATAAGTTAGGTTAGGTACATTTTTTCATTGCAGTTGTAACAATCAACTTATTTATTTACTAACTTAGATTCTAACACAACATAAAAGCCTTTTCTGAAATGATAAAATAACTGATATCCATGCTGATAGTTGGACCTACAAACAAGAAATGACTCTTAGAGGCCATCTTTACAGGTAGTTTATGTCACAAATGGGATGGACAGAACAATAGGCAGGTACCAGTGGTAGAAGGCCTCGTACAGTTACCATAACCATTACTTTAAAGATAGCATTTCATCAGCTGTTTTGGAATTGTTAACATTGCTGATTTGTCCAAACCTAAACAAACATCCAGTGTTCAAATTTTTTGTAAAAGAGGATTTGAAATATATTTGATGAAAATTACCGGATTTTTCCAGTAAATTATGACACAAATTAACACTGATAAGGCGAAATTAGCTGGAGGTTTATTTCCATAAAACTGTATAAATTAATAAATTGTACATGGAACCGAAGTATTACAATCCAATGCATATAATGAAGGCATACTATGTTCTGTTTATAATTGTTGTACTTAATTCCCCGCTCATTCTCCAAGTTCGTGTTTATTTATGAATAATTTTTCTATCAACCTAATTATTTTACTTTTCGCGTATCTACTTATCTACTCCATAGAAGATGGTTTCAATTTTCTAACCGTATTAGAAGAATTTTAAACTTTTTGATCACTCTGTAGTTGTAGAGTATCGCTCAATGCCTCAAGAACCGAAGAAGTGATTTTGTAAAGCTCTCCGTCTGTACGTAAGCACAATAGGCGCTACAAAATTAAGGAAGATAATATTTTTGAAGTGAAAACTTCTTTTGGCACGTTATAGTACAAGTCTATACATTTTGTTTGGAGATAATATTCCAATTTGTAGCAATGTATCACGCTCGTTTGTCCCGTCACGCGCCCTCATCATAAAAATCCGTAACGCATCACGACCGATTGTCCCGTCACGTGCCGTCGTCACAAAAATCCGTAACGTATCACGGTAGATTCTCCCGTCACGTGCCGTCGTCACAAAAATCAGTAACGTATCACGGTAGATTCTCCCGTCACGTGCCGTCGTCACAAAAATCCGTATCGCATCACGACCGATAGTCCCGTCACGCGCCGTCATCAAAAATCCGTAACGCTACACGACCGATTGTCCCGTCACGTGCCGTCACCACAAAAATCAGTAACGCATCAAGACCGATTGTCCCGTCACGTGTCGTCATCACAAAAATCCGTAACGCTACACGACCGATAGTCCCGTCACGCGCCGTCATCAAAAATCCGTAACGCTACACGACCGATAGTCCCGTCACGTGCCGTCACCACAAAAATCAGTAACGCATCAAGACCGATTGTCCCGTCACGTGCCGTCATCACAAAAATCCGTAACGCTACACGACCGATAGTCCCGTCACGCGCCGTCATCAAAAATCCGTAACGCTACACGACCGATAGTCCCGTCACGTGCCGTCACCACAAAAATCAGTAACGCATCACGACCGATTGTCCCGTCACGTGTCGTCATCACAAAAATCAGTAACGCATCACGACCGATAACCCGTCACACACAGTCGTCACAAAAATCCGTAACTCATCACGCTTGATTGTCCAGTCACGCTCCACTATATATACGTATATATGTAGGCCTATGTATATATGTATGTAAATACTTCCTCTCACCCATACATACAATATTTTAAAAGTTAAATATATCTATTAAATAATAAAAAATGGACCATTACATATGATTAATATTTTATTACATTTATTGAAAGTTTAAAATATAATAAATGGCAAATTGATGTTAAATTTTAACTTCTGTCTACCGCCCCGCGACGGTAACATTACTTTGGGGGTAGAGGATTATGAACCCTACTGGAATTCAAGAGAATCGAACTAAAAATGTCAAAATGGCGGACAATTTTCCTGTTTTTCAACTTACACCACATTAAATTTAATTAATATTTGCAGAATTCAATTCTTCATGTACTACTATCAACACCATTTGTCTATACTAAAAAAAAGTAAATTCTTTGTCGCATCCTGACCTCGCACCATTTGATTTCCGTAGAGTTACGAGTTTCAGTATAGCTGTGTCATCGATACGTGGGAAGTGGATGGAGTCTGATTAATATACACATCTACGAGGATCATTAATCCTAACCTAACCTAATCTAACCTAACCTAACATAACTAAACCTAACATAACCTAAAGACGTCAAGAAAATAGTGTAATAGGGCCTACACGTCTACGAGGCTCAATAATCCTAACCTAACCTAAACTAACCTAACCTAACCTAACTAAACCTAACCTAACCTAAAGACGTCAAGAAAATAGTGTAATAGGGCCTACACGTCTACGAGGCTCATTAGGGACTAACCTAATCTAAACTAACATAACCTAACCTAACCTTCCTAACCTAACCTAACCTAACATAACCTAACCTAACATAACCCAACCACCTAGCCTAACATAACCTAACTTTATCTAACCTAACCTAAACTAACTTAACCTAACCTAACCTTACTTAACCTAACCTAAACTAACCTAACGTAACCTAACCTAAACTAACCTAACGTAAACTAACCTAACCTAACATAACCTAACATAACCTAACCTAACATAACCCAACCACCTAACCTAACATAACCTAACTTTATCTAACCTAACCTAAACTAACCTAACCTAACCTAACCTTACTTAACCTAACCTAAACTAACCTAACGTAACCTAACCTAAACTAACCTAACGTAAACTAACCTAACCTAACATAACCGAACCTAACCTAACGTAACCTAACCTTACCTAACCTAACCTAAACTAACCTAACCTAATATAACCTAACCTAACCTAACATAACCTAAACTAACCTAATATAACCTAACCTAACATAACATAACATAACATAACATAACCACCTAAACTTACATAACCTAGCTTTACCTAACCTAACCTAAACTAACCTAACCTAACCTAACCTTACTTAACCTAACCTAAACTAACCTAACGTAACCTAACCTAAACTAACCTAACGTAAACTAACCTAACCTAAACTAACCAAACCTAATATCACCTAACCTAACCTAACCTAACCTAACCTAACCTAACCTAAACTAACCAAACCTAATATCACCTAACCTAACCTAACCTGCTCAAGAAAGTAGTGATATACTCAATTACGTGTAAGTAAATTTCCTCCAAGGCCCAAGGAATCAACTTCGGGGCATTATGATGTACTTGTATTACTTTGTATGACGGGGCTAGGCAAGTACTATAACGACACCCATTTATGTATTTGACCTATTTGTTAATTTGAGAAAGAAAAAACTTCTGCTCTACGCTTCTGATAATCTGTGCCGTTGAGACTAATAAAGTAAAGGTGGAGCAGATGTGACACCCACGCTGCCTCTATTGTTCCACACAAGTGCATTCAATTAAGTTGTATTCAATATTTAAGAAGCGCTCAGACCTTCGTGTCCTTGGTAGCTCATTAACTATTCACTGATTGTAACAAGTACTTTAACTAGATACAAGTAGACAATCAGTTTGTCAGTTTTCTTCAATTGAAGTGTTTCATACCTTTTATCCGAGAGACACGAGAATAGTGTACTTCTAAATAGTAATAAATTGTTTGATACACACCCCACCTGTAAGCTTTCGAAATCTTCCTGACGGCCTAACCTAACCTAACCTAACCTATCCTTACCTAACCTAACCTTGCCTAACCTTACCTAACCTAACCTAGCCTAACCTAACCTAACCTTACCTAATCTAACCTAACCTAATCTAACCTAACCTAACCTAACCTAACCTAACCTAACCTAACCTAATCTAACCTAACCTTACCTAATCTAACCTAACCTAACCTAACCTAACCTATCCTTACCTAACCTAACCTTGCCTAACCTTACCTAACCTAACCTAGCCTAACCTAACCTAACCTTACTTAACATAACCTTACCTAACCTAACCTACCTAATCTAACCTATCTTAACCTAACCTAACCTTAACTTACCTACTTAACATAACCTTACCTAACCTAACCTATCCTAACCTTACCTAACCTAACCTTACCTAACCTAACCTAACTTCATCTTACACAACCTAACCTAACCCATCATTTCTGGTTAATTCTGGTACACCAAATTTACACTAGGTAAAAGCCAGCTTTGATGAGATTATTATTGATTAACATAAATTACGTCTATGTATTAATAGAACCTTAGTTCGTGTAGTTATTTCAAACAGTTTTTTATTCACTCACAACACAATGTAAATTAGGTTAGGTTAGGTTAGGTTAGAAGAGCGCAATCAGTTTGACTAATCGATTAGTCTCGTTTACCGAGTGTATATTTAGCAATGTCGATATAAGAGTGAATGTTCGATTGTAAAGTGTAATGGGAATGATAAGGGAGAATATTACCGCGTCTTGTAACCTTCAAAACAACTTTGTGTTATTTCATTTGTGTTTGGAATTTTTATTTTCTGATAAATACTTACGAAAATTTTAGAAATTGAGAAGCGTTTCCAATCAATTTTATCTTCCACTTCCTTATCACGTGAACAATGAGTTCATTTGTATTACGATTAATGGTAGAAAGTGTAAAAGGTTATGCGCATGCGTCGTCTCCACTCAAATCATCAAGTTTTTGAGTTTTCCCACTATTTCGAAGAGCAGAAGAAACATTAAATTCAGTGAAAGTCAGCTGGTTTCATCTTTGTTTGTTTTTGTTTTTTTTTGTATTGCTAATTTTTTCGTGTAGCTTTTGTTTCCATACTCTTTTTTATTTATATATTTTTTCTTCATAATTGCAAGTTTTTATGGAACACACTTTGATGGAATTTAGGTTTAGTAGTTTATTTATATAATTGTGTAATTCTTTAAGATTAGGATATAACCTTTTTTTCTTTTTTCTTTTACATAATAACGCCCCTGTAAATTTGGTCTACCACCTGTTTTTACAACAATTTCGTATCATTTAAATCAGCTTAAAAGCGGCCCGGGTCTAATAATATATTAAAATTATATTACGCCTCTATGTACAATGATTTAAATCATTTCACCCAAGGTTGGCTAACCTGTATCAGCTGATTTTTGATTACTTCAGCTTGTTAATGTAATAGTTGTTATTCAATTTCAGAAAATCATTTCGCCCAGTTTTTGTGTCATTAATTGAACAGTGCATTGTAAAAAGAGCGGGAGTTTTGTCGAAAAGTTTAATAAATAATGTTTCATACAAACAGTGTATCTTGTAAAGTTTGATAAAGAAGCTCCAGTGAAAAGTGTCACTCAGAAACTTTTTAAGACTTTCTGTAAACGGGCTCATTGACGGGCATAAAACGTGAAGGGAACAAATCTGTTTTAACAGAACAATACAAGACATGAAGTTGCTATCAGTGAATGACGAGGTCTATCAAAAAATTATTCAACAATTCGTTGGTCTGCTTGGAGAAGATGAACCCTATTGGTTGAAGAAGGACGGTGGAACGTGTTACAACATTAATATTTTACATGAATAAAGGAATTTGGATTTCTTCTTGTGGAGTTATTTGAAAAATCAAGTCTCCAAACACTTTATTTAGAGCAGTTGAAAATCAATCGTGTTATTGCAAAGATCTGTGAGTTAACTCTAACAAAAGTCTCCAGGAGTATAGAGAAGCATGTTGACAAGTCTATGGATGTTAATGGACACAGCTTTGAACAATTATTATAAGTTTTGATGACGAATAAAATAAAATGAAAATATTCAGTGAAATCTGTTCTTTACTTTAAATATATTTGATTGCCCGGACTTCTTTTAAACTGATCACCCTGTATTCAGTTCGTATTAACTCTCATAGTGAAAAACAAATTACAATTAAATTAAATAAATGACAACTGCACATTGTGTGAAAGCCCGGACACCGTCATGAACAAGGACCATCTCTTGCTCTGCAGAAAGCTGGATAAAGAGAAGCGGAGGGAAAAAGACCTCCCTGGTGTCTACTGAGAAGCAAGATCAAAGATGGCGTGAGCCAGAGAAATCCATTGGACAACAACAACACATAAATAATGCCCAGATCCCCTACGTTAAATTCAGCCAAATATCTAGACGCTAGACTTCATTGGAAAATTCATCTAAAAAAATGGGGAAAGTTCAACAAAATATACAACAAAATGAACTGGCTACTTGGTTGTCACTCCAGTCTGTCAACTTACAACAAAGTATTTCTGTATAAACAAAACCTAAAACCAGTGTGGGCTTACGGCAAACAACTCTGGGGTGTCAGTAAGTCTAACCATCCAGAGATTCCAGAATAAGTGACGAGGATCATTTTAAATGTGTCCTGGTATATTGCCTCCATCGAGACCTTCAGATGGACACTGTGGACTTCAGTAATATTGTGGTTACCAACTTCTTAACAACAACAATTTGACAAGAAGACTCAAGAGAGTGAAGCAGTGTATAGTATGCTCAAAATAGGAATGTGTCTGGGGTGGAGAGGAAAATAGTGGCGCCCAAACTTCGTTTGTTGCGTTTACTTTCAGCTGTACAACCCCATTAAAAAAATATAGACTTCATGCTTCTGTGCAAACGCGTACCCTACATTCGTTTCTTTTATCGGTGTCAATAAGAATAAAACGTCTGTCACGAATTTGCAACTTTAGGAATTAAAAATAGCTAAACAGTAATTATTGTAGCTAGTTTTCTTGGCATGGGTTGTACCGTCAAGTCAGGCTAGGGAAGCAAGTAGAAGGGAGGACACGCCCATCACACCAGACACACTCCTAATCTGAGGCTACTGTAGATTATGTTAGGCTAGCTTAGGTTAGATTATGTTAAGATAGGTTAGGTTAGGTTAAGTTTGGTTAGATTAGGTTAGGTTAGGTTACAGTATCCTCAAGGTAGGAATGTGTCTGGGGTGGAGAGGAAAATAGTGGCGCCCAAACTTCGTTTGTTGCGTTTACTTTCAGCGGTACAACCCCAATAAAAAAAAATATAGATCTCAAATGCTTCTTTGTAAACGCCTTACATACTTTCGTTTCTTTTATCGGTGTAAATAAGAATAAAAAGTCTGTCACGAAGTTGTAACTTTAGGAATTAAATGTAGCTAAGCAGTAATTTGTGTAGCTAGTTTTCTTGGAACGGGTTGTACCGTCAAGTCAGGTTAGGGAAGCGAGTAGAAGGGAGGACACGCCCATTACACCAGACACACTCCTAGTCTGAGGCTACTGTAAATAAAGGTGTTGGTGAAAAGCAGAATACTCTGTGTGGAATATACACAGTTATTCGAATGTATAAGGTCACATTAGTGCCAAAGAATAGCTGGTGAGTAGGACTTTAGTTGACGGTTTAAAGTAGTAATTTAGGATTGAATAGTGTTGATGATTAATTTGCAATTTTAACAAAAACCCTGTGAAGGTTTTTTATATAAATAAATACAGTACGTTCCAGGAAGAGGTACGCGATTTTGATTTTCTAATAATAGATAAAAATAGTTTATCAGTCACTTAACAATTTATTTCGTTAGCGAACTAAAAAATTATGTTTTTCGACCCCCAATTATTTTTCTTTTATCACGATTTTCTGGAGAAACATTTCTGAAACCTAATTTTTACAGTTTTTCAGGTCAAATTGTATATAAAACCACCAAATTTATCCCTAATTTGGGTCCCAGGAAGACTGAATTTTACGGGAGGATTGGAAATAAAGACGAAATCTTTCGCTAGCCGTAACTATCTACCAAAGCGTTTTAGGACGTGTTTTTTCTTTCTTTTAGTCTGTATAATGAGCTCAGAAAACTCCGGTTAAAACTTCGTGAAACACCCTGTATATACAACGTGCCCCACTAAGAAGTTTCTATTGTTTATTCTTCAACCGTTTTTTTTTCCAAAGTGTACATGCTTTTTAATAAAGTTATCAAAAATGTGTGAAAATTTCAACACATTGGTATTTATAGAAACAAAATGGCGGTAATACACAACAACTTCTATGCAACAGAAACTTTTAACCGATTTTTTTTTTTAGTTCGGTTTTATTGTCCTTTTTAGTTGAAGAATGGTTTTTACAGTTGAGTACAAAGTAAAGTATTGTGCGTTGGGCATTGTTGTTAATAACGCTGCCGAAACAATTAGACAATTCCAGGCTCCCTTCCCAGGTGTTGATCTATCAATCACTCACTCTGTAATTAAGTGGAAAGATTTGTTGTTGAAAAAGTGGGAAGAGAAGAAATTGCGTGTGTGTTTCATTACTCCGTTCTCCAAGAAAACCAAAATCACTTAAAAAAGTAAAGCTTGAAACTGTATATTATATTATATACTATATTAGCGTCAAGGTTTGATGAAAACAAGAATTAGTTTTGAGATAAAAGAGAGGGATCTAACCCAAGACATGAAAAAAAGTGTAGATCCAGCTAGTGTATCTCGGGATTATTAAGCCCTCACTCACTGTAAGTGACTACCTGAGAGCACCACTGACACGAGAGTTGGTAATCTAGGGTGAGTTGCGCAAGCGCAAGAAGGGGTAAAGTTAAATGTATCTTTCTTCTACAAGTCGCGAACATTCAAACGCAATCATGTCAGTCAAAACATTGTTCAGACTATTGAGTATTTTACAAGTTATGGAATTTATTAAATAAACAAAACTTTCATTATTTCCTCGATTTATATAAAACATAATAAGAGCCGATTTCGAACTGTGGACTCATTACTCTCTCTCTCTCTCTCTCTCTCTCTCTCTCTCTCTCTCTCTCTCTCTCTCTCTCTCTCTCCCCTCCCTGTCTTCCTAACTACTAGATGACGTATAGCTTATAAATTACAGAATTTAAGTCTCTCTTCCCTTCTCCCTCCCCAATCTCTCTCTATCTCTCTCTCACTCACTCTCTCTCTCTCTCTCTCTCTCTCTCTCTCTCTCTCTCTCTCTCTCTCTCTCTCTCTCTCTCTCTCCCCCCTGTCTTCCTAACTACTAGATGACGTATAGCTTATACATTACAGAATTTAAGTCTCTCTTCCCTTCCCCCTCCCCAATCTCTCTCTATCTCTCTCTCTCTCTCTCTCTCTCTCTCTCTCTCTCTCTCTCTCTCTCTCTCTCTCTCTCTCTCCCTCTCTCCCTCTCTCTCTCCCGTACCCTATTTTCTCAACTACTAGATGACGTATAGCTTGTGAATAGCAGAATTTTACTCTCTCTCCCTCCCTACCTCCCACATCCCTCGTTCTATCTCTCCCTCTCACTCTCTCTACCTCACACAATCTCTCTCTCCCCCTTATAAATTACAGAATTTTAGTCTCTCTTCCCTCCCCTTCCCCAATCTCTCTCTCTCTCTCTCTCTCTCTCTCTCTCTCTCTCTCTCTCTCCCTCTCCCTCTCTGTCTCCCTCCCTCTTGTTTTCCCAAGTACTAGATGGCGTAGAGCTTATAAATTGCAGAATTTGTCTCTCTCTCTCCCCACCCTCCCCTATCTCCCTATCTCCCCTCCCCCATTCCTCCCTCTCTCCCTCCCTCCCCCCTGTTCTCCCAACTACTAAATGGCGTAGAGCTTATAACTTGTATAATTGTTTGTGTCTATAAAATGTCCATGTATCCACCAAATTGATCGTACAAAATGTTCGCCTCTTTCTGTTTCAGATTCGAATGTCGACGAACTGGCAGCCGATGAAAATAGAATGGAAATAAGGTTCAGTATATTATAATCAACATAAACAATGTACGCGGCCGCTGGTGGAGCTTCTATCGCCTCCAGGCAGGCCCGGAGGAACATAAAGAAGCAACACTTGACGGGAGATCAAGTCCACCAGAAGTTTCAAAAGCGTTTCAACCAGCTGCACCAGCAGCACGCTCCCGCGTCCAATGAACACTTTATGAGACAATCTGAACAATCCACGAGACAATCAGAACAGGGACAATACGGAGCTGTGAGATTCCATCATCTGGATCATGAAGCTCATCTTCTGAGGACGGCTCCCGCTGGGCTTAATTCCCGTCTTCCAAGCTACGTTGACCTGAACGGACGGATCACTGGGTTCGGTAGTTGCGATGTGTCAGAGGTTTGTCACTTGAGTGTTGTTCTAGTTGTGTTGTTGGTAGTTTTTGAACTGTTAACGGCAAATTCTCGGTTGGGGGTAATTCAGGACCTGAGAGGCGGTCTTTAGAGCATTCACCAACTACTGTTTGTCAGTCTATTGTTGGTGTGGAATATATCGGAGAAAAAACTTTCCATCTTCATCGTCGTCTCTTAAAAAAACGTAAAGAAAAGACCGCAAGCCCTTGCATACTCTAATAGCGTCAGTGTCGGAAATATCAAAGTAGTCTTGATAGGAGAGATAAAGGATCACGCTAATGAAGGTGTAGATTCAGCCAGGTTACCTCGGAATTGACTCACTCAGTCTTGGTTACAAGGCTACGTAATATAGACAGAGTGTTTTGTAAAAGATGATCTGGCTCTTCATTTTTGGATTATAATACTTCGCATAATATACAGTCGAATTCCGCTTTATTATCCGCCATTTTGTTCTTTTAGAAGGAAAATATTACAACTCCAGAAATAGATGAGATATTGAGTTCAGATTTGTTGTAAGCGTATCACGTTTTACAAGTGTATCTAACAGAGAGAATTGTTTTTTTATAATTTTCAAATTGGCGCCCGAAAAAAAACAATTTTAAGCGGGCGCCAATTTGAAAATTTATAAAAATAAAATCTTTCTGTTTGATACATCACATACACAATTTTTGTATGTTAATTTTTTTTTGCTTCGTTTTGATGTATATAATCCGTAAATAATGGCCAGTTCATTGTTTTCGGGACACCCTGTATTTGCTGGAATCGTAGACTAGTTGGGTTTAGTGGCAGCTAAGGTACAGATGTGATGATTACCAATGCAACAGCAGCTATACACGTCATCAACACTGGGCTTAGGAGTATCATAACTCTAAGGTTGAGCGAATTCCCTCCAGCATTGCGTTCATAGCTGGACAGGTACAGGAAGGTGGTAAGCGTACTCACAGGGTAGCTTTTGTGCAGGAAATATGAGAAAACAGCACGCTATTTGTGAATGCGAATTACTCGATTGAGAAAAATCAGACACTTTTGGATTTTTGAATTCCTCAAGTAAATCTCGTCAGGAATATTTTTTTATGTTAACGGGGTTATCGGTTTTTCTGAGGATGGCTAGGAGTAGCAAACGATCAGGAGGGTATAAGCCCTTGGACGTAATGTGCATGAGAGATAGAGTGAACTTCAGATTTAAGAAATTTATGAGGTTTAAGTTTTCTGAAGAATCCCTCTTTAAGAAGAGGCGGTGAAGAGATTTATACTTCTTAGGATTTCAGCGTCATATCTACAAATATTAAAAACCTTTTTATAGTGTGTTTTATGCATGGTTAAAGAGTGGAGGTAGTCTTTGGTAGTTTGACAGGTCTGTTGTCCAGTACTCCAAATTAATTTCGGTGGAGTTTAGACAAATAAAATGTAGAAATAACTTTCGGTAAATGGCGTTTTCGCATTCTCGGAAAAATCGATGAAACACGTAGGGCAGCGATTATAACGGTGAAGTGTAACCTTAACATCGAACGCAAATGTTATACTTGGTGTTGTTTGTTGTTGACCATTTTAATTAGTCGTTTAAGTCCTCCAAATTAATTAGTGTAATTAACTCATTAAGATCTAATTAGCCAAGAGTGGTGTTGGGTCAGACAAGGTTAAGTGAATTGCGAACTCATTATGTATCGGCGACCATATCCTAGATTAGGACAACCGGGAGTCAGTCCCCCAAGCAACTTTTTTGTGTTGTATCCCGCATACAAAATTTGATCAAAATTGGTTCAATCGTTTAGGCGGTACAGACGTTTAGGTAGATAAGTTTAGTTTGTTGTTTAGAGATTACATTTTTCATAAATTTATCGAAATCATAATAGCCTATTTTGAGAAAATCGTAGTTTTCTGTTTATTTTAATGGCAGCCTACACTCCAAATTTTGAGTAATTAAAATAATGAAAAAAAACTTGAAATGTAGTCAAATATGCCGCTCCTTTGACTTCAGAAAACCACACTTACGATAGGGGAGAGAGGGATAAAAACTTTTTTTGTTTCCTTGCTACATTTGATCAAAATCGTTAGACCTGATTTTGAATAAAATCGTAATTTTTATTTTTTTACTTATTTTTTTTTATGACAGCTACATCTCGAAATATGGTCAAAGTGGGGCAAACTTTTGACTCCACAGATACAAACTGACAAACGCCAAATAATAAAAAAAAAACATATTTCAAAGAAAAACATAACTATTTCTCGGCCAATCACACAACTTTAAACTGTGTACACAGAGTGGCCACAAAGTCTCCCCTCCTCTACTTTTCCTCACAATTTTCCTCATCAAATTAGGACTAAATTACTTAGAGTTTTGTGATGTGTTAAACTGTATGGTCGCCATCTTGATCCACCATTTTGGATTTCAGTTTTTTTTCTAAATGGTAACTTTTTCAACCCTGAGTTCAGTGACATATATTTTTTTTTTTTGATATCTCTCACCTATCTCCAGTCATTCACGAAACACCACAGGAAAAGTATGAAATTTGATTATTTCCAACACTGAAAATTTAATGTTTTAATCGTGCGTGACTATTATTACTGCACTAGGCTTTGTTTTTCAACCCAATAGAATATTGTAAAACTATTATTAGATTATAAAACAACTTCAAAATGGTTTTAAACTGATTTGTAGAGGGGAAAACAAAGAGATACTCATTTTGAATGACAGATCGAGTTGTACAAATATACTGACCTATTTCTTTTGATGTTTATTGTAGTGAAAAAACAGAAGTCTAGTCCAGTAACATGGGCGTAATTAAAACATTAAATTTGCAGTATTCGGAAAAAATTCAAATGTCATACATTTCCTTTGGGTTTTCATGGATAACTGGATGTGTGAGAGAGATATCAAGGAACATAATACCTCTGGACTCAGGTTTGTAAATGTTGTCATTAAGTGATGTAAATCCAATATGGCGGCCGATTATTTTGATACACCAGAAAACGTAGTAAAGTTACAAATATCATTTAGTCTGAAATCGACGAAAACTTTGCAAAAAGAAGAGGAGGTAAGAGACTTAATTAGCACTGTATGTATGATATTGTAAAATACACATCTTTTAGTGATAAACATTTTCCAGCGACTCGTTGATAATGACCATTTCGAGTCGTTTTTTTTTCATAAAAATCGGTTGAAATATGATCCTTGAAGAGAATTTCACAGGAAAAATATCCTAATTTCCTCAGTGGCCCCCTGCCCACTCCTGGTTTCTAATCACGTTCTTGGCGCCATGTCTATCTTCATTAATCTTCGCACTGGGTGTGTGGGGAACACTTCTTCAGAGAGGAGAAATAATCCGTCTAATTACCTCTGGCAGAAGAGAGAGAGAGAGAGAGAGAGAGAGAGAGAGAGAGAGAGAGAGAGAGAGAGAGAGAGAGAGAGTACAAGGGAGGGGGGACACGAAAAGAATTCCGCGAAACAAAAACTGTGCAAAAAATAGTTCGGTTAATTGTTCATTACTGTAGTTATATCAAGGGTAGACAAGTTGTTGGGTCGCCATCATGGTACTTACCCAGTCCCACAGTAGTCTACTAAATTTCGTATAGGTTCGGATTTCATCGGAAATGTTCGTGGCGTTGTTTATAGAATAGGTGATAAATGCTAAGCTTTGAATTTTGTAAATAAAAAAAGTTCGGTCAATTGTTCGTTACTGTAGTTATATCAAGGGTAGACAAGTTGTTGGGTCGCTATCATGGTACTTACCCAGTCCCACAGTAGTCTACTAAATTTCGTATAGGTTCGGGTTTCATCGGAAATGTTCGTGGCGTTGTTTATAGAATAGGTGATAAAATGCTAAGCTTTGAATTTTGTAAATAAAAAAAGTTCGGTCAATTGTTCGTTACTGTAGTTATATCAAGGGTAGACAAGTTGTTGGGTCGCCATCATAGTACTTACCCAGTCCCACAGTGGTCTACTAAATTTCGTACAGGTTCGGATTTCATCGGAAATGTTCGTGGCGTTGTTTATAGAATAGGTGATAAATGCTAAGCTTTGAATTTTGTAAATAAAAAAAAGTTCGGTCAATTGTTCATGACGGTAGTTATAACAAGGGTAGACAAGTTGTTGGGTCGCCATCATGGTACTTACCCAGTCCCACAGTAGTCTACTAAATTTCGTATAGGTTCGGATTTCATCGGAAATGTTCGTGGCGTTGTTTATGGAATAGGTGATAAATGCTAAGCTTTGAATTTTGTAAATAAAAAAAAGTTCGGTCAATTGTTCGTTACTGTAGTTATATCAAGGTTAGACTTGTAAATGACGCTATCATGGTACTTACCCAGCAGAATTATACAATGTAATCCACAAAAGTTGGTTTCTTGAGCCTTGTAGGGAAATGTTAAATTGTATTGACAGATCAAGGAGTCTTATCCAGTAGGGTAAGTTTAAAACAGTTGTTACACAGGTTTTCTGAACCTCGTAATAATGAAAATGTTAGGTTAGGTTACTTTTGGTTCGGTTCGGTTAGGTTAGGTTAGGTTAGTTTTGGTTAGGTTAGGTTAGGTTAGGTTAGGTTATTTTTGGTTAGGTTAGGTTAGGTAAGGTTAGGTTAGGTTAGGTTAGGTTAGGTTAGGTTAGGTTATTTTTGGTTAGGTTAGGTTAGGTAAGGTTAGGTTAGGTTATATTAGGCAAGGTTATATTAGGTTAGGTAAGATTAGGTGGCTAACTCTAAAAATTAACTTTTAATTAATTTGGGCGAAAATAATAAATGTTTTCAGAAAAACTCATAATTTCCGAAATACGCCATTTTTAAAACGTCCAAAAAAAAAAGAAGAGAATAAAAAACATGTCTAAAAAATCGTAAGTTCGTTATTGTTTAAAAGCAAAAACCTCTCGGTCATATTACTTCCTTATAAAAAAAAGAAAGAAAGAGCACAAAATAGACCCCTATTTAAAATAGTAATTGTGTATCACTACGCTATTACCATCGGCTGCACCCTAACCTAACCATAACCTAACCTAACCTAACCTAACCTAACCCAGATCAAGAGGTCTTATCCAGTAGGGTAAGTTTAAAACAGTTGTTGCACAGGTTTTCCGAACCTCGTAATTGTGTATCACTACGTTATTACCAGCGGCTGGACCCTAACCTAACCATAACCTAACCTAATCTAACCTAACCTAACCTAACCCAGATCAAGAGGTCTTATCCAGTAGGGTAAGTTTAAAACAGTTGTTGCACAGGTTTTCTGAACCTCGTAATTGTGTATCACTACGTTATTACCAGCGGCTGGACCCTAACCTAACCATAACTTAACCTAACCTAACCATAACCTAACCTAACCTAACTCAACCTAACCTAACCTAACTCAACCTACCTTATAAAAAAAGAAAGCAAGAGCACAAAATAGACCCCTTTCCCTCAGATACTCTAATAGCGTCATTGTGATATGAGAACCCGAGTTGTCCAGAGAGACCTAGATACGAAATATGAGAGGGATTTACCCCAAGACTAGTGTCCTTCGGAATCACTGAAGTGAGGCCCAGAAGTTGATACGAAATGTTAGAATATTTCTTCACTTCGCTCAAGTATTTTATTTTTTCTTGGGATTTCTTTGTGTTAATGTAACAAGGTGTGGAACGCCTGCAATAAGACAAGTAGGCAATGTGTATGCAGTAAGTATATTGCATATCCAGCGCCGTACTTTGTAACAATCACCTTTACAATGAGGAATATTATTATTTTAACAATTATACAATTCTTTCCGGTTGATTTAACTGAACGCGCATTTTGTTATTTATCTCCTCTTATGACGACATCGATATTGGTACTGATATAGGTAAATCGAAAGGTTACACAACATGTACTGTTAACAGAGACGAAGGTATTACAGATTTGATGGTTTCGAACATAACATAACCTTATCTAACCTAACCTAACTTAATATAACATAACATAACCTTACCTAACCTAACTTAATCTAAAATAACCTAACCTAACCTAACCAAACCAAACCTAATCTAACCTAACCTAACCTAACTTAACCTAACCTAACCTAACTTAACCTAACCTAACCTAACTTAATCTAAAATAACCTAACCTAACCTAACCTAACCTAACTTAACCTAACCTAACCTAACCTAACCTAACTTAACCTAACCTAACTTAATCTAAAATAACCTAACCTAACCTAACCAAACCAAACCTAATCTAACCTAACCTAACTTAACCTAACCTAACCTAACATAACCTAACCTAACCTAACTTAACCTAACCTAACCTAACACAACATGTACTGTTACCAGAGACGATCTATAAGTAACAAGGTATTACAGATTTGATGGTTTCGAACTGTGGACATTTTAAAAATGTTTTGAGAGCCAGTCGTATTCTGGAAGTATTTTGTTTTAAAGAAATTGAAAACTGTTTTCTACAATGAATGTTGATCGAGTTCAAAAAAATCTGTTTTATTACGTTTGCAAAAAATAAAATAAATAAATAAAATACAATTACACTCTTTTTTAATTTTTTTTTTTTTTGAAAACTAATAAAAAATAAAATTGACGACGTTGTCTAAAAAGTTATTTGGTAAACTTACAACGGCATTTTGTAAAATAAACTGCATAGAACAGTTTTGTCTGCTTTGTTTTATATTTTACAAAGTACAGGATTTCGACCTTACTTTCTTGACTGATCTTCGCCTTACATGACGTCAGGAAGTCGAAAAAGTGATTTTCGTCAGGCCGCCCGTCCGTCGTCGTTGTCGTCTGTACGTAAGCACGATAGCGGCCACAGAAAATAAGTTAGAGACATGAAATTTGGTGTAGGGGACTATAGTGTGCTTGTAAAGAAGTCTAATGAAATTCAGAAAAATTGAATTTTAAATATCAAAATGGCGGCGATAATAAACAGTTTATATACCTAACCTAACCTAACTTAATCTAACATAACCTAACCTAACCTAACTTAATCTAACATAACCTAACCTAACTTAATCTAACATAACCTAACCTAACCTAACTTAATCTAACATAACCTAACCTAACTTAATCTAATATAACCTAACCTAACCTAACTTAATCTAACATAACCTAACCTAACCTAACTTAATCCAACATAACCTAACCTAACTTAATCTAACATAACCTAACTTAAGATAACATAACCTAACTTAATCTAACATAACCTAACCTAACCTAACTTAATCTAACCTAACCTAACCTAACTTAATCTAACATAACCTAACCTAACTTAATCTAACATAACCTAACCTAACCTAACTTAATATAACATAACCTAACCTAACTTAATCTAACATAACCTAACCTAACCTAACATAACCTAACCTAACCTAACTTAATCTAACATAACCTAACTTAATATAACATAACCTAACTTAATCTAACATAACCTAACCTAACCTAACCTAACCTAACTTAATCTAACATAACCTTACCTAACCTAACTTAATCTAAGATAACCTAACCTAACCTTATCTAACCTAACATAACCTAACTTAATCTAACATAACTTTACCTAACCTAACTTAATCTAAGATAACCTAACCTAACCTTATCTAACCTAACCTAACGTCTAACATAACCTAACTTAATCTAACAAAACCTTACCTAACCTAACTTAATCTAAAATAACCTAACCTAACCTTATCTAACCTAAACTAACGTCTAACATAACCTAGCTTAATCTAACATAACCTTACCTAACCTAACCTAACATAACATAACCTAACCCTTTTACGATGACAAATAGCAATTTTATTTTCAAAAACTTAATTTATAACCCTGACCTGCTAAGAAAATGTGGTATTCACTTAATACATGTCATATATTCTTCTTTTTCTGTAATAATATGAAATAATAAATAACAATCTATCTAATTACGAGAATCTAATCCGGCAGGACTTGCTTGTACGGTAGGGCTGGGTAAGTGCCATGATGGCGGCCCAACAGCTCGTCTACCCTTGATATAACTACCGTCATGAACAATTAACCGAATTTTCTTTCTTTATAAAATTCAAAGCTTAGGATTTATCACCTATTCTATATACAACGCCACGAACATTTCCGATGAAACCCGAACCTACACGAAATTTAATTAAGGGTACCTGACTCTAGGGGTTTGGTAAAGACAATAAGAAACAAGTGTGGGCTTACATGCTTCTATTATGTCTGCTTGTTGAGATTGTATTGATAGAATAAAAATCAGCTGTTTCGTTCGCAAAATCAGCTGTTTTTGTTATCTCCTCCCTGTATGAATGACGTCACATTCACTGGCTTAGCCACAGTTAGTGCTCAGTGTTGTATCTGGTGGTACAGTGTAATGTTGTGCTACTATAGTGGTGCAGGTTAATTCAATTTGTTACGTTTAGTATATAATGTGTTGATTTAATACAGGGTTGTCCGAAACGAATGGTGCAAAAGTAAAGCTTTGTTTTTTATAACTGCATGGTTAGAGGAATAATGAACTCATCAAAAGTTAAAATACAACATTGTATTATGCGCCGCGAATCAAGCGCGTTGTGTAACAGCCAATAAGAGAGCAGAGTTGCGCGCATCTCCCTGATTGAGGCTAACCCCCGAGCAAGGCTACCGATGCTAATAGATATACGTGAAGTTTGCGTAGTTTTTTATGAGTTTTAAACGATAGTTTTTCGATTTAATAATTTAAATATTTTTCGCTTTAACTGTAATAAATAGTAATAACCCAGTACAAAAGTAAATATTGTTTTTAATATAAGTTTCTTGTGCAAAGATTACATTTATTTAGTCGGAAAAATATTGTTTTCGTTGAGGAATTTCTGACCGCCGAACAGATCAGTCAAAAAACGAGCTCTGTTTTTGTGGTATTACCAAAGTTATCCTATACTTTGTGTATTGGGTAAGTAAAAAGGAAGAAAAGAACATGAAATAAACACGTTTTAATATTCTAATAGTGTCAGATTCGGAAAGGATTAGAATTTGGTCAACAGAGACTAGATAGGAGAGTTGAAAGTAGTCTCTGTTGAGGTCAGTATGGAAATGGTGTACATCCAGTTATTTTCCTCGGGATTGTCAAGCCCGTATTCGTTATAAATCAGCCCCTTATGACCCATTAAGTAAACGAAAAATACAGTTGAGGGAATATTTGGGAAAAAGCGGAAATGAAACTTGGCACACTTCACTAGACTCGATTTCAGTAGATTTAAATAGGTTTATTTTTTTGTAAATTCGTAAAAACTTGAACTATACTTGGAAATTTAGTGCAATTTATTATTATTGAATTAGTACACGTTTTGTATGAAACTGGTAATGTGTGTGGGTTTTAAATGTCAGAGTTTGAATTGCCAATCGGTTTTGTACATTACATGGGGGAATTGCGGTGAAATTTTCGAGAAATAAAATAGTTAATGAACACACACACACACACACACACACACACACACACACACACATTTTCAACAAGTGTTCTAACATAAAAATGAAATAAACATAAACAAAGATACTTTCCTAAAACTTTACAATACCTTCTTGTATTCCATTGACACTGGAATTGGTAGGGAGGTTGTAACATAGCCGAGTTTTTTTTTTTTTTAAACTGCTATGAGAGGGAAATTAGTCCAAAAATTTTTTTATGAGAAGTGGTGTAATTGGGAGGTTGATTTTTTTTTATTTTTGTACATTCAACTGGGTGGGGAACCGAAAAAATTAGCATGATCGGACTGGAGCTTCGCTACAAAAGTGCATTTTTGATGAATTATGAGTGTATTGTTTACATTTTTTTTTTAATATCTCCAGTCTATGGGTCTTAGAAAAATATAATATAATAAAAAATACTCTTAAATGAAGACTTTTAATCTATAGCAGAGTTGATATTCTGTTTCTCATTTCAGTTTAGTGTTAGACACATACTACCAGCCTGCTTTTAATCTATAGCAGAGTTGATATTCTGTTTCTCATTTTAGTTTAGTGTTATACACATACTACAGCCTGCTTTTAATCTATAGCAGAGTTGATATTCTGTTTCTCATTTCAGTTTAGTATATTAGACACATACTCCAGCCTGCTTTTAATCTATAGCAGAGTTGAGATTCTGTTTCTCAATTCAGTTTAGTTTTAGACACATACTCCAGCCTGCTTTTAATCTATAGCAGAGTTGATATTCTGTTTCTCATTTCAGTTTAGTGTTAGACACATACTCCAGCCTGCTTTTAATCTATAGCAGAGTTGATATTCTGTTTCTCATTTCAGTTTAGTGTTAGACACATACTCCAGCCTGCTTTTAATCTATAGCAGAGTTGATATTCTGTTTCTCATTTCAGTTTAGTGTTAGACACATACTCCAGCCTGCTTTTAATCTATAGCAGAGTTGATATTCTGTTTCTCATTATTGTTTAGTGTTAGACACATACTCCAGCCTTCTTTTAATCTATAGCAGAGTTGATATTCTGTTTCTCATTATTGTTTAGTGTTAGACACATACTCCAGCCTGCTTTTAATCTATAGCAGAGTTGATATTCTGTTTCTCATTTCAGTTTAGTGTTAGACACATACTCCAGCCTGCTTTTAATATATAGCAGAGTTGATATTCTGGTTCTTATTTCAGTTTAGTGTTAGACACATACTACAGCCTGCTTTTAATCTATAGCAGAGTTGACATTCTGTTTCTCATTTCAGTTTAGTGTTAGACACATACTACCAGCCTGCTTTTAATCTATAGTAGAGTTGATATTCTGATTCTCATTTCAGTTTAGTGTTAGACACATACTACCAGCCTGCTTTTAATCTATAGTAGAGTTGATATTCTGTTTCTCATTTCAGTTTAGTGTTTGACACATACTACCAGCCTGCTTTTAATCTATAGCAGAGTTGATATTCTGTTTCTCATTTCAGTTTAGTATATTAGACACATACTACCAGCCTGCTTTTAATCTATAGTAGAGTTGATATTCTGTTTCTCATTTCAGTTTAGTATATTAGACACATACTACCAGCCTGCTTTTAATCTATAACAGAGTTGATATTCTGTTTCTCAATTCAGTTTAGTATATTAGACACATACTACCAGCCTGCTTTTAATCTATAGTAGAGTTGATATTCTGTTTCTCATTTCAGTTTAGTGTTAGACACATACTCCAGCCTGCTTTTAATCTATAGTAGAGTTGATATTCTGATTCTCATTTCAGTTTAGTGTTAGACACATACTACCAGCCTGCTTTTAATCTATAGTAGAGTTGATATTCTGATTCTCATTTCAGTTTAGTGTTTGACACATACTACCAGCCTGCTTTTAATCTATAGCAGAGTTGATATTCTTTTTCTCATTTCAGTTTAGTGTTAGACACATACTACCAGCCTGCTTTTAATCTATAGTAGAGTTGATATTCTGTTTCTCATTTCAGTTTAGTGTTAGACACATACTACCAGCCTGCTTTTAATCTATAGTAGAGTTGATATTCTGTTTCTCATTTCAGTTTAGTGTTAGACACTTACTCCAGCCTGCTTTTAATCTATAGCAGAGTTGATATTCTGTTTCTCATTTCAGTTTAGTGTTAGACACATACTCTAGCCTGCTTTTAATCTATAGCAGAGTTGATATTCTGTTTCTCATTTCAGTTTAGTGTTAGACACATACTCTAGCCTGCTTTTAATCTATAGCAGAGTTGATATTCTGTTTCTCATTTCAGTTTAGTGTTTGACACTTACTCCAGCCTGCTTTTAATCTATAGCAGAGTTGATATTCTGTTTCTCATTTCAGTTTAGTGTTTGACACTTACTCCAGCCTGCTTTTAATCTATAGCAGAGTTGATATTCTGTTTCTCATTTCAGTTTAGTGTTAGACACATACTACCAGCCTGCTTTTAATCTATAGCAGAGTTGATATTCTGTTTCTCATTTCAGTTTAGTGTTTGACACTTACTCCAGCCTGCTTTTAATCTATAGCAGAGTTGATATTCTGTTTCTCATTTCAGTTTAGTGTTAGACACATACTACCAGCCTGCTTTTAATCTATAGCAGAGTTGATATTCTGTTTCTCATTTCAGTTTAGTGTTTGACACTTACTCCAGCCTGCTTTTAATCTATAGCAGAGTTGATATTCTGTTTCTCATTTCAGTTTAGTGTTTGACACTTACTCCAGCCTGCTTTTAATCTATAGCAGAGTTGATATTCTGTTTCTCATTTCAGTTTAGTGTTAGACACATACTACCAGCCTGCTTTTAATCTATAGCAGAGTTGATATTCTGTTTCTCATTTCAGTTTAGTGTTTGACACTTACTCCAGCCTGCTTTTAATCTATAGCAGAGTTGATATTCTGTTTCTCATTTCAGTTTAGTGTTTGACACTTACTCCAGCCTGCTTTTAATCTATAGCAGAGTTGATATTCTGTTTCTCATTTCAGTTTAGTGTTAGACACATACTACCAGCCTGCTTTTAATCTATAGCAGAGTTGATATTCTGTTTCTCATTTCAGTTTAGTGTTTGACACTTACTCCAGCCTGCTTTTAATCTATAGCAGAGTTGATATTCTGTTTCTCATTTCAGTTTAGTGTTAGACACATACTACCAGCCTGCTTTTAATCTATAGCAGAGTTGATATTCTGTTTCTCATTTCAGTTTAGTGTTTGACACTTACTCCAGCCTGCTTTTAATCTATAGCAGAGTTGATATTCTGTTTCTCATTTCAGTTTAGTGTTAGACACATACTCCAGCCTGCTTTTAATCTATAGCAGAGTTGATATTCTGTTTCTCATTTCAGTTTTGTATATTAGACACATACTCCAGCCTGCTTTTAATCTATAACAGAGTTGATATTCTGTTTCCCATTTCAGTTTAGTGTTAGACACATACTCCAGCCTGCTTTTAATCTATAGCAGAGTTGATATTCTGTTTCTTATTTCAGTTTAGTATATTAGACACACACTACCAGCCTGCTTTTAATCTATAGCAGAGTTGATATTCTGTTTCTCATTTCAGTTTAGTGTTAGACACATACTACCAGCCTGCTTTTAATCTATAGCAGAGTTGATATTCTGTTTCTCATTTCAGTTTAGTGTTAGACACATACTACCAGCCTGCTTTTAATCTATAGCAGAATTGATATTCTGTTTCTCATTTCAGTTTAGTGTTAGACACATACTCCAGCCTGCTTTTAATCTATAGCAGAGTTGATATTCAGTTTCTCATTTCAGTTTAGTGTTAGACACATACTACAGCCTGCTTTTAATCTATAGCAGAGTTGATATTCTGTTACTCATTTCAGTTTAGTGTTAGACACATACTACCAGCCTGCTTTTAATCTATAGTAGAGTTGATATTCTTTTTCTCATTTCAGTTTAGTGTTAGACACATACTACCAGCCTGCTTTTAATCTATAGCAGAGTTGATATTCTGTTTCTCATTTCAGTTTAGTGTTAGACACATACTCCAACCTGCTTTTAATCTATAGCAGAGTTGATATTCTGTTTCTCATTTCATTTTAGTGTTAGACACATACTACCAGCCTACTTTTAATCTATAGCAGAGTTGATATTCTGTTTCTCATTTCATTTTAGTGTTAGACACATACTACAGCCTGCTTTTAATCTATAGCAGAGTTGATATTCTGTTTCTCATTTCAGTTTAGTGTTAGACACATACTCCAGCCTGCTTTTAATCTATAGCAGAGTTGATATTCTGTTTCTCATTTCAGTTTAGTGTTACACACATACTACCAGCCTGCTTTTAATCTATAGCAGAGTTGATATTCTGTTTCTCATTTCAGTTTAGTGTTTGACACATACTCCAACCTGCTTTTAATCTATAGCAGAGTTGATATTCTGTTTCTCATTTCAGTTTAGTGTTACACACATACTACCAGCCTGCTTTTAATCTATAGCAGAGTTGATATTCTGTTTCTCATTTCAGTTTAGTGTTTGACACATACTCCAACCTGCTTTTAATCTATAGCAGAGTTGATATTCTGTTTCTCATTTCAGTTTAGTGTTAGACACATACTACCAGCCTGCTTTTAATCTATAGCAGAGTTGATATTCTGTTTCTCATTTCAGTTTAGTGTTAGACACATACTACCAGCCTGCTTTTAATCTATAGCAGAGTTGATATTCTGTTTCTCATTTCAGTTTAGTGTTAGGCACATACTACCAGCCTGCTTTTAATCTATAGCAGAGTTGATATTCTGTTTCTCATTTCAGTTTAGTGTTAGGCACATACTCCAGCTTGCTTTTAATCTATAGCAGAGTTGATATTCTGTTTCTCATTTCAGTTTAGTGTTACACACATACTCCAGCCTGCTTTTAATCTATAGCAGAGTTGATATTCTGTTTCTCATTTCAGTTTAGTGTTAGGCACATACTCCAGCTTGCTTTTAATCTATAGCAGAGTTGATATTCTGTTTCTCATTTCAGTTTAGTGTTACACACATACTCCAGCCTGCTTTTAATCTATAGCAGAGTTGATATTCTGTTTCTCATTTCAGTTTAGTGTTAGGCACATACTCCAGCTTGCTTTTAATCTATAGCAGAGTTGATATTCTGTTTCTCATTTCAGTTTAGTGTTACACACATACTCCAGCCTGCTTTTAATCTATAGCAGAGTTGATATTCTGTTTCTCATTTCAGTTTAGTGTTAGGCACATACTACCAGCCTGCTTTTAATCTATAGCAGAGTTGATATTCTGTTTCTCATTTCAGTTTAGTGTTAGGCACATACTCCAACCTGCTTTTAATATATAGCAGAGTTGATATTCTGTTTCTCATTTCAGTTTAGTGTTACACACATACTCCAGCTTGCTTTTAATCTATAGCAGAGTTGATATTCTGTTTCTCATTTCAGTTTAGTGTTAGGCACATACTCCAGCCTGCTTTTAATATATAGCAGAGTTGATATTCTGTTTCTCATTTCAGTTTAGTGTTACACACATACTCCAGCCTGCTTTTAATCTATAGCAGAGTTGATATTCTGTTTCTCATTTCAGTTTAGTGTTAGACACATACTCCAGCCTGCTTTTAATCTATAGCAGAGTTGATATTCTGTTTCTCATTTCAGTTTAGTGTTAGACACATACTCCAGCCTGCTTTTAATCTATAGCAGAGTTGATATTCTGTTTCTCATTTCAGTTTAGTGTTAGACACATACTACCAGCCTGCTTTTAATCTATAGCAGAGTTGATATTCTGTTTCTCATTTCAGTTTAGTGTTAGACACATACTCCAGCCTGCTTTTAATCTATAGCAGAGTTGATATTCTGTTTCTCATTTCAGTTTAGTGTTAGACACATACTCCAGCCTGCTTTTAATCTATAGCAGAGTTGATATTCTGTTTCTCATTTCAGTTTAGTGTTAGACACATACTCCAGCCTGCTTTTAATCTATAGCAGAGTTGATATTCTGTTTCTCATTTCAGTTTAGTGTTAGACACATACTACCAGCCTGCTTTTAATCTATAGCAGAGTTGATATTCTGTTTCTCATTTCAGTTTAGTGTTAGACACATACTCCAGCCTGCTTTTAATCTATAGCAGAGTTGATATTCTGTTTCTCATTTCAGTTTAGTGTTAGACACATACTACCAGCCTGCTTTTAATCTATAGCAGAGTTGATATTCTGTTTCTCATTTCAGTTTAGTGTTAGACACATACTCCAGCCTGCTTTTAATCTATAGCAGAGTTGATATTCTGTTTCTCATTTCAGTTTAGTGTTAGACACATACTACCAGCCTGCTTTTAATCTATAGCAGAGTTGATATTCTGTTTCTCATTTCAGTTTAGTGTTAGACACATACTACCAGCCTGCTTTTAATCTATAGCAGAGTTGATATTCTGTTTCTCATTTCAGTTTAGTGTTAGGCACATACTACCAGCCTGCTTTTAATCTATAGCAGAGTTGATATTCTGTTTCTCATTTCAGTTTAGTGTTAGGCACATACTCCAGCTTGCTTTTAATCTATAGCAGAGTTGATATTCTGTTTCTCATTTCAGTTTAGTGTTACACACATACTCCAGCCTGCTTTTAATCTATAGCAGAGTTGATATTCTGTTTCTCATTTCAGTTTAGTGTTAGGCACATACTCCAGCTTGCTTTTAATCTATAGCAGAGTTGATATTCTGTTTCTCATTTCAGTTTAGTGTTACACACATACTCCAGCCTGCTTTTAATCTATAGCAGAGTTGATATTCTGTTTCTCATTTCAGTTTAGTGTTAGACACATACTACCAGCCTGCTTTTAATCTATAGTAGAGTTGATATTCTGTTTCTCATTTCAGTTTAGTGTTAGACACATACTCCAGCCTGCTTTTAATCTATAGCAGAGTTGATATTCTGTTTCTCATTTCAGTTTAGTGTTACACACATACTCCAGCCTGCTTTTAATCTATAGCAGAGTTGATATTCTGTTTCTCATTTCAGTTTAGTGTTAGACACATACTACAGCCTGCTTTTAATCTATAGCAGAGTTGATATTCTGTTTCTCATTTCAGTTTAGTGTTAGACACATACTCCAGCCTGCTTTTAATCTATAGCAGAGTTGATATTCTGTTTCTCATTTCAGTTTAGTGTTAGACACATACTCCAACCTGCTTTTAATCTATAGCAGAGTTGATATTCTGTTTCTCATTTCAGTTTAGTGTTAGACACATACTCCAGCCTGCTTTTAATCTATAGCAGAGTTGATATTCTGTTTCTCATTTCAGTTTAGTGTTAGACACATACTCCAACCTGCTTTTAATCTATAGCAGAGTTGATATTCTGTTTCTCATTTCAGTTTAGTGTTACACACATACTCCAGCCTGCTTTTAATCTATAGCAGAGTTGATATTCTGTTTCTCATTTCAGTTTAGTGTTAGACACATACTACCAGCCTGCTTTTAATCTATAGCAGAGTTGATATTCTGTTTCTCATTTCAGTTTAGTGTTAGACACATACTCCAGCCTGCTTTTAATCTATAGCAGAGTTGATATTCTGTTTCTCATTTCAGTTTAGTGTTAGACACATACTACCAGCCTGCTTTTAATCTATAGTAGAGTTGATATTCTGTTTCTCATTTCAGTTTAGTGTTAGACACATACTACCAGCCTGCTTTTAATCTATAGCAGAGTTGATATTCTGTTTCTCATTTCAGTTTAGTGTTAGACACATACTACCAGCCTGCTTTTAATCTATAGCAGAGTTGATATTCTGTTTCTCATTTCAGTTTAGTGTTAGACACATACTCCAGCCTGCTTTTAATCTATAGCAGAGTTGATATTCTGTTTCTCATTTCAGTTTAGTGTTTGACACATACTACCAGCCTGCTTTTAATCTATAGCAGAGTTGATATTCTGTTTCTCATTTCAGTTTAGTGTTAGACACATACTACCAGCCTGCTTTTAATCTATAGCAGAGTTGATATTCTGTTTCTCATTTCAGTTTAGTGTTAGACACATACTACCAGCCTGCTTTTAATCTATAGCAGAGTTGATATTCTGTTTCTCATTTCAGTTTAGTGTTAGACACATACTCCAGCCTGCTTTTAATCTATAGCAGAGTTGATATTCTGTTTCTCATTTCAGTTTAGTGTTAGACACATACTCCAGCCTGCTTTTAATCTATAGCAGAGTTGATATTCTGTTTCTCATTTCAGTTTAGTGTTAGACACATACTCCAGCCTGCTTTTAATCTATAGCAGAGTTGATATTCTGTTTCTCATTTCAGTTTAGTGTTAGACACATACTACCAGCCTGCTTTTAATCTATAGCAGAGTTGATATTCTGTTTCTCATTTCAGTTTAGTGTTAGACACATACTCCAGCCTGCTTTTAATCTATAGCAGAGTTGATATTCTGTTTCTCATTTCAGTTTAGTGTTAGACACATACTCCAGCCTGCTTTTAATCTATAGCAGAGTTGATATTCTGTTTCTCATTTCAGTTTAGTGTTAGGCACATACTCCAGCCTGCTTTTAATCTATAGCAGAGTTGATATTCTGTTTCTCATTTCAGTTTAGTGTTAGACACATACTCCAGCCTGCTTTTAATCTATAGCAGAGTTGATATTCTGTTTCTCATTTCAGTTTAGTGTTAGACACATACTCCAGCCTGCTTTTAATCTATAGCAGAGTTGATATTCTGTTTCTCATTTCAGTTTAGTGTTAGACACATACTACCAGCTTGCTTTTAATCTATAGCAGAGTTGATATTCTGTTTCTCATTTCAGTTTAGTGTTAGGCACATACTACCAGCCTGCTTTTAATCTATAGCAGAGTTGATATTCTGTTTCTCATTTCAGTTTAGTGTTAGGCACATACTCCAGCCTGCTTTTAATCTATAGCAGAGTTGATATTCTGTTTCTCATTTCAGTTTAGTGTTAGACACATACTCCAACCTGCTTTTAATCTATAGCAGAGTTGATATTCTGTTTCTCATTTCAGTTTAGTGTTAGACACATACTCCAGCCTGCTTTTAATATATAGCAGAGTTGATATTCTGTTTCTCATTTCAGTTTAGTGTTACACACATACTCCAACCTGCTTTTAATCTATAGCAGAGTTGATATTCTGTTTCTCATTTCAGTTTAGTGTTAGGCACATACTCCAACCTGCTTTTAATCTATAGCAGAGTTGATATTCTGTTTCTCATTTCAGTTTAGTGTTACACACATACTCCAGCCTGCTTTTAATCTATAGTAGAGTTGATATTCTGTTTCTCATTTCAGTTTAGTGTTACACACATATTCCAGCCTGCTTTTAATCTATAGCAGAGTTGATATTCTGTTTCTCATTTCAGTTTAGTGTTAGACACATACTCCAGCCTGCTTTTAATCTATAGCAGAGTTGATATTCTGTTTCTCATTTCAGTTTAGTGTTAGACACATACTCCAGCCTGCTTTTAATCTATAGCAGAGTTGATATTCTGTTTCTCATTTCAGTTTAGTGTTAGACACATACTACCAGCCTGCTTTTAATCTATAGCAGAGTTGATATTCTGTTTCTCATTTCAGTTTAGTGTTAGACACATACTCCAGCCTGCTTTTAATCTATAGCAGAGTTGATATTCTGTTTCTCATTTCAGTTTAGTGTTAGACACATACTCCAGCCTGCTTTTAATCTATAGCAGAGTTGATATTCTGTTTCTCATTTCAGTTTAGTGTTTGACACATACTACCAGCCTGCTTTTAATCTATAGCAGAGTTGATATTCTGTTTCTCATTTCAGTTTAGTGTTAGACACATACTCCAGCCTGCTTTTAATCTATAGCAGAGTTGATATTCTGTTTCTCATTTCAGTTTAGTGTTAGACACATACTCCAGCCTGCTTTTAATCTATAGCAGAGTTGATATTCTGTTTCTCATTTCAGTTTAGTGTTAGACACATACTACCAGCCTGCTTTTAATCTATAGCAGAGTTGATATTCTGTTTCTCATTTCAGTTTAGTGTTAGACACATACTCCAGCCTGCTTTTAATCTATAGCAGAGTTGATATTCTGTTTCTCATTTCAGTTTAGTGTTTGACACATACTACCAGCCTGCTTTTAATCTATAGCAGAGTTGATATTCTGTTTCTCATTTCAGTTTAGTGTTAGACACATACTCCAGCCTGCTTTTAATCTATAGCAGAGTTGATATTCTGTTTCTCATTTCAGTTTAGTGTTAGACACATACTCCAGCCTGCTTTTAATCTATAGCAGAGTTGATATTCTGTTTCTCATTTCAGTTTAGTGTTAGACACATACTACCAGCCTGCTTTTAATCTATAGCAGAGTTGATATTCTGTTTCTCATTTCAGTTTAGTGTTAGACACATACTCCAGCCTGCTTTTAATCTATAGCAGAGTTGATATTCTGTTTCTCATTTCAGTTTAGTGTTAGACACATACTCCAGCCTGCTTTTAATCTATAGCAGAGTTGATATTCTGTTTCTCATTTCAGTTTAGTGTTTGACACATACTACCAGCCTGCTTTTAATCTATAGCAGAGTTGATATTCTGTTTCTCATTTCAGTTTAGTGTTAGACACATACTCCAACCTGCTTTTAATCTATAGCAGAGTTGATATTCTTTTTCTCATTTCAGTTTAGTGTTAGACACATACTCCGGCCTGCTTTTAATCTATAGCAGAGTTGATATTCTGTTTCTCATTTCAGTTTAGTGTTACACACATACTCCAGCCTGCTTTTAATCTATAGCAGAGTTGATATTCTGTTTCTCATTTCAGTTTAGTGTTACACACATACTACCAGCCTGCTTTTAATCTATAGCAGAGTTGATATTCTGTTTCTCATTTCAGTTTAGTGTTAGACACATACTACCAGCCTGCTTTTAATCTATAGCAGAGTTGATATTCTGTTTCTCATTTCAGTTTAGTGTTAGACACATACTCCAGCCTGCTTTTAATCTATAGCAGAGTTGATATTCTGTTTCTCATTTCAGTTTAGTGTTAGACACATACTCCAGCCTGCTTTTAATCTATAGCAGAGTTGATATTCTGTTTCTCATTTCAGTTTAGTGTTAGGCACATACTACCAGCCTGCTTTTAATCTATAGCAGAGTTGATATTCTGTTTCTCATTTCAGTTTAGTGTTAGACACATACTCCAGCCTGCTTTTAATCTATAGCAGAGTTGATATTCTGTTTCTCATTTCAGTTTAGTGTTAGACACATACTACCAGCCTGCTTTTAATCTATAGCAGAGTTGATATTCTGTTTCTCATTTCAGTTTAGTGTTACACACATACTACCAGCCTGCTTTTAATCTATAGCAGAGTTGATATTCTGTTTCTCATTTCAGTTTAGTGTTAGACACATACTACCAGCCTGCTTTTAATCTATAGCAGAGTTGATATTCTGTTTCTCATTTCAGTTTAGTGTTACACACATACTCCAGCCTGCTTTTAATCTATAGCAGAGTTGATATTCTGTTTCTCATTTCAGTTTAGTGTTAGACACATACTACCAGCCTGCTTTTAATCTATAGCAGAGTTGATATTCTGTTTCTCATTTCAGTTTAGTGTTAGACACATACTCCAACCTGCTTTTAATCTATAGCAGAGTTGATATTCTGTTTCTCATTTCAGTTTAGTGTTAGACACATACTACCAGCCTGCTTTTAATCTATAGTAGAGTTGATATTCTGTTTCTCATTTCAGTTTAGTGTTAGACACATACTCCAGCCTGCTTTTAATCTATAGCAGAGTTGATATTCTGTTTCTCATTTCAGTTTAGTGTTACACACATACTCCAGCCTGCTTTTAATCTATAGCAGAGTTGATATTCTGTTTCTCATTTCAGTTTAGTGTTAGACACATACTACAGCCTGCTTTTAATCTATAGCAGAGTTGATATTCTGTTTCTCATTTCAGTTTAGTGTTAGACACATACTCCAGCCTGCTTTTAATCTATAGCAGAGTTGATATTCTGTTTCTCATTTCAGTTTAGTGTTAGACACATACTCCAACCTGCTTTTAATCTATAGCAGAGTTGATATTCTGTTTCTCATTTCAGTTTAGTGTTAGACACATACTCCAGCCTGCTTTTAATCTATAGCAGAGTTGATATTCTGTTTCTCATTTCAGTTTAGTGTTAGACACATACTCCAACCTGCTTTTAATCTATAGCAGAGTTGATATTCTGTTTCTCATTTCAGTTTAGTGTTACACACATACTCCAGCCTGCTTTTAATCTATAGCAGAGTTGATATTCTGTTTCTCATTTCAGTTTAGTGTTAGACACATACTACCAGCCTGCTTTTAATCTATAGCAGAGTTGATATTCTGTTTCTCATTTCAGTTTAGTGTTAGACACATACTCCAGCCTGCTTTTAATCTATAGCAGAGTTGATATTCTGTTTCTCATTTCAGTTTAGTGTTAGACACATACTACCAGCCTGCTTTTAATCTATAGTAGAGTTGATATTCTGTTTCTCATTTCAGTTTAGTGTTAGACACATACTACCAGCCTGCTTTTAATCTATAGCAGAGTTGATATTCTGTTTCTCATTTCAGTTTAGTGTTAGACACATACTACCAGCCTGCTTTTAATCTATAGCAGAGTTGATATTCTGTTTCTCATTTCAGTTTAGTGTTAGACACATACTCCAGCCTGCTTTTAATCTATAGCAGAGTTGATATTCTGTTTCTCATTTCAGTTTAGTGTTTGACACATACTACCAGCCTGCTTTTAATCTATAGCAGAGTTGATATTCTGTTTCTCATTTCAGTTTAGTGTTAGACACATACTACCAGCCTGCTTTTAATCTATAGCAGAGTTGATATTCTGTTTCTCATTTCAGTTTAGTGTTAGACACATACTACCAGCCTGCTTTTAATCTATAGCAGAGTTGATATTCTGTTTCTCATTTCAGTTTAGTGTTAGACACATACTCCAGCCTGCTTTTAATCTATAGCAGAGTTGATATTCTGTTTCTCATTTCAGTTTAGTGTTAGACACATACTCCAGCCTGCTTTTAATCTATAGCAGAGTTGATATTCTGTTTCTCATTTCAGTTTAGTGTTAGACACATACTCCAGCCTGCTTTTAATCTATAGCAGAGTTGATATTCTGTTTCTCATTTCAGTTTAGTGTTAGACACATACTACCAGCCTGCTTTTAATCTATAGCAGAGTTGATATTCTGTTTCTCATTTCAGTTTAGTGTTAGACACATACTCCAGCCTGCTTTTAATCTATAGCAGAGTTGATATTCTGTTTCTCATTTCAGTTTAGTGTTAGACACATACTCCAGCCTGCTTTTAATCTATAGCAGAGTTGATATTCTGTTTCTCATTTCAGTTTAGTGTTAGGCACATACTCCAGCCTGCTTTTAATCTATAGCAGAGTTGATATTCTGTTTCTCATTTCAGTTTAGTGTTAGACACATACTCCAGCCTGCTTTTAATCTATAGCAGAGTTGATATTCTGTTTCTCATTTCAGTTTAGTGTTAGACACATACTCCAGCCTGCTTTTAATCTATAGCAGAGTTGATATTCTGTTTCTCATTTCAGTTTAGTGTTAGACACATACTACCAGCTTGCTTTTAATCTATAGCAGAGTTGATATTCTGTTTCTCATTTCAGTTTAGTGTTAGGCACATACTACCAGCCTGCTTTTAATCTATAGCAGAGTTGATATTCTGTTTCTCATTTCAGTTTAGTGTTAGGCACATACTCCAGCCTGCTTTTAATCTATAGCAGAGTTGATATTCTGTTTCTCATTTCAGTTTAGTGTTAGACACATACTCCAACCTGCTTTTAATCTATAGCAGAGTTGATATTCTGTTTCTCATTTCAGTTTAGTGTTAGACACATACTCCAGCCTGCTTTTAATATATAGCAGAGTTGATATTCTGTTTCTCATTTCAGTTTAGTGTTACACACATACTCCAACCTGCTTTTAATCTATAGCAGAGTTGATATTCTGTTTCTCATTTCAGTTTAGTGTTAGGCACATACTCCAACCTGCTTTTAATCTATAGCAGAGTTGATATTCTGTTTCTCATTTCAGTTTAGTGTTACACACATACTCCAGCCTGCTTTTAATCTATAGTAGAGTTGATATTCTGTTTCTCATTTCAGTTTAGTGTTACACACATATTCCAGCCTGCTTTTAATCTATAGCAGAGTTGATATTCTGTTTCTCATTTCAGTTTAGTGTTAGACACATACTCCAGCCTGCTTTTAATCTATAGCAGAGTTGATATTCTGTTTCTCATTTCAGTTTAGTGTTAGACACATACTCCAGCCTGCTTTTAATCTATAGCAGAGTTGATATTCTGTTTCTCATTTCAGTTTAGTGTTAGACACATACTACCAGCCTGCTTTTAATCTATAGCAGAGTTGATATTCTGTTTCTCATTTCAGTTTAGTGTTAGACACATACTCCAGCCTGCTTTTAATCTATAGCAGAGTTGATATTCTGTTTCTCATTTCAGTTTAGTGTTAGACACATACTCCAGCCTGCTTTTAATCTATAGCAGAGTTGATATTCTGTTTCTCATTTCAGTTTAGTGTTTGACACATACTACCAGCCTGCTTTTAATCTATAGCAGAGTTGATATTCTGTTTCTCATTTCAGTTTAGTGTTAGACACATACTCCAGCCTGCTTTTAATCTATAGCAGAGTTGATATTCTGTTTCTCATTTCAGTTTAGTGTTAGACACATACTCCAGCCTGCTTTTAATCTATAGCAGAGTTGATATTCTGTTTCTCATTTCAGTTTAGTGTTAGACACATACTACCAGCCTGCTTTTAATCTATAGCAGAGTTGATATTCTGTTTCTCATTTCAGTTTAGTGTTAGACACATACTCCAGCCTGCTTTTAATCTATAGCAGAGTTGATATTCTGTTTCTCATTTCAGTTTAGTGTTTGACACATACTACCAGCCTGCTTTTAATCTATAGCAGAGTTGATATTCTGTTTCTCATTTCAGTTTAGTGTTAGACACATACTCCAGCCTGCTTTTAATCTATAGCAGAGTTGATATTCTGTTTCTCATTTCAGTTTAGTGTTAGACACATACTCCAGCCTGCTTTTAATCTATAGCAGAGTTGATATTCTGTTTCTCATTTCAGTTTAGTGTTAGACACATACTACCAGCCTGCTTTTAATCTATAGCAGAGTTGATATTCTGTTTCTCATTTCAGTTTAGTGTTAGACACATACTCCAGCCTGCTTTTAATCTATAGCAGAGTTGATATTCTGTTTCTCATTTCAGTTTAGTGTTAGACACATACTCCAGCCTGCTTTTAATCTATAGCAGAGTTGATATTCTGTTTCTCATTTCAGTTTAGTGTTTGACACATACTACCAGCCTGCTTTTAATCTATAGCAGAGTTGATATTCTGTTTCTCATTTCAGTTTAGTGTTAGACACATACTCCAACCTGCTTTTAATCTATAGCAGAGTTGATATTCTTTTTCTCATTTCAGTTTAGTGTTAGACACATACTCCGGCCTGCTTTTAATCTATAGCAGAGTTGATATTCTGTTTCTCATTTCAGTTTAGTGTTACACACATACTCCAGCCTGCTTTTAATCTATAGCAGAGTTGATATTCTGTTTCTCATTTCAGTTTAGTGTTACACACATACTACCAGCCTGCTTTTAATCTATAGCAGAGTTGATATTCTGTTTCTCATTTCAGTTTAGTGTTAGACACATACTACCAGCCTGCTTTTAATCTATAGCAGAGTTGATATTCTGTTTCTCATTTCAGTTTAGTGTTAGACACATACTCCAGCCTGCTTTTAATCTATAGCAGAGTTGATATTCTGTTTCTCATTTCAGTTTAGTGTTAGACACATACTCCAGCCTGCTTTTAATCTATAGCAGAGTTGATATTCTGTTTCTCATTTCAGTTTAGTGTTAGGCACATACTACCAGCCTGCTTTTAATCTATAGCAGAGTTGATATTCTGTTTCTCATTTCAGTTTAGTGTTAGACACATACTCCAGCCTGCTTTTAATCTATAGCAGAGTTGATATTCTGTTTCTCATTTCAGTTTAGTGTTAGACACATACTACCAGCCTGCTTTTAATCTATAGCAGAGTTGATATTCTGTTTCTCATTTCAGTTTAGTGTTACACACATACTACCAGCCTGCTTTTAATCTATAGCAGAGTTGATATTCTGTTTCTCATTTCAGTTTAGTGTTAGACACATACTACCAGCCTGCTTTTAATCTATAGCAGAGTTGATATTCTGTTTCTCATTTCAGTTTAGTGTTACACACATACTCCAGCCTGCTTTTAATCTATAGCAGAGTTGATATTCTGTTTCTCATTTCAGTTTAGTGTTAGACACATACTACCAGCCTGCTTTTAATCTATAGCAGAGTTGATATTCTGTTTCTCATTTCAGTTTAGTGTTAGACACATACTCCAACCTGCTTTTAATCTATAGCAGAGTTGATATTCTGTTTCTCATTTCAGTTTAGTGTTAGACACATACTACCAGCCTGCTTTTAATCTATAGTAGAGTTGATATTCTGTTTCTCATTTCAGTTTAGTGTTAGACACATACTCCAGCCTGCTTTTAATCTATAGCAGAGTTGATATTCTGTTTCTCATTTCAGTTTAGTGTTACACACATACTCCAGCCTGCTTTTAATCTATAGCAGAGTTGATATTCTGTTTCTCATTTCAGTTTAGTGTTAGACACATACTACAGCCTGCTTTTAATCTATAGCAGAGTTGATATTCTGTTTCTCATTTCAGTTTAGTGTTAGACACATACTCCAGCCTGCTTTTAATCTATAGCAGAGTTGATATTCTGTTTCTCATTTCAGTTTAGTGTTAGACACATACTCCAACCTGCTTTTAATCTATAGCAGAGTTGATATTCTGTTTCTCATTTCAGTTTAGTGTTAGACACATACTCCAGCCTGCTTTTAATCTATAGCAGAGTTGATATTCTGTTTCTCATTTCAGTTTAGTGTTAGACACATACTCCAACCTGCTTTTAATCTATAGCAGAGTTGATATTCTGTTTCTCATTTCAGTTTAGTGTTACACACATACTCCAGCCTGCTTTTAATCTATAGCAGAGTTGATATTCTGTTTCTCATTTCAGTTTAGTGTTAGACACATACTACCAGCCTGCTTTTAATCTATAGCAGAGTTGATATTCTGTTTCTCATTTCAGTTTAGTGTTAGACACATACTCCAGCCTGCTTTTAATCTATAGCAGAGTTGATATTCTGTTTCTCATTTCAGTTTAGTGTTAGACACATACTACCAGCCTGCTTTTAATCTATAGTAGAGTTGATATTCTGTTTCTCATTTCAGTTTAGTGTTAGACACATACTACCAGCCTGCTTTTAATCTATAGCAGAGTTGATATTCTGTTTCTCATTTCAGTTTAGTGTTAGACACATACTACCAGCCTGCTTTTAATCTATAGCAGAGTTGATATTCTGTTTCTCATTTCAGTTTAGTGTTAGACACATACTCCAGCCTGCTTTTAATCTATAGCAGAGTTGATATTCTGTTTCTCATTTCAGTTTAGTGTTTGACACATACTACCAGCCTGCTTTTAATCTATAGCAGAGTTGATATTCTGTTTCTCATTTCAGTTTAGTGTTAGACACATACTCCAGCCTGCTTTTAATCTATAGCAGAGTTGATATTCTGTTTCTCATTTCAGTTTAGTGTTAGACACATACTCCAGCCTGCTTTTAATCTATAGCAGAGTTGATATTCTGTTTCTCATTTCAGTTTAGTGTTAGACACATACTACCAGCCTGCTTTTAATCTATAGCAGAGTTGATATTCTGTTTCTCATTTCAGTTTAGTGTTAGACACATACTCCAGCCTGCTTTTAATCTATAGCAGAGTTGATATTCTGTTTCTCATTTCAGTTTAGTGTTTGACACATACTACCAGCCTGCTTTTAATCTATAGCAGAGTTGATATTCTGTTTCTCATTTCAGTTTAGTGTTAGACACATACTCCAGCCTGCTTTTAATCTATAGCAGAGTTGATATTCTGTTTCTCATTTCAGTTTAGTGTTAGACACATACTCCAGCCTGCTTTTAATCTATAGCAGAGTTGATATTCTGTTTCTCATTTCAGTTTAGTGTTAGACACATACTATCAGCCTGCTTTTAATCTATAGCAGAGTTGATATTCTGTTTCTCATTTCAGTTTAGTGTTAGACACATACTCCAGCCTGCTTTTAATCTATAGCAGAGTTGATATTCTGTTTCTCATTTCAGTTTAGTGTTAGACACATACTCCAGCCTGCTTTTAATCTATAGCAGAGTTGATATTCTGTTTCTCATTTCAGTTTAGTGTTTGACACATACTACCAGCCTGCTTTTAATCTATAGCAGAGTTGATATTCTGTTTCTCATTTCAGTTTAGTGTTAGACACATACTCCAACCTGCTTTTAATCTATAGCAGAGTTGATATTCTTTTTCTCATTTCAGTTTAGTGTTAGACACATACTCCGGCCTGCTTTTAATCTATAGCAGAGTTGATATTCTGTTTCTCATTTCAGTTTAGTGTTACACACATACTACCAGCCTGCTTTTAATCTATAGCAGAGTTGATATTCTGTTTCTCATTTCAGTTTAGTGTTAGACACATACTACCAGCCTGCTTTTAATCTATAGCAGAGTTGATATTCTGTTTCTCATTTCAGTTTAGTGTTAGACACATACTCCAGCCTGCTTTTAATCTATAGTAGAGTTGATATTCTGTTTCTCATTTCAGTTTAGTGTTACACACATACTACAGCCTGCTTTTAATCTATAGCAGAGTTGATATTCTGTTTCTCATTTCAGTTTAGTGTTAGGCACATACTCCAGCTTGCTTTTAATCTATAGCAGAGTTGATATTCTGTTTCTCATTTCAGTTTAGTGTTACACACATACTCCAGCCTGCTTTTAATCTATAGCAGAGTTGATATTCTGTTTCTCATTTCAGTTTAGTGTTACACACATACTCCAGCCTGCTTTTAATCTATAGTAGAGTTGATATTCTGTTTCTCATTTCAGTTTAGTGTTAGACACATACTACCAGCCTGCTTTTAATCTATAGCAGAGTTGATATTCTGTTTCTCATTTCAGTTTAGTGTTAGACACATACTCCAGCCTGCTTTTAATCTATAGCAGAGTTGATATTCTGTTTCTCATTTCAGTTTAGTGTTACACACATACTCCAGCCTGCTTTTAATCTATAGCAGAGTTGATATTCTGTTTCTCAATTCAGTTTAGTGTTAGACACATACTACCAGCCTGCTTTTAATCTATAGCAGAGTTGATATTCTGTTTCTCATTAAAGTTTAGTGTTACACACATACTCCAGCCTGCTTTTAATCTATAGCAGAGTTGATATTCTGTTTCTCATTTCAGTTTAGTGTTAGACACATACTCCAGCCTGCTTTTAATCTATAGCAGAGTTGATATTCTGTTTCTCATTTCAGTTTAGTGTTACACACATACTCCAGCCTGCTTTTAATCTATAGCAGAGTTGATATTCTGTTTCTCATTTCAGTTTAGTGTTAGACACATACTCCAGCCTGCTTTTAATATATAGCAGAGTTGATATTCTGTTTCTCATTTCAGTTTAGTGTTAGACACATACTACCAGCCTGCTTTTAATCTATAGTAGAGTTGATATTCTGTTTCTCATTTCAGTTTAGTGTTACACACATACTCCAGCCTGCTTTTAATATATAGCAGAGTTGATATTCTGTTTCTCATTTCAGTTTAGTGTTAGACACATACTACCAGCCTGCTTTTAATCTATAGCAGAGTTGATATTCTGTTTCTCATTTCAGTTTAGTGTTACACACATACTCCAGCCTGCTTTTAATCTATAGTAGAGTTGATATTCTGTTTCTCATTTCAGTTTAGTGTTAGACACATACTACCAGCCTGCTTTTAATCTATAGCAGAGTTGATATTCTGTTTCTCATTTCAGTTTAGTGTTAGACACATACTCCAGCCTGCTTTTAATCTATAGCAGAGTTGATATTCTGTTTCTCATTTCAGTTTAGTGTTAGACACATACTACCAGCCTGCTTTTAATCTATAGCAGAGTTGATATTCTGTTTCTCATTTCAGTTTAGTGTTAGACACATACTCCAGCCTGCTTTTAATCTATAGCAGAGTTGATATTCTGTTTCTCATTTCAGTTTTGTATATTAGACACATACTCCAGCCTGCTTTTAATCTATAACAGAGTTGATATTCTGTTTCCCATTTCAGTTTAGTGTTAGACACATACTCCAGCCTGCTTTTAATCTATAGCAGAGTTGATATTCTGTTTCTTATTTCAGTTTAGTATATTAGACACACACTACCAGCCTGCTTTTAATCTATAGCAGAGTTGATATTCTGTTTCTCATTTCAGTTTAGTGTTAGACACATACTACCAGCCTGCTTTTAATCTATAGCAGAGTTGATATTCTGTTTCTCATTTCAGTTTAGTGTTAGACACATACTACCAGCCTGCTTTTAATCTATAGCAGAGTTGATATTCTGTTTCTCATTTCAGTTTAGTGTTAGACACATACTCCAGCCTGCTTTTAATATATAGCAGAGTTGATATTCTGTTTCTCATTATTGTTTAGTGTTAGACACATACTCCAGCCTGCTTTTAATCTATAATAGAGTTGATATTCTGATTCTCATTTCAGTTTAGTGTTAGACACATACTACCAGCCTGCTTTTAATCTATAGCAGAGTTGATATTCTGTTTCTTATTTCAGTTTAGTATATTAGACACATACTCCAGCCTGCTTTTAATCTATAGCAGAGTTGATATTCTGTTTCTCATTTCAGTTTAGTGTTAGACACATACTCCAGCCTGCTTTTAATCTATAGCAGAGTTGATATTCTGTTTCTCATTTCAGTTTAGTGTTAGACACATACTACCAGCCTGCTTTTAATCTATAGCAGAGTTGATATTCTGTTTCTCATTTCAGTTTAGTGTTAGACACATACTCCAGCCTGCTTTTAATCTATAGCAGAGTTGATATTCTGTTTCTCATTTCAGTTTAGTGTTACACACATACTCCAGCCTGCTTTTAATCTATAGCAGAGTTGATATTCTGTTTCTCAATTCAGTTTAGTGTTAGACACATACTACCAGCCTGCTTTTAATCTATAGCAGAGTTGATATTCTGTTTCTCATTTCAGTTTAGTGTTAGACACAAACTACCAGCCTGCTTTTAATCTATAGCAGAGTTGATATTCTCTTTCTCATTTCAGTTTAGTGCTAGACACATACTCCAGTCTACTTTTAATCTATAGCAGAGTTGATATTCTGTTTCTCATTTCAGTTTAGTGTTAGACACATACTACCAGCCTGCTTTTAATATATAGCAGAGTTGATATTCTGTTTCTCATTTCAGTTTAGTGTTAGACATATACTCCAGCATGCTTTTAATCTTTAGCAGAGTTGATATTCTGTTTCTCATTTCAGTTTAGTGTTAGACACATACTCCAGCCTACTTTTAATCTTTAGCAGAGTTGATATTCTGTTTCTCATTTCAGTTTAGTGTTAGACACATACTCCAGCCTGCTTTTAATCTATAGCAGAGTTGATATTCTGTTTCTCATTTCAGTTTAGTGTTAGACACATACTACCAGCCTGCTTTTAATCTATAGCAGAGTTGATATTCTGTTTCTCATTTCAGTTTAGTGTTAGACACATACTACCAGCCTGCTTTTAATCTATAGCAGAGTTGATATTCTGTTTCTCATTTCAGTTTAGTGTTAGACACATACTACCAGCCTGCTTTTAATCTAAGGACCAAATATTTTCACCAACACGGCCTACTACTTGTATTCTATATCCAACATATCATACAAAATATATTCAAGTATTTATATATATACAATATATAGTTATTATATTTTTTAAACAAAAAACAAGCTTATATATTATACACTATTGGGACAAAGTGAACATTGTACATACTTCCATATTAATATAAAAAAAAAACGTCAATTATACGCAATTTATGAAACGCTTAATCTGTGGTCCATTTAGTAATTTAAAAATATCGTCTTGCAACTCTTCCGTCATGTTGTGTGCCGGTATGAAATGTAACGGTAGATTAGTGTGCGCGCTATGTTGAATCTGTGTCATGGAGAAGAGGAAGTGGGACAAGTGAGCGTGTGAGAGAGACGGACTGGACGATGGGGGTTGATGGTAGATGATGACCGGGTCCAGTATGCAGGCTGCTCTTTATATTCGTGAAAAACAAAAACAAAGGATCAAAAAGTTTAGAAGAGGACGTTTCGAACTTCCGAGTCACGTTGCCACTAAGGAGATAGGACCTTTCCCTACGTACCCGCCACATACATGGGTGAGTGAGTTGCATGTTTTGATTTGTATTGTGTTCATTGTACAATGATATTCTGTAATTGTTTTAACCCTAGTTGTGTTTTCCGCGGTGCTGAGGATTTCTGTTTGGTTTATTAAAAATTTGGAAAGAGGCAAGTGTGATATTTCACAAGTTAATTTTTTTTTAAATGAACCAACATTGGGGTTTCTTAAACTGTAAGATTTACAGAAAAATTCGGTAATTATATAGCAGAGCTGCCTCACTTCAAAATCAATTTTTATGGGTTTTATTCGTCAAATAAATGTTGGAAAAATATTTTATTATCGAAAAAAAGTGTCGGAAAGATGATTACATAATATAATTACACAAGAAAATCTTAATCAGAGTCAAATTCTGCTGCAAATTCAGTAGAAGAGGAATTTATTGAATTTAAATGTATTTCATTCGTAATTCGCCATAAATGATGAAAACGAGTATTATACTCATTGTACTTTCTCTTAAACATAAATTCGGCTATATGGCCATGGAAATGTTGTTTTGAATTTCCATATCGCGGCACATTTCCTCGCACCTCCCTCCATTGACGTTCAATTGTCTGCGTATGTGCTTCAGTGTACGCATATGTAGGGCTGTATTATTATATGTCACGAAAGGTTTGGCCAGGTTGCTATATATATATATATATATATATATATATATATATATATATATAATATATACATATAACCACCTGGCCAAACCTTCCGTACGTTTATTGAAGTGAATGTCATGAGTATGAAAGATAACACAGAGTTAATTTTTTCACGAAAAAACATCTTGTGTAATTATATTATGTAATCATCTTTCCGACACTTTTTTTCGATAGTAAAATATTTTTCCAACATTTATTTGACGAATAAAACCCATAAAAATTGATTTTGAAGTGAGGCAGCTCTGCTATATAATTACCAAAAATTCAAATGGTTTTTACCTACTTTTTCTTCTCTAATAAAATGGTGTATTTTTTTAAATTTCCAATATAGCGGTCATTTTTTTTTTTTAATGTTTTATATGAAACCCTCATTTTTTTACGATGAATTTACATTTTAAACGTAATTTTAAGATTATTATTATTAAAGATTTTAAAGATTTAGAATTTTTTTAAGATTTTATTATTATTATTACTTGTTTACTGGATATAAGTCTCCAAAGTTCCTTTTATAAACACAAGAAGAAAAACCAATTTCTTGATACAGTATAACAAACACACGGAACACAATTAATTCCCATAAAAAAATACGCCTAAGTATCAGACGCGTTTCAACGACAAGGTCGTCCTCTTCAGTGATACACGAGCTATACCAATCAAACCATAACTAACCATAACCATAACCATAATTGGAAGGGAACAATAGGAAAGATGAAAGAGAAAGATCTAACACACTAAATGAGAAAAGTTAGGTCCCTATGGATTGTTATGTCCCGTTCTCACTACCCTGAGGGTACCTAACCTTACTAATGTACAATGTTTGATAAGGTTATATATTTACAAACGTATATATATTTTAAAAAAACACATGAAACAAATAAAATTAAAAACATCTTTTTATATAATTATTCTCTAGCAATCGAATGGGGATATCAGATTTCGGGCCTAAGCTCTCTAAAAGGCACCCAACTTTGAAATTTAAATAGGGAACCATATTATTTCCTAATTCGGATTCTGCGGGAATTTTAAGTCCGGCACACGTCTTAGTCTCTTACGGGACCCTAGGACCCTTTGTATGTAATTCGGCAATGTATTATACAGTAGCCTCAGACTAGGATTGTGTCTGGTGTAATGGGCGTGTCCTCCCTTCTACTTGCTTCCTTAGCCTGACTTGGCGGTACAACCCATTCCAAGAAAACTAGCTACACAAATTACTGCTTAGCTATATTTAAATCCTAAAGTTACAACTTCGTGACGGACTTTTGTAAACGTTTTATTCTTGTTTACACCGATAAAAGAAACGAAAGTAGGGTAGGAGTTTACACAGAAGAATTTGAAGTTAATTTTTTTTTATTGAGGTTGTACCGCTGAAAGCAAACGCAACTAACAAAGTGTGGGGGCGCCTCTTTTCCTCCCCACCCCAGACACATTCCTACCTTGAGGATACTGTAAATTTTTTTTTTTCAAAGCTGGGCACCCTATCGTATATGGGCAGATCTGAGGTGCGTGTTTTAGAACTCAAAATGGGCAAGGGCTAAAATAGAATCGTTTCCAAAGGGTAGACCGCAGGCTAAGGCTTAATGTAACGTTCTTTAAATGGTTAGCAATCCTTACACAGTATAAATAAAGTTTTCTTTACGTTTTCTGAGCTAATCTCAAAACTACTACACCCATTAAGTACAATTATTTTACTCTAGGATTAAATAAAGCAATAAGCTAATATTACAAAATTATTTTTTAAATATGAAATAGATACAATTGTTTCGCTTTGCGGCATCATCAGGCAACTGATAATTAACAGGTATTGACAACTATTTAAACATAAGTAACAGGAAACTGAAATACAATAGAGAATTGGGAAAAGTAGGGGGAATGACCTAGCGGGTAGATGAAGGTTGATGAACTACGTTAAGGATGGGTTTTAGAAGGGGTGAAGCATTTAATACAATTTGGTCATTTAAGTTGAAAATAGGCTTAAGTGGAATAGATCTATTTATTTCTAAACATTCTAAATTATTTAGGCGAAACAATTGTAGCTCATTTATATTATTAAAATAATTTAAAAACTTTAGCTTTATTGCTTTATTTAATCCTTGAATATTGAGTTTCAACAAGAAATATCTGCTGTCACATTAAATATAATTATTTTACTGTTTGAAATTATAATTCTTACCCGAGTGACTTGCGGTAGCCTACACATGGGGGACTAAAAATTGTACAACTTACTTTTCCCCACAATTCTGCTATCGATTTAGGACCAAATGAAGTGTCTATTTTATCTTTTTTATAATTTCCAGCTGCCATAAAATATTATAAAAATCGTGTGACATGATTTCAGTGAAATTATAAATTGCAATATTTACACATTTTATATTTTAACAGCAAAGTCTTACTGATAAAAATTCTTTAGATTTTACAGAACATCAATGTAACAAATTCTAAGTTTTAAGGCAATAAAGATGGCTGCCCAAAGTCATTAAGGCGAACTGCAAGCTGTCACGTATATTGTGTCACTTATAATTGCGAGCCGGAATTCTCATTTCATGGTCGCATATATTTAATTAAATATATATTGTACAAGCATTGTGCAATCATTGGAGTTTTCAGTCTGGATTTTCTCTCGCTTTTATAATTTAGGACTTAGACGACCTGTTGGTTAGGTTAGGTTAGGTTATGTTATGTTAGGTTAGGTAGGTTATGTTATGTTAGGTTAGGTTAGGTTAGGATAGGTTATGTTATGTTAGGTTAGGTTAGGTTAGGTTAGGTTAGGTTAGGTTAGGATAGATTAGGTTAGGTTATGTTAGGTTAGGTAGGTTAGTTTAGGTTAGGTTAGGTTAGGTAGGTTAGGTTAGGTTAGGTTAGGATAGGTTAGGTTAGGTTAGATTATGTTAGGTTAGGTTAGGTTAGGTTAGGTTATGTTATGTTATGTTAGGTTAGGTTAGGTTAGGTTAGGTTAGGATAGATTAGGTTATGTTATGTTAGGTTAGGTAGGTTAGTTTAGGTTAGGTTAGGTTAGGTAGGTTAGGTTAGGTTAGGTTAGGATAGATTAGGTTAGGTTATGTTATTTTAGGTTAGGTAGGTTAGGTTAGGTTAGGTTAGGTAGGTTAGGTTAGGTTAGGATAGGTAAGGTTAGTTTAGGTTATGTTAGGTTAGGTAGGTTATGTTATGTAGGTTAGGTTAGGTTAGGTTAGGATAGGTTGGGTTAGGTTAGGTTATGTTAGGTTATGTTAGGTTAGGATAGATTAGGTTATGTTATGTTAGGTTAGGTAGGTTAGTTTAGGTTAGGTTAGGTTAGGTAGGTTAGGTTAGGTTAGGTTAGGATAGGTTAGGTTAGGTTAGGTTATGTTAGGTTAGGTTAGGTTAGGTTAGGATAGGATAGATTAGGTTAGGTTATGTTATGTTAGGTTAGGTAGGTTAGGCTAGGTTAGGTAGGTTAGGTTAGGTTAGGTTAGGATAGGTTAGGTTAATTTAGATTTAGGATACGGGACGGATTTAATAGTATTTTGTGACGTCGATGGAAATTTTTGTACTTATTATTGAAAGACGAAAAACTTTCTGTCATCATCGCCTTTTAAGAAGGAGAAAGAGTATAACATAGAGACTCCTATCCCTCGAATACTCTAATAGCGTCAGGGTCAGAATATAACCAGAGCTGGTCAAGAGAGACTTAAGGAAGGTGAAAAATCTAACCCAAGACTACGTGAAAAAGTTGTAGATCCAGCTACGGTATATCTGGATCGTCAACCCCTTATATTCCCTTTCAGTTTTCACCAAAATAAAGCGACTTCTTTGGAGGGAAGGGAGCAAAACACTGAAATGATTACATTTAAAAAAGAAGAGAAATAATCAGTTTTATATTTTTCGAAACACCCTGTATATGTGAACTTGTATTTTGGCACACTCTGTAGATAGCCCTCAATCAGGAGCTTTCCATAGATGTGTCTATTCAACTTCCTAAGTCAACTAGAAGCTGGGATATTGTAAGGAATATTTTTCCAACCCTGTAACACATCTACGAAGTCTGTCGGGGGCTAGTCGACATCAAGAAAGAAAGTTGTACACAATTACGAGGTTCATAAAACCTGTGTTAACGAACTTACACTACTGGTAACCTAACCTAACCTAACCTAATGTAACCTAACCTAACCTAACCTGACCTAACCTAACCTAATGTAACCTTAACTATCCTAACCTAACCTAACCTGACCTAACCTAACCTAACCTAACCTAACCTAACCTAACCTAACCCAACCTAACCTAACCTAACCTACGAAGTCTGTCGGGGGCTAGTCGACGTCGAGGAAGAAGTGTTATACAATTACGAGGTTCATAAAACCTGTGTTAACGAACTTACACTACTGGTAACCTAACCTAACCTAACCTAATGTAACCTAACCTAACCTAACCTGACCTAACCTGACCTAACCTAACCTAATGTAACCTTAACTATCCTAACCTAACCTAACCTGACCTAACCTAATTTAACCCAACCTATCCTAACCTACCTAATCTAACCTAACCTAATATAACCTAAACTATCCTAACCTAACCTAACCTAATCTAACCTAACCTGACTTAACCTAACCTAACCTAATCTAACCTAACCTGACCTAACCTAATTTAACCCAACCTATCCTAACTTACTTAATCTAACCTAACCAAACATATCCTAACGTAACCTAACCCAACCTATCCTAACCTACTTTCTAACCTAACCTAACCTATCCTAACCTAACCTTGTTAACGTCACCATCAAGGGAACTAGTTCACCCGACTAGTTTCCCACAACTTACCCGGCAAAACCTGCCAACACTCACTCAACACTCACAGGCATCAATTCCCCTGCCTTAAACGGCTCTACATCGGCCAATCTCACATTACAAGCCCCGCACACGCTACTTGTTTATGATTGGCCGACAGCTCACGTCGAGCATCTAAAAGTCCGCGGTCTCAACAATGGCAATCCGCGACAAAACTCCGAGCCAATCTCACACACACCGCACGTCGAGATTGGTTCGCTTCTCGGGAAACTTAAACAATGGACAGCTCATTGTCTAGGAGCAAACCAATCCTACGCAAGCTAAGCTACATGCTAGCAGAGCCAAAATTGTATAAGTACCCATTTCTCAATGACAAAATGATCACTTGTCAACCTACACATCTCCACCAGGAGACCATCTGGCAACACATCTCCACCAGAAGACCCAGCAGCAACACGTCACTTGTCAACCTACACTACTCCTCCGGGAGACCTGCAGTGGACAATCTCCAACAAACATCATCTCAATCACTTCGCCTTCTAGAAACCAACACGACACCTCTCCTGACGCGAGACTAACAGGGACCATATCTCTCACAGCCTTCTTACGCAAGACCAAGAGACCCCTCACTCACACACTTCACAGGGACCATCTCTCCCACGGTCTTCTTACGCAAGACCAAGAGACCCCTCACTCACACACTTCACAGGGACCATCTCTCCTACGGTCTTCTTACGCAAGACCAAGAGACCCCTCAACAATCTCACACCACACCAAGAAGACAACTCTCAAGCTCCACCACACACTTTGCTGCCACCTGCCACATTCCCACAACTGTTCAACCAATACACGTTTTGGATCATTTCTTGCAACACCCGACTCCTGCACTTCACTTCTGTACAGTGTCGTCGCCTCTTCAAGACTCACCCCGTGGCCTCCCGTAAGGGAAATTAAACGGAGAAATCCGGGCAACGGCAGCACTTGCTTCACCCTAGTCGTCTCCTGAAAAGGAAATTGTAGATGCTTTGGCGCCGGCGATAGTGGGTGAACATCCATCATAGAGGCCAGATAACAGCCTATCTCTCCTCACCTAACCTAAGTCCAACTGGCCCTATTCAGGGCCAGCAACACTTCTAGGTTCTGTTTTTCCTATCATCATTCCTCGCAACAAGCTCTCGAAACCTTCCCGAGTCGCCCATCCTTCCTCTTCCGTTATATGCCAGTCTCCTCCCGGCTCGACCCGACCTACCTCAGGGCCAACTCCACGTTCCCTGCACCTCTCTTCCTCTCCTACTAACCTAACCCTACGTCAACCTAACCTAACATAACCTAACCTAATCTAACCTAACCTAACCTACTGGGTAAGACCCCTTTCATCTACCGATACAATTTAACATTTCCTACAAGACCCCAAAAAACGAGGGTCTGCTTGTATTAACCTTGTTGGTGCCCAACAAACTTAAATGAACACTTAGACATTCTCTCTGCAAATTCGTCCTGAACGATTGCTAAATGTTCAAAACAAAACAAATCTATTTATTGCTTTGCTAAAATCATTACACCTCAAACAGAATGCAAAGCCGAGACTTAGTCAAGTCTGTATTGATCCGAGTAAATACGTTTTTACGTGAAGAGAATTTGCAATTCTATTTGGTCACAGTTTTGCATCAAGTTAATGTGACATTGCTAAAGCCTTGTAGGTAGGGGGGGGGGGTGGCAATAATAGAATTGTTGAATATTAATAGATTGCCGTACAACTATTAAGTGTTGCTCTTTAATTAAACATGTCATTCTGTACCTGTATCTAATCCAACGGGTCAAGTATGATCTGAGGTGAATTTCATTGGCGTTTAAAGGGTAAGGGGGGGGGGAGAACTTGTCAGTTTATCGTGGATTTTAAAGTGATTTGATAAATATGGTTTCAAATTGTCAACATTTGTGTTTAAATATACTAATCGCACGACGTTTCTAGAGATAAAATCAACTCTCGTTTTCAAGCGTAAAAGAGGTTGCTTACCGTCCTTTGTGTAGTGAAGACCTATGTGTGGTGGTTTTATTTAATCATGCGTAGCTTCACACTTGATAACCAGTTGATTTATACTCTCGAAACGTTGTGTATTGGTTTATTTTTACACAAATGGCGGCAAATCGAAACCATATTAACAACAAAATAAAGCGTTCCATAGCGTCAGGGTCGGAAGAGAACAAGAGTTGGTCATTAGAGACACGATAGGTGAGATGGAATCCAACTCAAGACTGCATGAAAGATGTAGATCCAGCTTGGATACTACCGGATTGTGTCCCTAACGTTCTGATTTAAGTTATTGGGCGTCCACTTGTGCCCACGGGAACTCCTCTTGGGTGAATTTTCCAAGATGAGCAAGACAACATATACATTACTTTTTGTCTTCTACCGGTTAGTTAAGACTGTAACCAGTTATTGCAATTTATAGTTAAGTTTGGTTTTTTTGCCGATAATTTGGTAATTTTCAAGTTACAGAATAAAAATATAATACCGATTTTATTTGTCGTTAAAAAATATAAAAATATAAAACTTTAAGTTTCCGAGATATTTAACTTAAATTTTAAACAGTCGCCATTTTGAATATTTACATAGTCAAGTTTTATATCTTATTATACTGATTAAAAATATCATAAACAATGCCTGCACCAAATTTAAACTCATAACTTTTATTACATTCAAAAGTTTTCTTTTTTTTTACCTTTTTTTTTACGTACCTTGTTCACGTACGTCGCCCGTCAGAGGGTAACTTTGATACACGCGCACAAATTAACATAAAACATGAAAATAGAAAACGGTTTTCAATATAACACACGAGATGGATGTACGTAGGAACGATTAAATTCTCTACTTTCGCCTTCTAGTCATTGCAGGGGACTCACTGTACGGCGCTGGATATGCAATATACTTACTGCATACACATTGCCTACTTGTCTTATTGAAGGCGTTCCAATTATTGATAATTGTACTTTTTAAATTAATATTTATTTTTAAAATAAATGTATGATAGGAAGTAATAAATACTGGCATTCAGCTGCATTGAACGAACGAAATACTGTTCTAACTCGAATAATATTCAATTAGTTCCACCTTCATGGGGTCATAAGCGGTTTGCAATCCAGTAGGAACTTACACCTATTTTCATGTAGTCTTAGGTTAGATCCCTCTCTTTCATCTATTCTATCATGTCTATCTTGACCAATTCTTGTTCTGTTTTGACCCTGACGCTATTAGAGTGTTTATTTTATGTACTTCTCTTCAATTAGTCTCACCTTCATGCGGTCATTAAGCGGTTTGCAATCCAGTAGGAACTTACAGCTATTTTCATGTAGTCTTGGGTTAAATCCCTCTCTTTCATCTATTCTATCATGTCTATCTTGACCAATTCTTGTTCTGTTTTGACCCTGACGCTATTAGAGTGTTTATTTTATGTACTTCTCTTCAATTAGTCTCACCTTCATGCGGTCATTAAGCGGTTTGCAATCCAGTAGGAACTTACAGCTATTTTCATGTAGTCTTGGGTTAAATCCCTCTCTTTCATCTTTCCTCATGTCTCTCTTGACCAATTCTTGTTCTGTTCCGACCCTGACGCTATTAGAGCGTTTATTTTATGTACTTCTCTTCAATTAGTTTCATCTTCATGGGGTCATTAAGCGTTTTGCAATCCAGTAGGAACTTACACCTATTTTCATCTAGTCTTGGGTTAAATTCCTCTCTTTCATCTTTCCTCATGTCTCTCTTGACCAATTCTTGTTCTGTTCCGACCCTGACGCTATTAGAGCGTTTATTTTATGTACTTCTCTTCAATTAGTTTCATCTTCATGGGGTCATTAAGCGTTTTGCAATCCAGTAGGAACTTACACCTATTTTCATGTAGTCTTGGGTTAGATCCCTCTCTTTCATCTTTCCTATCAGGTCTCTCTTGACCAATTCTTGTTCTGTTTTGACCCTGACGCTATTAGAGTGTTTATTTTATGTACTTCTCTTCAATTAGTTTCATCTTCATGGGGTCATAAGCGTTTTGCAATCCAGTAGGAACTTACAGCTATTTTCATGTAGTCTTAGGTTAAATCCCTCTCTTTCATCTATTCTATCATGTCTATCTTGACCAATTCTTGTTCTGTTTTGACCCTGACGCTATTAGAGTGTTTATTTTATGTACTTCTCTTCAATTAGTCTCACCTTCATGCGGTCATTAAGCGGTTTGCAATCCAGTAGGAACTTACACCTATTTTCATGTAGTCTTGGGTTAGATCCCTCTCTTTCATCTTTCCTATCAGGTCTCTCTTGACCAATTCTTGTTCTGTTTTGACCCTGACGCTATTAGAGTGTTTATTTTATGTACTTCTCTTCAATTAGTTTCATCTTCATGGGGTCATAAGCGTTTTGCAATCCAGTAGGAACTTACAGCTATTTTCATGTAGTCTTGGGTTAAATCCCTCTCTTTCATCTTTCCTCATGTCTCTCTTGACCAATTCTTGTTCTGTTCCGACCCTGACGCTATTAGAGCGTTTATTTTATGTACTTCTCTTCAATTAGTTTCATCTTCATGGGGTCATTAAGCGTTTTGCAATCCAGTAGGAACTTACACCTATTTTCATCTAGTCTTGGGTTAAATTCCTCTCTTTCATCTTTCCTCATGTCTCTCTTGACCAATTCTTGTTCTGTTCCGACCCTGACGCTATTAGAGCGTTTATTTTATGTACTTCTCTTCAATTAGTTTCATCTTCATGGGGTCATTAAGCGTTTTGCAATCCAGTAGGAACTTACACCTATTTTCATGTAGTCTTGGGTTAGATCCCTCTCTTTCATCTTTCCTATCAGGTCTCTCTTGACCAATTCTTGTTCTGTTCCGACCCTGACGCTATTAGAGTGTTTATTTTATGTACTTCTCTTCATTTTTTAGAATGATCTTCGTTTTGTATCGTAGAGAAACCGAAGGTGATGTCCGACACGCTGTCCGTCCGTCGCTATTTGAAAAACTAGTCTGGATTTATGTAAGTCTTTGAGTTAATAAGGGATTAAATAATTGATGACGTCACTGATGACGTCGAGGACGTCTCTAATGAAATTCAATTTAGCATCAGTGTCGTGATTGGAGAATTGAAATCGGCTAATTTGTATCTAATTTAGTATATTACAAATTGTATAACACACTAGATATGAACAGAAAACAGTTTTAAATAAGCGCCCATTTTTATTTTCAAATCGTTTTTTTTTCTGAAATTCAATAGCGTTCTTATATAAACAGACTGTATAGTAAATTTCGAATATCTATCTTATTTTTTGTGGACGGTATCGTGCTTACGTACAGACGACATATGAATGTACGACAAGTTGGAAATCATTTTGAGGTTAGGAAAAGTGAAGATCAAAATACGAAAGTCGTAATTTATTACGATTATTAAGGTAATTAGAATATCCGATATATTTTGTTGTATGAACTACAATTTAGTTAGTTTCAATTAAATTTTATTAATTTACTATGCCAGATTTGTCACTCGTAGTTTCCTACATAGTATAGAGAAAGAAATCTGAGGGTTTTAGGTTAGGTTAGGATAGGTTAGGTTAGGTTAGGTTAGGTCAGGTCAGGTTAGGTTGGGTTAGGTTAGGTTAGGTTAAGTAGGTTAGGTTAGGTTAGGATAGGTTAGGTTGGGTTAGGTCAGGTTAGGTTAGGTTAGGTTAGGTTAGGTTAGGTTAGGTTAGGTTAGGTTAAGTAGGTTAGGTTAGGTTAGGTTAGGTTAGGTTGGGTTAGGTTAAGTAGGTTAGGTTAGGTTAGGTTGGGTTAGGTTAGGTCAGGTCAAGTTAGGTTGGGTTAGGTTAGGTTAGGTTAGGTTAGGTTAGGTTAGGTTAGGTTAGGTTAAGTAGGTTAGGTTAGGTTAGGTTAGGTTAGGATAGGTTAGGTTGGGTTAGGTCAGGTTAGGTTAAGTTAGGTTAGATTAGGTTAGGTGTTTACGTTTTGAGGTCAACAGAATGGTTTGAAATTACATTGTCTTCTGAGGATGTGTAAGATATATATATATATGTTTTGTTATTGTAGTTCATGTATCACTGAGGATGGCGACTTTGTCGTTGAAACGCGTTTGATTGTATAAACGTAGTATTTGTGAGAGCTTGTGTTCGAGTTTTTGTTCTACATAATATTATCTCACGAGTCAAGCTCAATATGTATTTAGGTCTCTCTTGACCAACTCTTGTTCTCTTCCGACACTCACGATATTAGAATATTTAGGTTTAGGGAGTCTATATTTTATCTTCTTTTTTTTTAAAGTGATTACAGAGAGGTTTTCCCTTCTAAACAACAAGTTATATAAACAAAATCTGTCAGCCATTTTGAAATTAATAAACTGTTTCCAGATTATAAAATAACAGGTGCAGTAAACCTGAATGAGTCTATTTCTACACTGGTGTGGTGGAACACGTAAGTTCGTTAGAGAAGAGATTGAACTCATTTACTTATGTTGCAACCTATTGGGCGTTTAACTGACGCCATCAACTCTTGTGTGAGGGAGACATCACTTCAGACAAAATACAGTTTGAAATAAACCTGTTTCTCATTTACTAGTTCGTTCATTGTCTGGTAATAAACAACATTTAATACCCATTGTCGTGTCACAATTTTTGTAACAGATTCTCTGTCATCATTGTGTAGCGTAAAATTATCACTTACACTGGGGGGGGGATCGTTGGGGCTACATAATTATAAGAAGAATTATTTAATCAGAGGCTTAACATAATTTGGAAGCGTGCTGGGCCATAACCCAGAGGTCCTTGATTAGTAATCCTCTGCTACCATCTGTAACGAAATTTAGGAGCAAATGGCAGTCAAGCGTGTTACGTGGAAGGAAGATAGAAGTCATTTGGTATGTAGTGGCGCTTGACCTTCATCGGGCAAACAGGTTCCCGTCACTTTCTAGTGGTGGGGGAAGCGAGTGAGTCAGCGTTCCGCCGTCCTTTCGTCAGTGCGTTTCTAGACAGTGTATTACGAACAACCTCCCCACTCCAGGCCTGACCGCCCTCCCTCCATGCGCCACCACATAATTATGTAAATTGCCGGAAGAAAGATATAACTGGAAGAAAATGATGAGACGGCTGGAAGAAAGACATAACTAGAAGAAAGTGATGATAACTGGAAGAAAGTTATAAGATAACTGGAAGAAAGTGATGATAACTGGAAGAAAATGATGATCACTCGAAAAAAGTGATGATAACTGGAAGAAAGTGATAAGATAACTGGAAGAAAGTGATGATAACTGGAAGAAAATGATAAGATAACTGGAAGAAAGTGATGAGATAACTGGAAGAAAGTGATGATAACTGGAAGAAAGTGATGAGATAGCTGGGTGAGTAAATTTTGTATTGGTAATATAACTACAATCCGGTTTGTAAATTGAGCAACCAGGATTATTATTGTAAACTTTTTAACAATGGTTCTAACGTACATGAAATTTTACACATGCTTGGTCCATATTATCACAACCTTTGACCCGTGCAAAGTGGAGTACAACAGCTGGTATCTATAACTCCATCTGATCGGCGATATTTACTCATCATGTAACTCTTTCTTTGGGTTGGGGTCACACTAGAAACCACGTGAAATTATAGTTGATCGACAGCCAATACAATGAAAGCACAGTGTTGTCACATTTCATTTGTAAACCGGTAGACTCAAAACAGGTGTCGCAACAAGGAAGGTTTTGGATTCTGCAATGTCACTCTTTCTATTGTAGTTGCAACTATGTTGTTTTTGATAACAAGCCGCGTTTTTTCCCATTTAAATGAACTTGATATTTCACACTTTGCTCATTGTTTCAGGGAAAAGCAGCTACCGCATGGTCAGAGAGAGAGAGAAGACCATCAGCTGTAGAATGCGCGTCCAATCATCGTGTCAAGGCGACAGAAGCCCACGGGAGATGGATGAAGAGAAACAGGGTATGTATTTAATTTTGATATTACTCTTAAATCTTGTTTTCAAATTAAAGTTGTTATATTTATTACTAGTGTCACTGTTTGTAATACTAAACGTATTGTCTAACTCCATGGTATGGGATGAAGCTCAGGAAATTAAAAGCTCTAGTGCTGCTATCTAACGGTTCACTTCTGGTAACTTCACGGACAGCTTGCGATCCCTCTTACACTGGCGCATTCTGTACATTCATCTAAACAGTTCAACTTCAATGTACTGTAATATTAAACCTCAAATTATCTTAACTTCTCAGATAGAAATGTTAGTGTTTAATTAATTATTAACACTTTCACCAAATTTGTAAATATCAATAACATAAAAGATAATTAATTCATAGCTTAATATAAATATCTTTGTAGCCAACACATGATCATATATAAATACAACTGCATACATTTTCAAATATGGATATTTATCTTGGAATATAAAATCACATTCTTTAGGTTCCTTAATTAATTGAGCTTCCAATAGCTGCGATCTAATAGAAGATTTGATCCTTAGGGACGCTGTGCGTTGCTCATATTAAACCATCGCGAGTTGTTTTCTGCGTAGTTAAATCTGGTCTCAGAGAAGAAAATATGAGTTTCCGAGGGAAATTGAAAATTGTGGTTTAATGGGAAAAAAATCATTGTATAGAAGAAAAGAACATAAAATAGACAACCGTAGATTTTGCGTCAGGATTGGAAGAAAACTTTAGTCAAGGAAACCTGTTGGGGGGAGGAATCTAACTCAAGACTAAATGAAGAAAGGTGTAGACCCAGCTAGGGTATCACCGCAAAGATGAGGACAATAGATCAGTGCACGGAACTGAAAACTGCAACCAAACTAAGGATATTTAACACAAATTTCAAAGGAGCACTTATCTACGGACCTGGAATGTGGAAAGCATCGAAGAGTAACAAGATGAAGGTATTTGTAAATGGATTCCTCAAGTTTTGGTAGCCAGTTAGGACTAGGTATCTCTGGAGACGCGCAAAACAGAGATCAATGGAAGAGGAAATAAAAAAGGAAATGGTATTGCACTGGACTTGTCTTGCACAATCCGGATTATAAGAAAAGTCTGTGAATGGAACCTCCAAGGCTAAAGATGACATGGCGAAGCACAGAATTGCGAGAGGAAAGAACTTGGAAGAATTATTCAGTTGAGAATTCACTGGAGAGCGTTTGTTAAGGCTCTTTTAAAGTCATCATTAGAGACCCTTTTAATACTTAAAAGCTTCAGGGTCGAAAGATAACAAGAGTTGGTTAAGGGAGAAAAGATGAAAGAGATTGATCTAACTCTAGGATACATGGACAAAAATGTAGATAAGTATTTCGTGATTAATACATTCAGTACTCACTAAATGTTGGCCCTTGAGGGGAAGATTAAAAAAGCATTTGTTAGCTACTCTTTTTATTGTTATACCGTATCGAAATAATAAAATTAATTCAGTTCAGTTGAATTTTTTAAATCATACAAAAATAATGAACAGATACGAATAGAATTTATTCAAATTAAACACGAGGAGGAGGCGCAATGTCCATTTCATTGGCAGTTGTATTTTGGTTGGTATTTGATGCAATTAGTTCCACTAGGGGGCGTGACATTTCATTACACTGTATTTCCAAATCAGACCCTCTGCAGTTAACAAGAGTGGCGTATTGATCTGGCTAAGGTACTTGAAGGCAGTCAGTCAACATTAAGTAGGGCAACACAGTTACAGACATCATTTTCGTTCTCTTGTCTCAAGTATAATTTAGTGAAAAGGAAATTGTTTTATGATGGAAATATTTCAGTTCCTTGAAATATGTCAGCAGAGTTGAAGTTTTCTCTGAACCGTAGTTTAAATTGTTTTTGTATTTGATGACTCCAGTGCGAGTTGACACGTTGTAAAACACGAATTTCAAGATGGATAAAAGTGATTGTAATGTCAATCCTGGATTGGAATTTATGTAACTTGTATTAGATGGGAAACCAACAGACCAGAGGACAGCTAGGAGTTCTGGTTTAACTGAAGGGACGATTGCAGGTCGTTTAGAAGTTATGAATTGCTGGAGGGACAACCAATAGATTACAGGTCAGCTAGGAGTTCTGGATTAACTGAAGGGACGAACAATAGATTGTAGGTAGGGCAGAAGTTATGAACGGCTGGAGGGACAACCAATGGAACACAGGTCAGATAGGAGTTCGGGTTTAACTGAAGAGACGACCAATAGATTGCAGGTCGGGCAGAAGTTATGAACGGCTGGAGGGACAACCAATGGAACACAGGTCAGCTAGGAGTTCTGGATTAACTGAAGGGACGGCCAATAGATTGCAGGTCAGCTAGGAGTTCGGGTTTAACTGAAGAGACGACCAATAGATTGCAGGTTGAGTAGAAGTTATGAATGGCTGGAGGGACAACCAATAGACCACAGGTCAGCTAGGAGTTCTGGTTTAACTGAAGGAACGACCAATAGATTGCAGGTCGGGTAGAAGTTATGAACGGCTGGAGGGACCACCAATTGAGCACAGGTCAGCTAGGAGTTCTGGTTTAACTGAAGGGACGGCCAATAGATTGCAGGTGGGTAGAAGTTATGAACGGCTGGAGGGACCACCAATAGACCACAGGTCAGCTAGGAGTTCTGGTTTAACTGAAGGAACGACCAATAAATTGCAGGTCGGGTAGAAGTTATGAACGGCTGGAGGGACAACCAATAGACCACAGGTCAGCTAGGAGTTCTGGTTTAACTGAAGGGATGACCAATAGATTGCAGGTCGGTTAGAAGTTGTGAATGGCTGGTGGAGGGACAACCAATACATCACGGATGAGTCCTGAAATGGCGGAAGGACGATCAACAGACAACGGGTCAAACAGAAGTCCTAAATGTAATGGAGGGGCAAACAACGGTCCACAGGTCAGACAGTAGTGTCTAATGTGCTGGAGAGACAACCAATTGACCACACGTCATATAGAAGGTTTGAATGTAAGGAAATATAACCAACAGGTCACCGGTCAGACAAGAGCCTTGAATCCATTAATATAATGGAGGAACTAGTAAGAAATTACATTCAAGAGAAGTGAAGGAATCCTATACCCGTGTCACCACAGGTCACATCGGAGTTCTAAATGTTCAGAAGAGATAACAATCAGATCACAAGTCCGATAAGAGTCCTGAATGTACTGGGGAGACTACCAATAGACTACAAGTCACATTGAAGGCCTGAATGTAAGGAGGAATCAATAGACCACCAGTCAGACAAGACCCTTAATATATTGGGAGGAACCTCTACAAGTACACAATCAGGTAGAGTGAAGGAATTCTATACGTCTGGTGGAACACTCATCTAACCACAGGTCATATCGAAGTTCTAAATGTTCTGGAGAGATAACCGTCAGATAGGAATCCTTAAAGTGCTGGAGGTATATATTTCTAAACAGGTTATGTTTCTAGCTTGTGTAAGTAATCATTCTTTTGGTAACTGAAAAAAAAAATTATTACTTTTTTCATTTTTTAATGTATGACTGTCTAAGAAAGTTATTGCAATGTGTTGTACAGTTTGACTAAACTTTACATTTCAGTATAAACGAAATGTCCAAAATAGTTTTCGATCTAAGATTGTTTATTCAATAATAATAGATACTCTTTATTATAAAACTGAAAATTTTCTAATTGTACAACATTTGCTTGACAAAATATTATGTTTAGTGTAAGATGGGGTAGTGATTGTTATTTTTGTGTATGAACTATCTGTGTTTTAGCTGCGAAGAGAATCCATCGCTTATTTGAAAAGTGTGGAAGTGCAAAGAGCTTTAAAAAAGGTAACATCAGGTTTTTAAAGCTCGAGACCTTCACCCGTTTAGTTTGTAAAGTTCAAAAGTCTTAACTGTGGTTACCAATTAGTGAAATAGAATAGTTTTCATTACTGTTGAGACCGATGGTTCTTGGTGGAATTCCATGTTTAAAGATAATAAAACACAATTATTTATTTTGTAATATCCACTTTTAATTAGTCTAGCCGACCAATGGTTTCGCCTGCTAAGGCATTGACGAGGCTGTATTACAGACTGAAGAAAAAAGACTGAAACAGAAATCCTTAAAACTAGGTTTTTGTCTTTTTTCTTCAGTCTGTAATACAGCCTCGTCAATGCCTTAGCAGGCGAAACCATTGGTCGGCTAGACTAATTAAAAGTGGATATTACAAAATAAATAATTGTGTTTTATTATCTTTAAATAGAATAGTCTTAACTGTGGTTACAAATTAGTGAAATAGTACATCAGAATAGAAGATAGCGCAAAAGTCACTGCACAATGGATTTTAAAACATTTAATAGATAAACAATGTTCAGCTCTGGCATAGGAGTGTGGCGAGTATTTCATATTCTTTGGGATGGTATAGTGTCTCCTCCACTTCTTGGCAGAATCTGTCGGTGACATCTTTCTCAGTAGATCATCTGTCCTACCAGTTTGTCCTACGGGATGTTCTTTGTTCCAAGTTTCTGAAGCCTTTCTGGCTTATTTCCTCTTTGTTTTGTGCTTCTTTTATCAGCAGTCCTATTCCTCCCAAGTGGCCTCTTTGACCTAACTCTAATATTTTAAAATTTTATTTTATTTTTTATTTATTGTATTACATTAAAACTAGTCTTACAGACTAACCATTAATTTGTTTCTGGAATGTATTACATATTATAGAGATCACCCAATAGTGACAAAAAATTGTTGTTTTATACTATATTCTATTCACGGATACACTGTGCACCACACAATTAAACCAACTCAAAAGGTTTCGTTCTCTTCAGTCTTCTGATCAGATTACAGTTGTCAAGAAGTTGGACTGCTTCTGAATTTACGTGTCGTTTCAAACGAGATTCATACTTTATAGCAAACCTTTTTATTTCACTAAAAACATCTGGAAATCCAAGATCCCGATGTAGGTTTCGTATGTACCATGGTGCGTTGACCATGTTTCGTAAAACTCTATTTTGAAAAGTTTGAATCTTTTTAATCTGACATTTTTTAGCACAACCCCACAGTTGCTGACAGGCTTCAAAATCTGGTTAATATATTAATATTTTATTTTGTATTGATAACTTAGACTTGCCTCCCAGGAGCCAATATAGCTGTCCATATTTGACTTTCAGTTCTGTTATTTTCTTTCTAACATGTTCCTTCCATTTCAACTTGGTGTCCAATGTCATAGCCAGGTACTTAACTCTACAATTTATCTCAACAAATCAGGGGACTCCACACACTGATATTCATCACAGAAGGTTTTTCATTTTATTAGAACGTTGAGTTGTTGTGGCATCTCGTACAAGCTTATTATTTTTCTTTTCTCTCACCATGTTTCTCCCATGAGCGACTAGGGGGGTGGTTCACACGGTCAGAGCCCCACAGAAACCTTGTGGGGTCAGAGCCCCACAGTCGAGTAAGTCTAAATACTATGAGGGGGTTTCAAGTATCTAAGTATCCCACAAGCTACACCTTTTGACCGGCGTCATTAGCACCATCATCACCAGTCGATTTAACGCTTTAGGGTTTGTCTGAAAACTGAAGACAATGGAGATGAGAAGAGATAGTAAGGGGGAGAGATCCCCTGACAGAATAATACAACTGCACGGGAGTTGGAAATAGTGCTCAGACAACATGACATGAAGAGTAGGGATCTGAGAAGGCTGTTTGCAGTGGATGAGCACTGGGCTATAGGTTTGCCAACCCCTACACCTTTAAAATCGAAAAGCACTACTTTTATGAAAAATATTTGAATGGAGATTCTCTCCTTTTATTATAATCATGCGAAATTAAGTTACACTTCGAACAGGTTCGATAGAATTATTTAATACAAACCTGTAGAACAAACAATCGAACTCAAAATCTCACAAAAATAACGTTTTTTAAATCAAACGCGTTTCAACGACAAAATCGTCATCCTCAGTTAAACATGAGCTACAATAACAAAACTATAATCAGACTGTTAACTGTTCAACTGTAAACAAAACTATAATTGTAATCAGTTATAGTTTAGTTATTGTAGCTCATGTATCACTGAGGATGACGACTTTGTCGTTGAAACGCGTTTGATTTAAGTAAACGTAATTTTTGTGAGATATTATGTTCGAGTTTTTGTTAACCATAATATTATCTCGCAAGTCTTGCTCAATATTTATTTATAATACCAACCTGTCAAAACGAAACTATTGTGTTTTTGTGATACCAACATTACAAATAAAAATTATGGTGCTTCGGTTAAGCTTGAAATAGTTGATTTATTTTTTAATATATTCAACTGTTTTATTTTCCCCACATTGTCAAGTGACTTTTGTGTCCCTCTGTAGTTTAAGTTAGAATAGCTAGATCAGTTTAAAATATTTAAATAAAAGTAATCTTGATTAATAACTATGGAAAACTGTATCAAACAGTCAAAGTTTTGTAGATTTTCAACCTATGTGTTCCTATATATACAGTGAACCCTCTTTTATTCGGCCAGGTAAGGGCTAGCAGAATATACTTCAAGTTAAGGACAGGTAAATTTAATGAAATTTAGCACCTTTTTTTTTCATAATTGATTTCCATGTCATTTTAGAGCTTACAAAAATAAGGTTCCCCCATTAAAACTTTTTTGTACCCCCCAATGGTTCAAAAGTTAGCTGTTGTAACATTTTAGGTGGGAATCAATTATTTGTAGGCCTATTAAACGTTTAATTTTCTGAACTTTAAGTGCCTGTAATTCCTAAACGGCTAAAGATTAAAACAAATACCCAAGAATAAAACATTCGTAAAATATCGTTTTACATCTGAAAAACCCATAAAATACAGGATGTTCCATAACAAATTTCAAAGTTGGGCGCCAATTTTTAACAATTATTATTAACAAAATGGATTTTTAAACTTCATTGAAAAGAAAGGAAGGTTCGCCATTTAAAGTACTCCATCATATTTATAATTCAAAAGTTAGCTATTGTAACATTTTAGGTGGGACACTAATAGTATACCGGGTGTTTCAGTCCGCATGGACACTATCTGTAGCGCCTAAACGAAACCAGATAAAAATTTCCTTCCAATTAGAACCCCCCTTTTGACCCCAAATAATTCAGGAAAATTATTTTCTACGCTCCTCAATGACCCAAAAGGGCACTTTTGGGGGGCAGGGTGGTGTTTTTGGAAAATTATCAAATAGAAACATTGGTCGTGATACCTCATTTTAAAGGTCTCTATTTCAGAACATTTTGGAGCAAAAAATTTTTGTTATCTTTTCATTATACTGTACAGGGTGTGACGAAATATTCTTTTTTTATCTTGCACCATTTTCTTTACAACTATTCAATGGTGCAAGATAGAACCAAACTTTCAATACAAAAAATGTTTGTTTTCAAAAGGTCTCTCAAATGGTACAATTTTCAATCTAGGTTGCTATTAATTTGAATTTTTTAACTTTTTGCTCTTTAAAGGTTATTAAAGTTTGAAATTTATAAAAAATTTGAAAACTACATAGAAGTCCATACTACCCCATATCTTCTGATTGATTTTAATCAACCGTGGATTTTAAATCTTACAGCTGCATTATAAACTAAAAGTCTTTCCTTACTCCTGGGTTATTTATCGGCTTTATAAACTATAAAACACAACTAATATCACACTTTTAACACTTAAATTACATTATTAAACACGTCACGGCTGACAACAAAATATGGAGTGGATCGCTGTGACTATGGATGGACTGTGGGCGAGCTCCTCAATTACCTTCCACCGTCGTTATTTTTAAAACGAGTTTAGCATGAAACAGTAGAGTGTATAACGAACTAATACGAGATAAACCGATGATGACCGAACGTAATGAATCATCTGGGTGCTGATGAATAACTAGTTCCTAGCCACATATCTGATTATTATCATAGAAAGAGGATTAGGGTAAATTCGGATTAAGCTAAATCCGGATTAAACAAAGTATGGATTAATAGGATCCGAATTAACAAAGGTTTATTTGGTTTTTAAATACCGTCAGATTTAGACAATAGTTTTAAATCCAGCTCGATGGTATTGTACGTTAGGTTAGATTCCACAAATTCATTGTATAGATTTAATAATGAAACTGGTTAATAGGATTTTCAGTAGAGTGACAAATTTTGGGAAGTGTTCTGGACATCAAAATGAAAATATAAAAATACAAGTTTTGTTTCCCCCCTTATTTCTCCAATAACTTGAGGTATTGGTAACAAATTTTGATTAAAGTTTATTAATTTTTAGAGTTCAACGAAATCGTAAAATTTTTGCACTTAAGAGTTTTCAAAATAGCGTTGATTTGATAAATAAATATCTCAAAATAAAATAAATATTTTAAATTTGATTGCTAAGTACTGAAATAACAGACAAAAAACCTCTCAAAGTTTGACACTGTATGTAGTGATTTAGCAACACAATTAGAAGAGAAATATTTATAAATAGTTTTTTAGAATTTTGGAAATGTTATTTAGAACAGAAAAATATGCTTTATTAAGTTTAGTAGATCAATCATGGAATGTTTTATTGTAATTTGTTTACTCCCTTACTTGTATGCTGTACCTCCCTGTGGAGCAAAGAGCCTTAACAATGCTCTCCTGTGAACTCTTTAAGATGAAAAACTATCCTCAATCAGATCTTTCCCTTTCGCTCACAGTGTTGTGCAATGTCATCTTACTTTTTTCTTTTTTTTTGAGGTTTCTATTAAGGGTTTTTTCTTAATATGGTGTTAACATAAGAAACCTAGGTTCAATAAATACTGTGAAGTTGTTTAGTTATTTAATTTACATTGGAAATTCATCATTAGCATAAATATAATTAAATTTAAACATTGGCCATATTTTATTCACAATCAGCTGAATATATTATTTCAGTTCGTTCTCTAAATACTCTTTGTAATTTTATTGTAAATAATTCTAAGGTATTAAAACCCTACAAGTGGCAATGTTAAAGGTTTTGTTTTCTTTAAAAAAACCATAAAAAATAATAATTTTATGCAAAACCTAACTTGTAGGATAACATTTTTGACAGAAAGATGCGTAGAATTTATCTATATAAAAAAATATATATGAAACAGTTTTGGAGTATGTTAGGTGTCAAAAAATGAAGTTAACATTTTTTAGAACAAAACCTGTATCATCCAAAATCAATAGCTTACCAACTTTTTTTCAAGATATACAAAAGTTTGGTATAATATTTGTGAATATATTTAGAAGAAGAAAAATTTATTTGTTACATTTTAAAAAAAAAATGTTTTATGAAAAAAGGGAAAATGTTTTAAATTTATTAAATAAAATTGTTAACATTCTACGAACTTTTAGTTGTATGGTAATAATCGAGGGGAAATTATCTTTAAAACAGTATAAAAATTATTGCCTTAGGATGATTTATACTAGGGTAAATGTTGAATTGCAAAAAAGAGTGATTTCTTGTCACATAAACACTAGAATGACAGCGGAATACCACATGTAGGGTTTTAAATAAAATGAAAGATTTTCGACTTCGCCCATCGAGATCAGCTGTTTTATGGTTGCACCGACAATGGTTAGAGATAACCAGGGTTATATACAGAGTGTTCCAAAAATGTTGAACTGGCTATTCAACAAACATCAAATTTCAAATAACTTTCGAATTCCGTTTCATTATCCGTTTATCCGCCATTTTGTAATTCTAAAAATAGAAACGATATTGAGTCCAGATTAAAACTGAACATTCTGTGATTAGTTTCACAATGTGTGTTATTTGCCATATAATTCTAAAATAAAAAATAAGCTTGTCAATTTATTTGTTTAGTAACAAATAATGTTTTTTCCCCCGTTTGTCAAAATCGACTGGGATTTTGGAGCGAAGCGAGTGTGCAGTTGCGGGTATATTTTGACGATATCTGGGATCGTTTGTCTCTTGTTGATAATACAAAGTTGGCGGTAGCTGCTGCTATAAAGGAATAACAATATTACGATTTTTTCTACATCGTCTCAAACGATTTTGATCAAATTTAACTCAAGTGTAGTCTCTAAGGACTTAAATAGAAGGTATTGGTCGTCAACTGTCCAAAAATGTCAGTTAGTAACTTACTGGTAAACAATGAAAAACAAGAAATTATTTAGCGCGTAAAAATACGTCATTTCTCAAAATCGGCTCTACCGATTTCGTTTAAATTTTAGTGAAATCGCAGAATAAAAATATTATGGTTAGGTTGGGTTAGGTAAGGTTTGGTTAGGACAGGTTAGGTTTGGTTAGGTTAGGTTAGGTAAGAATTAGGCATTAATAACTGCAATATCACAAAATAGCTCATATGGTTCTTAAGATATTAACTATGTAAAACATACAAACAGACAGACGGACAACAAAGCTAGGCAGGCTAGGTTATTCTCTGTTTGAAGTTATTTGTTAATGATGGAAGTTCAATTTTATTATTATACATTTTTCGGACATATGCCATCATTTATGCGTTAAAAATTCAAAACACGACGTTTCGGGAATAAGAATCAATTCTCGTTATCAAGTGACTAAAACCTAAAAGAAACATGAAACTAGAAACAAAGCTTATGTAAGAAGTAAAATTAAATAAGAATACCACCAACCTTAATATCTAAGCATGCATCTCAGAGCTGAAACTGAGAAGTCAAAAAAAACACAATCACGGTAAACACACAACTAACGTCAAATACGTGTTGTTGTATCAAAGATACAGCAACAAGTGACGTGGTCCAGAAGGCGTGACAAACTATTAGGGGAGTGGCCTATTGTTAGTTATATTAAGCTTCCTAGCCCGAGAGCGGGTTACAACCCCTTGTGGCGATTTAACAGGTAAACTTTTAGCTTGTTTATTAGTTGTAGGGGTATTATAATCAAATTTTAGTTCTTTTTTTTAATAATGGGAGCCATAATGGCCTTACTTCTATACTTGATTGGCTGATAGGATTGTCCGTTAGTTTTATATACGAGGCTTCAATTATTTTAAGTTTGTATAAGTTACTTTCCCGGTGTATGATTTTAGGTTAGGCATTAATAACTGCAATATCAAAAGATAGCTCATATGGTTCTTAAGATATTAATTATGTAAAACACACAGACAGACGGACAACGAAGCTAGACAAGCCATATTGTCAAAAAACGTTATTTTTTGTTTTCATGTATAGAACCGTTTCCCAAATTTTCAGCGTTTTGGAGCACCCTATAGTTTACCAGTAAGGATAAACCCCTTAAAGTCCAGACCAAGCTAATTATTTTTCCCAAATTGAAAATCGTATATTCATCTCATTTCATCAAAATCAGTCGGCCTTTATTCAAAATCAAAATTTCCCCCACAAAATGCTCGTTTAAAATTATTATATTTCTTTTGAACCCTCCAGACATGATAAATAAAGAAAGAAGTTGAATTGAAGCTGTGGTAGCTGCAGTGTGCTCATTAGACTAGAGACGAGAGCCTCTTGACTGTCCTTCAGTCCTCACTCTAGTCCAAAGGCAGTTTTTGTAGTGCTACTATTATTCGACTCTCTTTACAAATGAAATTAGTTTGTTGAATTGAAATCTTGTTTTTTCGTTGGTTAAAAGCGGAAAAACCTTTCGGGCATCATCGCCTTATAAAAAGGACATAAAAATAAAGGACCACTAACATTCGAATACTCTAATAGCGTCAGGGTCGGAAAAGAACAAAATTTGGTTAAGGTAAACCTGATAGGAAGGACAAAACTGAGAAATCTATAACTGGTTTCACGAGATATAACTCCCGAAAGTTCCGTTTAAAATACACGGGAATAAGAACCAATTTTTTAATACTCTCGTTTTAATTTAGGTTATGTTGTTTTATTTAATAGTGTTTTATGGTTTTATAATAGACATATATAGGCCTAGTAAATATTGTATTTATTGTTTGATTGAATATTATTAAACAAATGACACTTCAAACTTTATTGTGCCCTTGTAATTTGTTTAATAAATCAAATCTACATTTTATTTTTGTACGTTTAGCACGAAAAAAGTGAAATAGACGCCATTGTCATATAGTTAAGTGTCACATTTGAAATTTGTATGCAATTCAGAGCAATAGATTTTATAATGTTTATTAAAAGTGTTAAATTTAATAGTATATTTCATCACTAGGAACAAAAGTGAAGCTTTTCACTACAAGCTCAAGTTTAACGGTAAATGAGCGTGGAGCGAAAAGCTTGTTTTGGTACAAGTGTTGAATTATATTCTTCGTTACCGGTACTGCAAATATTAGAAAACAATTTCACAAAAGCTAAAATGTTATAACCTATTTACCTTCAAATCGATGGTAACAGCTGTTTTAACGGTTATTTACAATCGAGAGTATCGGTTGTTTTTATAGATGCTTTACAATCGTTAATTAATTCGTATAAACGAAGTAACAGCTGATGACCTCGACCTCAGCTGATGTTTTTAGGTTAGGACTAAAAAGAACAACTTTGGCATTTCTATGCATGTATTAAAAACAGCTGTTTTTGAAACAGTATGACGACAAATATATTTTTTTGGTTCTAGGCCAATCTTGGTTATTCTAAACAACTAGCAAGAAATGATTAGTTTCCAGTTTTTTGTCAATAACTTTATTATGCTTTGACCAACTGGAAAAATACAAAAACCGTTTTGTTTGACATTAAAAAAGGAAACTTTTTGTCCCTTATGAATTTTTTGTAAAGTTATTGGTTTTCGAGATATTAAATATTTTAAACGGCTGCCGTTTTGAAAATTTACAAAGTAAAGTCTTTATTTTCGGTATACTTGTAAAACGTAACATACAAACTGTATATACTAAATCTGAACTCAATATCTTTAATATTTCAAAATATATATTTTTTGATGTAAAAAAATGGCGGATATCTGGAAAACTAACCTTCCGGAAAATTTTGTATTCTTAATTTGTTGTTTAAAATGACCCGCAGAATCATTTTCTAAAGTTTGACAGATTACTTACGGGTCATCCAGTGAATTGATGTTTTCTAAAATTACAATGTGCAATTTGTTATTATCTTTAAACCAGCTTTAAAAACCGATTTGAACTTTAGTTCTCAACCTTGAATGTGTGTAGGGGTGGGGGTGGGGGAGCGAATTCCTCCTGACGCCAGTTTGGAATTAATATCTTGGTTGCAACGCACTGGGGAATTCATAATCCATCCTCACTTCGCAATGTAAGGTCATCTACATTGGTACTCTTTATCAGTTTACTTAGCCCAAGTATTGGGCAGTCAATCTTTGTGTGGTAGTTGTATGGGTCAAAATAAAGGAAATAAGTTCCTAATATATGCCCGGAACTCTTCCAGCTCCATCTGTCGGGAATTTTGTGTTTTTTGAAAAATTATTTCTAGCTTTTGAAATGATTGAGATCTCGAATGAAAATTTGGTAATGCATTTTTCATGCAACGTTTTACCAGTAAATAGGGATTCAAAACTTTATCTTGTAAATTTTCAAAATGGTGGCCGTTTACATTTTTTTTTTTTTTTTTTTTTTTTTTTTTAATGTAAAAAAACACGAAATGGCCGATAGATGGAACAAGAAGTGTTTCTGAACATATGTTTATAGGAACTTTTCTCATTATTTCGTCCCATATCACAACCACTCAAAGTTTGGTACGACATTTTCAGAACACCCTGTATAGAATCCAATTGAAAATGTTTAAACGGTGGTTTTTTTTTATCAGTTATTGTTCATAAATCGGGAATTATCAAAAGTTGAAAACCGTTTTAGAACGACTGTCTTATCTGGGGGTCTTTCTTCTAAGCAGTGCTAGGGCCTACATCACAAACATCGGAAACGATTTCAGTCAAATTTTATGTGTGGGCGTATTTTAGACATATTTATTTTTCGAAAACTCAACAATTTGAAAGATTTGCTGTTTTTCTCAAAAATGCTTCTAACAATAGACTATTAATCAAATTTTGTTGACGTGCAGCCTTCAAGGTCCCCAAACAAACTCGTAATGATCTCCCAATCTTCAGGTACGTGAGTTACCGGTAAAAATCCAGAAAATTCGGCTGTGCAATTGAGTTAGGTGCGTGGCAATCCCGAAAAACCCTAACTGAATCTACACTTTTTTTTTCATGTAATCTTGGATTAGATTCATTTCCAATTAGGTCTCTCTTGATCAACTCTTGTTCTCTTCGGACCCTGATGCTGTTATAATATCGAAGGCTAGAGGTCTTAATTTTCTTCCTTTTCTTTATACTGCGATGATGACAGGAAGTTTTTCCGCTTTACAAAATGCAAAGATAAACACGGACAACAAATAAAAGAACACATACTGAAATTGAAACCATTTTAGTAAAGAGACAAATATTGTTGTGTACACATTCCGGGATCTGTTTGGTTCGGTTTGTTGTTATAGCTAAAACTATCTCTGATTTACCTTGCTATATTGTTTTTAAAGATATTATATAATGATTAACTGATAATTATTGCGAAGATTTTCACACATTTACAATTATTTGTGTGTAAAATTAATACATGAATTTTGAATAGGTATGGATATAATACAATTGAAAAATATTGGATACTTGCGTAGCCTATTATAGACTCCCTTTTGTTTTTTGTATATTTAAAACTCGAAACATCGTTTTGGAAATATTTTTAGGTTATGTTATCTCTCTATTGGCACAGAGAGATAAACAACATAACTGCAACTTTCGTTCGCTCATTCTAGACAGCGCCACTATGAGGTCAGTTCTGCTGCAACACTCTTACGAGAATCACTGTTTTGAAATTAATAGTTATCTGTGTTATTTTGCTGATTTAACTTATGCTGGTTTTAAAGTGAATAATCTCACAAGCCTATTTGAATATACATAACCTAACCTATTCGAATTTTGGGTAAATTAAAATATAGATCAAATTTGTGTTAGCAATAATCGCCACAAATAGGTTAGGTTAGGTTATATGTAACCTATAAGAAATGTTGCTATAACAAATCTAAACTGAAACTAATTAAAATAATACTGAAATTTTAGTTTATATAATAACCTAACCTAACCTATATGTGTATCACAAATCTGATTTATAATTTTGTTTACTAGAAAACTCCAATAGATCAGGTTAGTCAAGGTTTTTGAAGTTGATAAATCAACAAAACAACACAAACCGCTATTAAATACAAACAATGATTCTCGTAAGAGTGTTGTTGTATTATTTTAATTAGTTCCTTTTCGACGTAGAAAAAAGGGTGGTTTTTGTATAATACACAAATACCAAATGTTGTTTTTCTTGTTCTTCAAAAATGAAAAAACCTCCGGTTAGTCGTAGTTTTCAAACAAATTAAAGGACGCCATTATAGTACTTACCCAGCCCCAATAAAGAACGGATTCTCTAAAAGTAATGGAGCAAAGTTAGGAAATATTAAATTGTATTAGGTAGATCAAGGGATATTATCCACTATGGTAATTGTTAACAGTTTCTACACGGGTTTTCTGAACCTCATAAAATTGTATAGAACACTACTTAATGTCGGTTTAAACTCAAACGATCCTGGTACATGTATAAGTCTCCACTCGCTTCGCTCTGCCGGATCTCTCAATCTCTCGGCTATCTTGGTTGGTTTGTAAATTACATTTTTGATAATAATAGTCGTTATTTTTTTCATCTTAGAGAGGTGAGGTTGGTACCACTGCATGCAGAATTGAAATCTGCAAATTTGTATCTAATATAGTGTGTTACAAGTTGAATAAAGCATGAGATATGAACAAAACACTGTTTACAAAATGGCCGCCATTTTGATATTTTAAATTACATGACAACAACACAAAAAATATATTTCAAATTTTTTACCCTACATTTCCTACACCGGGAAAATAATGTCTAATAAATTAACTCTCCATTCGGATTGAGTGTAACGTTATGATTTGTTTGATGAATGGTTGAGACATATGTAACTGGATAATCCACTGCCACTTGTCAATAAATGTAAATATTGTTTGAGAACACTTTATCATGATGACAGAGCTAGTTTCTATTTAATTAACATCTAGGCAACGGAGTGACGGGCTGAGCCTAGAATATTGAATGTCATCGACTGTTACAGTGTGAATCAAAATTTCACGACAGTATTACAGTAGTTGATTAAACATAATAAAGTTTAACGCTCTCATCTGTCGGCCATTTTGTTTTGCAACGATACAACCTTTTAGCAGTATACCAGAAAACCAAGGCTATTTTTTACGTTTACAAAATGGTGGACATTTAAAGTCCAATAACACAATCTCTCTCTCTCTCTCTCTCTCTCTCTCTCTCTCTCTCTCTCTCTCTCTCTCTCTCTCTCTCTCTCTCTCTCTCTCTCTCTTTCTATCTATCTATCCCTCTTTCTCTCTCTCAACAGAAATCAAATCAATCGGTAAAAATGTGTAATTTTGGGAACATTTTAAAACGATTTTCTGTTTTAACGAAAAACTAAATCTTTTTAAACATTTTTTCTATAGGTGAAAGTGTAACAGAGTAATCGATCAAAAACTAAACGTCAGTCGCTATTTTGAAACTGTTAAGGAATTTTTTTTCATTTTTTTTTTTTGCTTTCTTAGACAATGGATTATAAAATTATTATTAACAATGATCATAATTCCATATTTAGGCTAATCTTGGGTTGGGTGTTGTAAACAATTACCAAAATGTAATGTTTTTAATTGTTTTGTCGAAAACTCGGTTATCCTTTGAACTACAGATAAGGAACAGTGTTAGGGTCGGAAAAGAACAAGAGTTGGTCAACAGATACCTGACAGGAATGAAGCAAGAGAGAGGGATCTAACCCAAGATTTAAATAAAAAATGGTGTAGATCCAGCTTGGGTACCTCGGGATTGCCAAGCCCGTACTCACTAAAGTGAGGCCCCGAGGGTGACAGTAAATAATGTGCTTGTTTCTTTATAAATTTGAAACTTAATTAACCCAATTTTGAAACTGACACAGCCGTGTATAGAACAAATTATACGCAGATTCTTAACCTTTGGAAGGCAATTTTTGAAATATTAAATCTTGTCGAAGTTTTGCGATTGCCCAACTTTCCTGTAATCCTCTACAGCTATCAAAACTCCATTTACAAAGTCTGGGAACTTTAAGACTTTTCAAACAACTTTAAAGTTCCAACCTATAAAACTTCATCAGCATATTATAATATTGTAAAAACCTCTCGATCATCATCGCCTTATAAAAAAAAAAAAAAAAATAGAGACCTCGAATAGTCTTAATAGCAACAGAGGGTAGAAGAGAACAAGAGTTGGTCAAGAGAGGAAAGATCTAACTCAAGACTACATCCAGCTAGGGCCCTTCGGGATTGTTGTGCTTATACTTAGCGAGTTCCTGAGGGCATAAAATAAAATATAAATGTTAACTGTTTACTTCAGTCACAATAATAATCTTTCTGTTTTCCAGATACACGACTCGTCCTTTGGTGGCAGCAGTTCCGAAGACGAAGATTTCCCTGGAGGTTTGTATGGTCACCAGAGTGCAGCTGCCAACGCTTTGCTCTACGTAGGCCTTGGTACTGTTGCTATCGGTCTAGTCATAGCATTTGTTGGTACAGGAGAGAAAGGTTTCAAAACTTTAGAACTTCGTCTAATAGGTCCAACTCTAATCGGGAGTGGGGTAGGTATATCCTTTGTTGTTTTATCTTTAACACATGTAGTAGTAGTGATGCAGGGGGATAACATGTACTGCGATCTCTAGAGATCTACTGTGGTGCCCTTCTAACATGGGGAACTCCTGTTATAGAAGCACCAACTCTCGTAGGAAGTACAGCACATGAAGGGGTTCAAGAGTGTGTATTTTTTGTGAGAGATGATTTCCTTGCTCCCTGTCTTTATACTTGTTTACTCTTGGGGGTTATTTCACTCTAATACTTTTACCCTGGCTTCCTCTGGTACCCCCTCTTACTTCTACTCCCTCAGGCTTCTTCTCAGTGGGTCACTTATCCCGCCAGGTTATCCTAGTGCCGAGGGCGGGTTATTCTTCCTCCATTTTTTTGCGGTCTTTCTGGCCTGTCTTCCCCTCTTTATTGGAAGCTTCTTCTACCAGGAATGTGTCTAGAGTAGCCTGTTTAACCTTTTCTACTAAGTTTATTATCTACTCTTTATCAAGGAAATCTCGACAAAGCGGAGGACTCCCCATGCTGATAGCCATCACGAAGGGCGTGCTCCATTTCTTACGCACGTTGAGTTTGAGTTGCGGTAAAATTCCGCACAAGGTTATTTGTTATTTTTCATTTCTCTGTTTTTCCCACAAACAGTTTGAGAAAGGATGATCCATCCGGCCAGAGCTTCACTTGGTCGAGTAATGGTAAATTTGAGAGATCACCAACTATCCCATAGTCTTCGTATACTACACACCTTTTGCCCCATCATTCATTCCATCAGTATTGGTCGCTTTACACTTTAGGGTTAAGCTGAAAAGATAAGAAAAGAGGGGGAGAGGACATAGTAAGGAAGATTTGAGATTAAAAAGAGCTGACAGAATACTTCGAGAAAGATGCACCTGCACTGGAGCGGTCGTAGGAATGACCTCAGAACAACATGAAGACTAGAGATTGGAGGAAGCTGTTTGCAGGGGATGCCTACTGGGAGATTGGTTACCCAACCCTTATGCCAACACGAGCTAGACATAACAGGAAATTTTCAAACCTTTCTATAAGAGTTCGTAAGAGTTGTTCTCTGATGAGAGGTAACTTTTCCTTCCATCAAGGCTGTAAAACGACTTTGGTTTTTTAGTTTTATTAAGAGGAGGGTTCTACTTTACACCTCCCATCCAATTTATATTATATTTCTAAGATTAGTTAGGTACCATTTTTCCAAAACTAGATTTACTGGTTACCATTTCTTCTAATATATCTTAAATATACTATTTAGTGGTCTACAAAAATTGCAGATAATTTTTTCCACATATTTCTCCAAATTGATACTTTTTAAAAGTAAAGTTTTGTCACAATATTGATGATGCTAGTACAATTTGTTCACTGTATTCTGTAGTATACATGTAAAATTTTTGAAAATCTAACTAAAAGTTTGGTTAATTGACCTATTTCATTTTCTAACACAATTACAAAATTATTAAGAGGTTTGTATTTCACTCTGTATAACCTAAATATTTGTTTAATCTGTGTTGAAGGTCTTGTGTTGCCTGGTAAGAATTTTCCTCTGCGTCTGTCCTACTCAATGTCTCCGAAGAAGGTTCCGTCACAGGCACCGACGCAAACGTCACACAGCAGGAGCCGAGCTTAACCGTCATGGATTCCAATCTGACAAAGCGACAGACTATTATAAACATTTACCTTACAATCGAACAGCCGAGGATTTTATGTTAGTCGATCAACCGGGTGTTAGTAAGAAAAATAAAAAACGCGTTTCAATAATACCCGCTGGACAGACAATACAAAATCCAAAAAATATTCCTCAAATCAATGTTCCAAGTTCTGTTAATTCATCGGATAAAGATGAAAATTTAATCGAATTAAGTCGTTTAGGAAACAGTTTGGACGATTTGCATAGCCTAAGTAGTGAGGATAGTTTTAACGAAAGTCTGATACTTGTCGAAGGCAACAAACTGTCATGCGTGAACAGTGCCGAGAGATTAGCACGTTTAAAATCTACTTTAACGTTCGACGATTCTTCCGATCTGCACGAGTGTTTAGGTGGTGTTACGAGAATCGATGAAGAGGATTCGGAAACGATGGATAATTACGATGGACCAGGTCCGACATCGCCCATGCTCACTACAAGCCTTGCTGTCGAACCATCGCATGTCCAAGTGAAACGAGAGCTGGTACTCAGTCCAGCCAAGTTACAAAATAGTGATGAGTAAAGTGAACTCTTATAATTTTATATTGATTCCAAAAATAATATTAATGTAAACATTTTTTGTCATTTTATTTTTAAATAATATTTAGGTGTTTTATTTTCTGTTATCATAACTCCAAATCCAAAATAATACAATTAATTTTGAAACACCAATTAAATTTACCATAGTAATAATTTGATAATGTATTCTGATATCAATAGTCCAACATATATCTGTCACTGCACTTCTGTTATCAATAATCTCATAGTCCTCGTCTCCCATCAATAATATACTTCCAGTTCTGACAAAAATAATCCAACAATCTATTTCTGACACCAGTAATTAGATAATTCATTCGCTATTAATCTAACACTTTACTCCTCTCATTATGAAACTGACAGCCCATTTCTGAAACGTAATTTTACAGTCCACTTCTGACACCAATAATACCATGACACCATGATATATCTCGTCTAGCGCCATTAATCCAGCAGCCCAATGATGTGAAAAAACACTTCTCACACCAATAACAATTAATTTCTGAAAGCTTACTTATGACAACAATAATCTAACAATCCACTTTTGACACCTTTAATATGACAGCGTACTTCTGATACCAAAATGTGATGGTCCACTTGTAACGCCAATAATCTGACAGATCAATTACTGACACCATTAATCTGACAAACCACTTTGATATCAATATTATAATAGTTTACTTCTGACACCAATAAATATGAGATTCCATTGACCATTTACTTCAACCACCTCCATTCTGACATCAATAATCTAACAATCCATTTCTGACACCAATAATGTGGCAGTTAATTTCCGACACCAATAATATTTTACTGAGTTAACCTAGCTTCCCGTCATCACTGCTTCATTCCTACACTTCAAACTATAACACAAAAAAAGAACATTACTTTAAAAATTATTGACAAAAACCTCTCACCTAACTTTTCGTTCATCAATATTGTTCAATTTATACGAAATCTAATACTATTTTTGGAACTCATACTTTTACAATAATTTAGTTTTATAATAATGTATATTTTATACAAGTTTTTTAAAGAACCATTTATTTTATCTCTGTCGTAAATTACATGGCTTGAAATAACATTGTCTATATACCGTTTAATTTGTCTTAAATACTGTAAGCGCATAGAAAGAAAACCATGCTTCCAAGTTGTTTTATTTTAGTTTTGTTAAAATCAAAGTGCTGTTGTTAGTCAAACAAAAGTAGAATCTAACATAAGAATAATTATTTTGTAGTTTATATTTTACAGTGAACATTACTTGTTGTTTATATCTCTGTGTATGTTACGGTCAAACGTGAGATAAATGTATAGAATATTCTATTTATCACAACTAACAATAATTGTTAACAGTTTCTTTATTTTCACATTAAAACACAAATATACTTTACATAATCTTCATCGAGGCTTGTTGAAATAGGTTCCACCATTCACATAGGCAGCTCAAAATAGACTAAACATTATACGTAGCTGGTACAGTTCCGTTATTGGATAGTTGGTTAGAGGGGGGGTTTGAAGGACCTGGTTTTAAAGGTGGGACAGATACTCTCATAAAGAGATAACTCGCCACTCTTTTAACCCTTAACAAAGCCCATAAACCTTCCCCCTCCTCTAACCAACTAGCTAGTAACGGGACTGTTTTACCTGCTATGTATTAAATATAATAATGTTTATAACAACAACAAAACACAAACACTTATATATGATAAGAACTTAATTAAGCTAACAATGGTAGTTTAATGGTTACCACCTTATGAAAAGGAAAAAGAAGGCCATATCGTTTCCTTTTCTGTTGTAACTGTCTCTGAAAATGACATAACTGACAAAACCTACGTCGGCAAGGTTCAATATATATTATGTAAAGTAGAATAGTGTTTAAATTTAAAATAGAATTTCACCACATTTTGTCAGACTCGATTCCCTAAAACTGTAGCGACAGAATCGTCCTGGGAATGACGGTAACTGCCTCAGCAAGGTTCTACAGTAAGAATTATGCTGATGAGGATGCTGATTAGTGTCATTTGAGGTTGTTGAAATATTATGACACAACCTGAGAGTTTTAGAGGAAAACAACAAAGTAGAGCACATATTGTAGTTTCTAACGTAAGAAGAACCAGAATGATTCCTTGAATTCGTTGAGATCCGAAATGAGGGATTCTTTGAAGAATTATTAAGAGTTCAACAAGGAATGATCACTGAAGACACCACTATTGATGTCAGCAGAACAATTTAAATCTGTAAATGTAAAGTACGTCGCCAGCAGAAATTATATACAGCTGGTATTATGTCTACTAAATAAGCAATGCTTAGTAAGGATACCACTTGAAAATAATATGGTTGTAAAATGAAATTTCATTCAGTTCTGCTACATTTCATCCACTTCTTTAATTGTGTAGTCTATCCTTTTTGCACATTGTGCTCACAAATAAAATGTTTTAATATGCCTCGACATTCCCATGAAGATTTGTAGTATTTTAGAATCTTCATAACAAGGATGTCACTTTGTCGAAGATCCAAAGATCTTTCCCCGAGACATTCTAACTTAGAAGGTTAAGTGCTCTATAGTTTCCCCTCATAGGGAACTGTTAGGAATATATTAAATTTAATGTTAATTTATAATTATTTCATTTTAGTATAACATAATCATACAAAACTCAGAGAGGCTCAACTATTGCGAAAGAATTAAAAAAGTGTTGAAATGCTTGACTTGCATCGAAAGTAGAACACCACGAGTGATAAATCATATATAAGCATCCGGCACAATGTGGAGGGGATCTTTTGGAGGTTTGAAGATACCGGCTGTGTTGCTAGCCGTGGTGAAAGAAGACAGCCCCAGGGAGCTTGATTTTTGGACGGAAGGACAAAAGGGATTGGCTGAATTTGAAACTCTACGAGGTGAGCAAGCATTGATATATAAAGACACTTGTAATATCAGTAATTTCAATTAAACAAAAGCAATAATAGTTACAATAAATTTATGTTAATAATAAAAATTAATAAAACGTTGAACCACTGTTTTGATTAAAAGAAAGAACCCAGGCAGTTTAGAGGAGTCGTACCTAACAGAACATTTCCTAGAAAGTCCATTTCTACTGAATATGTCCATCCTATACATTTTTTCTCTCAGGTGACAATGCCCAATAACACACCCTCTCCCTTATATTAAATCTGTCTAACGAGAGAGATATTCAGCTTATTTAGAACAACCTAAGGAGACTTGAGAGGTGCTGTTCCGAAGTCCTCGTAAAGAGTCTAAGCATAATGTGGGAGGAGTTTTAGTCCGGGATTATACAAAGGTTGATTTTGAAAGTAAGATAGGCTGCTCAACCTTGCAACCACAAAAGGAAAGAAAAAGTTCATAAAATTCAACTGTTCAAAGTTTCCTATAAAGGCATCTTTTGTGAAAAAAAACTAATGACGTAAAATAAGATAGAAAAAATCTATTTAAAGTATACTTCGAAATAAATAAAATAGAACAAATTAATAGTATATTACATTATTATGGAAATTAGGCCTATACAGGAAAGTTTCCTGAAATTATAAACTTTAAATGGAGTGTCAAATCGGGCATGTCATTAAATTTAACATCAACCTCGTGTCATGTTTAAACGTGGAATTGATTTATTTGAGGAAAACATGATGTTAAACCCCACCATAGTTGATTGGGTCATCGTTTATTTCAATACAATTGGAAATTTAGTATAAATATGTCTTGTTAAATAGACTGTTTTGGTGCCATGTTGTGTGATAGGATGTGTTTAAATGTGAAACAGATTTATTAAAGTACAGTAGAAACCCTCCAATCCGTCACCTTCGGAACTGGGGGCATGGTCGGAACGCAAAAAAGGTCGGATTATCCGAAAAAAGTCAATATTTATTACATATTATATAAAGAGATTTTTTTAAAGTGAAATAAGCGATATATGAACTTTTAAAAGTCTATATATAAACTTTGCAAGTACTATAGCAAATCAATAGAAACAACACGAGAGATGACACAGTACTGAAGCGGGATGACACAGCACTGAAGCGGGAAAGTGATAACAAACCGGAAATAATGGCGCCAGACGTGCTGTGAGTCATCGACAAGTCGGCAAGTCGGCACAATATCGCGAGCTCGAGCACGGTCGGACTAACTGAAGTAACGGACCACCCGAGGGCGGATTAGAGGGGTTCTACTGTAAATATGATTTTAGATTGTACAACCGACGGCACTGAGCCAGTTTATTGTGTCATCGTTTGTTAAGATGGGAGATTTATTATCAATAATTCTTGTTCAATTTCCAGACTATTTTGATGTCATGAGGTGTGTTTAAGTGTAAAAACAATTTATTTTAGAAAATTTTGTTTTTAGAATTTACGATTAGAATGATCAACCGTTGAACCTGAGCTTGTTGATCGTTTATCCCGATACGATTGGAGATTTGTTCTCAAAACCTCTTGTTATACTTTGAAAACTTTTTTCAGGAATAAAAATTTATGCAAATGGTTCAATTATTTTTTAGCAGCAAGTCTGATGTTATTGTATTGTTCTATTGATTTACACACAAATTTGTATGTGTGTGTAAAATGTGTGGTACTTTAAATTATCTAATATAATTTTATTTTATAATATTGGTTATGACAGTTATCTATACGTTTTTTTCAGTTAATGAATTGTTATTGGTTTAGATATATAACCGTTTATAGTAATCCATAACATCTGTAGATTGATGTATAATAAAGGGGGGTAGCTTCAAAACAGGACTTGTGAGGCCTAATTGAAGTGCATACTTTTTTTTTCATATAATTTTGATATTCGTTTGTTTATGTTTTTTCCCCACTTTTAATTATGTTTTAATAATTAAAAATTATTATTTTAAGTTGGAATCATTTTATATTTTGAAGTACAATCCCCCCCCCCCCCACTTGTAATTATTTATATAAAATTGTAATATTTTTGTACAAATGAAATAAATTTAAAATATTAAAAACACCAAAACTTGATGACGAGTGACCAAATTTCAAAGTTGACATATTTTCTATCTCATTTGACCGTAGCTTACTATATAATATATAATCTAATATTCATTTGAACTTGCCTTACTTTGTTAAATGTGACTCACTTAAATCTGTATATGTTTTACGAATTTTTAGTGAATATATCAAGACAGATAGAGAAAATATGTGTTTATATTTTGTTGTTCAGAACAATATACAAAAATTGGCGGACTATGAAATAAGCACAGGGGAGGGGGGAAGTAAATACTTGTACACAAGGAAGCACTAGAAAACAACCAAAATGATTTTATGTTCATTGCAAATGTGCTCGTCACGATTAAAATAACTAAACTGTATTTCCGTCTCTGTGACTTAATTATGGTGTAGTAATTCTACTTACATTTTTGACGCGTTTCGGAGAGTTGACTGATATACGTCCGTGTGTGCACACGTCAGCGTGTGTTACGTATGTATTTTAATATGTGTTAGTGTTTTTTGTGTTGTTATATGTTGAAATCATATTTATTGTGACGACCTCCAATGAGTGAAATATTCTGAGAATGGAAAATATTTCCGAAACGCGTCAAAAATGTAAGTAGAATTACTACACCATAATTAAGTCACAGAGACGGAAATACCCTTTAGTTACCAAAATGATTTTTTTTTTTTTTTTTTTTTTTACAACTAGTAACTCTTGTCTCCTACAAAATATTATCCCCTCAGGGGCTCACTTGTAATGAGTACGGATCTGTAAATCCCGACATACCTAGCTGGATTCAAAGTCATCTGCAAAAGAAGTAAATCTGCCTTTAAAATTTACATTACAAAGATCATTAACATAAATAAGGAAATAAAATTGGACCCAAAACCTGACCCTTGACATACTCCAATAAACACTTTCCTTAAAAGATAACTACAAAACCAATTTAATGTCACAATTGAAAGCTTCTTAATTAAATTATTATGATCAACATGTTAAAAAGTTTTTTATCAAAAAAACAAAGCCACATATTTTCTTACCACAATTTAAACCATAATTATTTGTTCATACAATTAGACAAAGCGTGTTCAGTACTTACACCTTGTCTAAAACCAAACTGATTTGCACACTTTTAATTGATGAGAACAATTTTTTCATAAAAGAAGGGTTGAAATCAAAAATTAAAATCAATATACATACGTAAGGGCTGCAAGTTGAGTAAATATTGATTTCAATGTCGTTTGTAACGAAGTAATTAATACGATTACTCAAAGTTGCAGCGAAAAGCAAAGTCAAGTGAGAAGTCTACGCCCTGTGCTGGGAAGCGACTAAGGATAGCTCAGTTGGTAGAGCATTGGCGCGTAAAGCAAATCTCCTGGGTTCAATTCCCAATCAAGGTCATATATTTTTCACTTGAAATATTATTTAATGAGAAATACTGGTAGTAGTTTAACACCACCACAGACAGCTTGTGTAGCATAAAACACATGTTTGCTGATTGAGTTAAATGAAAGATAAATGCTGACTGATTGGGTAGTAGAAGTTACCATGGAAGCGGCAATACTAGAGGGATTTAATCTTTCCCTGGACTCTGTTTTATCTCTCGTTGACATTTATCATCTCTCCACATTACGTTCATTTTTTCTTCATTCGGTCATCTAAAGGAACATAAAATAAAGACCCCCTAGCCCTCGAATACTATAAACTAAATCAAAACTACTATAAAATTATTTGGAAAAGAACAAATTTGTAAAAAGATACCTACCAGGAAAGATGAAAAAGAGGGATCTAACCCAAGACTACATGGAAAAAATTGTAGGATCCAGCAAGGAACCCTCAGTATTTCCAAGGGTGTACTAATTAAAGTGAGCCCCTAAGGGAGCAAAAAAATTTAATTCATTTTGTTTGCCTTAAAAAGGACACAAACATAATGTCGATTGTTTTTTGGGACCTTCTTGTAACTATGTGTAATACATTTCCACTAAAACAAGGACAATTTGAATTTAATACTGAAAATTTATTTTAATATATTTTTTTAAATTATAAGCATTAATTTTTTGGAATGTGCTCAAATTCTTGCTATTTTTTCTGAATGTGAGCCAAAACATAGTTAAATATCAATGATCTGTGTACGATTAAATTGTGGTTTGAATCCATTTGAATGGTAAAAATCGATTGTAAAATATCGTAACACTTATGAACCGAACGTATCAAAATTGTTATGCGTTAAAGGGGAGGTAGATTTCCATCAACGCCTCTTTACAGAAAAATAGACTCAAAATATTTTAGACGGTTTTACTTGGTTTTGTATGTGCTTATTAAAAAAGTGAGTTACTTTTAAGAGGCAGATTCAGATAATCCAAGTGCTTATTGATATCATTTATAGATTAACTAATGTGTTTATTTCTTCTCCAATTACTATATTATACAGTAATATGAATAGAAGTAACAAACATGTAACACTGGATATGTAACAATCTGTACGAGGATCAAATATGTACCATTGGTAGTACTTGACAACTTAGAATATGGAGAAGTTTCTACCACTGCTGGTACATGATGATGGAACAAGCTTGTCAAGTTATAATAGGAACTTAGCTTGTTAAACAGTGAGAGAGTTAAGAACAAGCTTGTACCATTCCTACTCATATTCCTTTCCTTGTTACTTAAAGGCAAAAACCTCTCGGTCATCATCACTTTAAAATATGAACAAAAGAGCATGAAATAAAGATTCTTAGCCCTCCAATACTCTAACAGCCACAGGATCAAAAGCGAACAAGAGAACTAAATAAAGAAATTCTAAATCCAAGTAGAATACTTCAGGATAGCCACTATACGTAGCCACTGCTGGTCACGATGATATATAGTAGGAACAAGTTGGTACAATTGGTTGTACATGTTGATGGAATCTGTACAAACTTGAATCATTGCTGGTATATGATGATGGAAGAAATTTGTACTCTACAAGCTAGAGCAGGAACTAGCTTGTACCATTGTCAGTCATAGTGACATAGAGTAGGAACAAATTAGTACCATTTCTGGTACATTGATTGAACAATGAACAAGCTCGTACTGTACAACCTAGAGTGGGAAACTAGCTTCAACTATTGCAGATCAAAATGACATAGTGTAGTAACAAGGTTGTTCCATTACCGTATACCAGCACCGGTACATTCTAGTCACCACGTACCAGGAAAGGTATAAAATATTTCCTAACCCAGCTTATCAGTACAAGCTTGTTCCCAACAAATATATAACAGAGGTGGTTAAATGTTGTTCCTATTCTAGGTTACCATGAACTATCTATGTTACTATAAGGGTCACACGGATCTTGATTGATGGTTTGGCAAGCGCTGGGTTAGGCGAGGGGAGGAGTGCGGGTACTTTCCTAAAAACATTGGTTTTCCAATGTCACAATTTTTGAGTTATTCTCAACTTCAGACGATTATTACTAAATACCTATTAAACGTATCAGCTTCAAATTTCAGTGGCGTATATGAGGCTGATTTAGAAACATTTTTATCAGGTTTCATAATTTTAACACTATTATGGGACCGTGGTCTGCGACGACGCTGACTGTGGTGCGCGTAGAACTGAACATAGCGGTTATTTACATCGGAGTATTGAACAAACTAGAAGTTCTATCAAAAATATTTTCGAATACATTTTTTAAGATCAACTAATTTGCTATAACTTTCTCGCTGGAAGTTTGTTTCTATCACAAAAATTAAAAAAGTTCTCGCTTACTGACTTTTTCATGTCATTTTGTTTCAACTTTCTAATACTTTTCATTGTTAAAAATTACACATAATTATAAAACTAAAATACAGTATATTTATACCGTTGTATGCGGAAATTCATGCAGAAAAGGCATATATAAGTTTCATTGTAGTTTTATTATTCTCAAGATGTCTAGGAACGTGTAAACGACAACACGCTCACCTCTCTGGATTACTCCATTTTGCCATATTATAGCCTGATGCGCGGACTGCTGGCACTGGTTCGCTGTTTCAGAAAGGCTAGTAGCGCCGATTCATCGGTCAAGATCTGTGGCAACCCTTATAGCTAGTTTCTATTTTAACATAGACAATATAAGCTCATTATGCACAAGTACCACCAATGAAATCATGCTCCTGTTACCATCTACCATCAATGATAACTTCTACTCCAGTTTATCAGTACAAAATTTACTCCATCACATGTACTAAGAGTTTAAAATGTTGTTCCCACAGTACGTCTCCATGTACCAGCAATGGTATAAAGTAGTTCTTAATCTAGCTAACAAATTATAAACTTGTCCCAACACAATATACTAGTAACACATGTTCCTACACCTGAGTTTACTAAGAACAACCTTGTGCTACTCGTGGTACATGACGCCCTATGGTACGAATAACATTGTACCACTAGTGGTATACCTCATCGGGATTAAATTAATTTTATTATATTTTGTGTTATCCACAAGGAAATTAAGAAGAAGAAAAACAACTTGAATTAGAAATAATATCAGTAAGCACGTTTGTTTTAATTTTCTTTTATTACATTACAGCAGACATAGCACGAGCCAGGGGTATTACTTGAGCCCGACCTATCTCGTAGCTCATGCTATGCCTCATTCTGTAATTCTGTAAACAAACTACTTAGTTAGGCAATAAAACAAAAATGTGATGTTTATCATTAATAATTAGAAATAAATTGACTAGAATTATGTTTTATAGATGTAAACAGATTTTTTTTTTTCTTTAAAAATGTGTTCTGTTTTCTAATAATAATATAATAAATGAATGTAGGATAACCTGTATTAAAAAAAAAAAAAAAAAAAAAAAAACTTATTAATAAAATGTATAAAGAAACGATGTCACGACACAAAAATATGATAGTAAATAATTATTGAAATTGTTTAATTTTAAGAATTTTATTTTTATTTGTAAAACAATACTAGTAAAAATCAGCATTATGGACAGCACAGATTGCTAGTTAAAGTTGAGTTTAAATGTGATTAGTTAATTTGTTTTTCTAATGGACTGAAACAGTATTAGTTTGAAAGTTATTTTTTTATTTTTAATGACATTTAGAATTGTGATGTCTACTGACTTAGAGCCTGGTTGGATTTTAATCCATAAGAATAATTGTTTTTAAAATATTTTTCAAGGTGAAGAAACATCGTAGGTTAGCATCGTCTAACAATGGTAAATATAAACCTAAATATCACTTTCTTGATTTTATTGTTGTTGTTTAAAGGAAAGAAACCTTCATCTACCATCGCCTTATGGGGAAAAAAACAAATAAAATGAAGACTACTAACACTCAGATACCATAACAGTGTCAGGGTCAGAATAGAACAAGAGTTGGTCAAAAGAGACCTGACGAGAAAGATAAGAGATGGATCTAAACCAAGAGTTCCATGAAACAAGCTGTAGACCCAGCTAGGGGCCTTCGGAAGTGTCATGCACATGCTTACTCTAAGCGAACCTTTGGAGGTAAAACGGTTAATAAGTACCTTAAATCACTACCTTGGAAGTTGTAGAAAATTATATTTCTTACAGAATTTTAAACAGCAACAGATATTTCTAGGTTATTGATATTTACTTTTTCTGAATACCAGTATGACTAGCCAGTTTCCAGTCAGTCTTTACTCTGTTGACCTGACTGAGTAAATCTTCCGCTAGCTTTAACTCACAGTAGGGAAGTGAGCTCTCAATAGAATCTCTAAAAGTTCCTTTGTTTCCACAATGAATTCATCTGTTACTTTCCTATTGGTTCCAAAAGATGATACTAGATCCTTTACCAGTAATCTGGCAGTTTTTTTAATGTCAATTCAGAACATTCTCCATAAGTGTCTTAACGGTTTTTTTTGCTGAAATTTGTAATCGGAGTCCCACCATCCAGTTTTGAAAAGAAATCCGACTTTCCTTCTCAATTCAGATAGCTCTAGAGTCCACTACTTCGTGCTAATTGACTTGACATAAATCAAAGTGTAATTTGCCTCAAAAGAGCCCACTAAGGCTTCCTGGAGGTTGTTTGACAACCTGTTAACGATTGTCAATGTTCCATATCTTACAAAAGAATGATCCAATCCTGTCCTCGAGATAACATTTTGTAGGATGCCTTATTGAAACACTAATGCCTTATCTAACACTTATGTGAGATGAGTCCACCTCTCCTCGTTACCTTTTTATCCAATCCCTCAGTTTTCTCTCCCAGCATCCTGTAGTTCTCCCCATCTGGACTGCCACTTATCCAGTTTTCTAGTTCTTATATTCTAATTTAGATCTTCTCATGAGGGCAACCCTTTCCTTGATCAAGATATCAATAGGGGGTATGCCTGCTATTTATTTATTTATACTTATAATATGCAGTATCTTGGTAAGAAACAAAAACTCTGGATTCCTCGGTGTAAATTAAATTTTACACAATTTTGTACCAAAATGCGTCTACAGATCCTTAATATTCACTTTTTACAGTAACATCATTTGAAAATCGTCCAAGTCAATAAAATCGTTTGTTATTATTCACCTCCCAATTCTCTCTCAATCGATCTTTATCTGTCCTAATTTTTAATTTATTTTTTAATAATTAAAAAATAAATAGTTAATGTTTTCCTTTTTAAATTTTGTGCAAAGATCATTTACTCAGTCAAAAAGGATAGCATAATCAAAATTCCATTTACAAATGTTGTCTCAATTTTTTAAAATCTAATGAATTTATCCAGAGATACATATGTGTTCACGTGAATATTAAATGATAATTCTAAGATGAAAATTGACATCAATACAACTTTTCAAGTTTAATATTATTCTTATGGGGGATGAATCCAATATGGTGGAGGTCAAGCATAGCCTTAACTTGAAGAACATAATATGAAGATGAAACTTAAAATAATGTTTACAGAAAGCTTCTCTCACAAGCTGGTGTAGCATTAATTTAACCAACTTCCAGATCGCATAAAAGTCTAGAAGAAAATGTTAAGTAATTGGAAAAACAGCCTAAGACAACTTTTAGTGTCAGAATCCTTCTACTCGGTCAGTGAATTTAGTAGCCATCCTACGTCATTCATAAATCGTTCAATCGTTCACTGCGGTTTATTTTTTACATTGACATTTTTTTATTCAATTCGTCATTATTCTGTATATTCAATTAGTATTTTAAATGTTGGTGTATTGTTTTGTATTCTGTTTATTTTTAATCACTAATTTATTGTATAGTTTCAGTGTTTAATTTTTTAATTAATGTAATTTTATTGATGAAAAGTGATTACAACTTATACAAATGTAGTTTTGTCCTAGGCTGTAAAATATTGAAATAAAATTAAACTAAGAATGTCAGAAGATTATACCTAGCGCAAACATAATAATAAGTACAATTATTATTTTACAGTACATGGTGAAATTAATTGTTTGGTTTCTCATTGAAAACAGTGATTATTCGTGTTTATATTTTAATTTTAGAAATGTGTTTTTAGTTCTTCCAGGTTTGAAGTGTTTTTTTTTTTTTTTTTTTTTAAGATTATTACAAAATAATTTCAGGGAAATGAGGGATTTTTAAATGACACTTCCAATTTCTTTTTGTAAAAATATTGTTTTATAATAGGAAACTAACAATAACTTAGCAACAATTCTAATACATTGTTCAGTTTGTTTCTAGGTGATTGTTACAACAAGTTAATCTGTGTGAGCTTACACAATGAGTTACATTATCAAATTAATATTACATGTACATATTTATTAAGTACAATTGGCTGATCAATATGACATCTGGTTTCGTCTTAAACTGTAAGACCAAGGATGGATCCCTGGTATTTATTTATTTTTTTTTCTATTTAAGACAATTTAACAATTGTTTTCTTTTTAAAACAAAAACATTTTTGATCATATTATCGCCTAGTCATTTTTCAATATGTTAGAAACATTTGATTTCTTTTAAATATAAACTGGTACTTACGTATTAACGCCACCGCAGCAGAAGTTGCTAATGCGCATGCGTCAATATTTGCTTACTTTGCGATATAATTATATATCACGACAGGTTTGGCCAGGTGTTTATATATATAAACACCTGGCCAAACCTTTCGTAAGTTTATTGAAGTTAATAATTTGAAATTAGATCATGGATAAACATGAGCTTTAAAAGTGAAGTGCCGCCAATCTACGCCTAAAATTTTTGCGACAAATCATAAAATGAAAGTATATGAATCTCAAAGCTGAAAAAAATGGAATTCTGCTTCCCTTAAACCAGTTTGCTCTTTATTGGCGCATGCGCATTAGCGCAACTTCTGCTGCGGTGGCGTTAATACGTAAGTACCATAAACTTATATCAAATTTAATTTATTTGAAAAAAAAAAAAAAAAAACTACTTTTTTCTCCTAATTATGTATTAGTTCCTCCTCAACTGATTGTTGTTCAAATCACAGATGTGTTATAATTTAAAAAGAAAAAAATATTTTATTGCTTCAAAAAACATCTTTTATGGATTTCACATACAAATTATGTTACTATAGCAACTAATATACACTTATAACAGCTGATTAGGTACATCAGTTTTAATAATTCAACAAAGATAGATTAGGCATAGCCTAGACAATTTGGAAAGTGTTTTCTAAATACAGTCAGTTTAATAAGAACATCATTTTAGTATTTCAAAAATGTTGTTACCATAGCAACCAATATATGAATGTACATTTATAACAGCTGATTAGGTACATCAGTTATAATAATTGAACACAAAATGTATAGCCTAGTCATTTTGGAAATTATTTTCTATTCAGTTCACACATTTTTTTTTTAATTTACAGTTTGTCTAAATTAGAAAATTTTTAAACTTGAATTGGGACTATTGTCAAAACTGTATATAACAGACACTTTTTAAAGTTTATATCACTTGATTAATTTAAAATTTAAAAAGCCCCCCCCCCAATCTCTCACGTGTATTTTCAATCTCTGAGAGACCTTTCTTAAACTGTTAATGAAGATTTCGAAAATTTGTCAACAATAAAATTAATTAAAAATTTTATTCTATATGTGTATAAATTATACAACTTAAAATAGCAATTTGTGTCGTATAGAAAGAAATGAACAAATAAAAGTGCTAAACAAATTTCAGTCACCATTAAAAAAAAAAAAAAAAAATTATTTGCTTTAGAGAAAACCAGATGTCATACTCGATACCTATAAAATCACAATAGGCTACTGAATTAATTAAAAAATAATATGTGTTATCTTTGGTACAATACAAAATGGTAATATCTTATACATTGTAATACAGTATGTCCCATGAAGGTATTACAACTTGTCGTTGAACAGTGGTTTTGGACAGATTTGGTTAAAATTTTACATGATTATTGTAGATATGTATATAAGTATACCATAGAATGTTCAATTATAGATCTTCCTTACAAACAAAATGGTGGTTCAAGGATTAAATAAAGCAATAAAGCTAAAGTTTCAAAATTATTTTAATAATAAAATGAGCTACAATTGTTTCGCCTTGCAGCAACATCGGTCAACTGTTGAATCCTTGAATATGGAGTTTCAACAAGAAATATCTGCTGTTATATTAAATATAAAAAGAGTGCTTGTTGAAAATAAAACACAGTTTTTGAGCTGTTAGATTATCTTAGTTTTATTAAATACATTGTTACTACATCCAAAATGTTAATAATTTTATTCACTGTTAAGTTAGTAACAAAGAAATCAATAACCAACAATAATATATCAAAAAAGAAACAATGATCACTATTCAAATTGGAAACCACTACGTATTCATAGATGAAAGCTTTATATTCATGCCAGAGAGGGATAGTGGGAAATGATTCCTCTCATTTGTATTGATGGTGTGAGAATAAACTCATTCTTTTAAGTAGCCCCACAAAAAGGAGTCGCTAATGGTTAGGTTTTCTTGCTTCAAGATCATTATTAAATATGATTGCCCACGAACAACACATTACATTATATTCTATCCCTAATACACCAACACTTCTAAAACAAGTTAAAGTTAACGCTTATTATGTATGACTACAAATGCAACATTTCAATTAAAAAATATGTACATGTATAAAAAAAATGCTTTAATTGGACATAAAATAAGATATTGTTAATCTAAAACTATAAAAACCATAGTTTAGGTTATTACGAGTACATTCAAAACACCACTGTCCTCGGTGTTCACCGCACGTCGCCTTTGAGCAGCGTCTACAATACTATCTCATAATTTTACGTTTATATACAGGACAGAACCTACATCAAGACCCAGTACCGTATATTCGAAATGAACTGGTGTAGAGTGTGTGTGAAAAACTAATAGCTTATTCGGTATTCAAGCCAAGGTTTGATAAGTTTACAGTTCTCTAGCAAAGTTCCTTCTAGAGAGTGGTTTTTACCTCTTTGTAACTTTGTTATTAAATTAATATAGAAGCTCACAATCACTATGTTTATCATAGACACGTAGTGCCCACCTTCTTGTCTTTCTACTGCAAGGTATCTGGCCACACATTTTGTTTAGAGTATCAACAGCGACTTAGGTAGAATTGTAGCACTCTATTAATACAGGCTTCTTACCTTGTTTATTTATTGAAGGACATGTGGAAAATAGTAAGACTCTATTTGTATCTTGTAAGATTTTGTCTTACGACCATCAAAAGAGAACATAGAAGTTCCTACTCTTCAGTCACCAGGATCTTTAATTTCCTTTGGAATTTCAAACTTGTCCTGTCAACCAGTGTTAGATTTATTGGTGGAGCTACAAGATTACTAGCCAATGGTACAGTGGTAAACCAGTTATCTACAGTTATGTTGCGGTTGAATCGATAGATACTCCTTTACAATGAATTGAGCTTTTGAAAAGCCTCGTGGGCTTGTACTTTTATCCAAATATGACATCGCATCTACCATTTTGTATGAAGTCACACATAATGAGGATTTTAATTCCATACCTTATGGGCTCATTGGATACTGTATGGGGTATTGTATCGTACTCTGAAGCCAAGTGGTTGCTCATCAATTGCCATGCAAATGCTGGGTTTGTAGCTGTTCCTGTAGGAGGAATAATTAAAAATATCCTATATTTATCTAATCAGTGCAAAATGACCTTGTTTGCTCCTTTTTACTCTGGTTGTTCTATCATCAAATCTCAGAACTTCTAGCCAAAAGTCGAAACGACCACCACACCCTTGTAATGATCACCGCAATATTCAGCATTAAACCATTTTTTCGTGGACATGTGATTTTGACAACCTGCCAAATTCCAAATTCTTAAAAAAGGATCAAATTCCTCTTTAGTATTGTCAGAAATTTTTTCATAACTTCTTTGTTTTGGTCAATATGACCTCATTAATGTTTTGATTTTTAATTATATTTAATTTTTAATTTCAATTGTAAAGAAATTAATAAACTATGTCAGAAGGACTAGTTTTATTTTTTGCAACCTCTTTTGGGCCCTGATGAATATGTACAATATTACGTTCCACCATATGAGTTCTGATGTTTTCTGGGAGTTAGAAACACCATAACATTTCCACCTGTCAATCATTGATTTTCATAAACAACATAATAGTTATCAATTGTATTACCAACTGAAGCCGTAACTTGACTCAGAATTTTCATGTATTATAGGATTTGGCCTTATTCCTACATTGGTGATGACATACTCAATCGTTGCCATTACGATATCCTCTCATTGGCCATTCCATACCTTCCTCATCACTAAATGAACCAAATGGGAGATATGAGCGCCGTCGTTCAAACCAAAATAATAAGGTTCTTGACCTTCATCATTCTCTCCACCTTCCAATCCACAAACTGAAAAACTTCCATTTCTGTTTTCGTCCATGTTCATGAAGTAAAATTAATATTAAAAAAAACTATTTACACCTTATTTTTCAAATAAATTAATATAATAGGAAACTTATTGTCACCAATAGTCAAGATTAACGTTATTTAAACGACGGCCGTTTCGGCTATTCTGCCATTATCAAGTTTTCAGGAGGAGTCACTCCATTGTCATGAACACTTAACACTTAAACACATAGTTTCACATGCATCTAAAACAAATATATGCATGTGAAACTATGTGTTAAGTGTTACGTGTTCATGACAACGGAGTGACTCCTCCTGAAAACTTGATAATGGCCGAAACGGCCGTCGTTTAAATAACGTTAATCTGGACTATTGGTGACGGTAAGTTTCCTATTATATTAATTTATAACAATAGTCGGTATGGCAAAAAACAGAAATTGTGTTTCAAATAAACTTAATGATACACTAACGCTTCATTTGTGGGGTAAAACAATCGATAAATAGCAAAAAACTAGGTGGGGGACAAAATGTAAGACAGGTATCGTCTGACAGGTGGTGAGTTAGTGTTCTAGGGTTACAAAAAAAAGAAGTTAACTAATTAATACGTCTGTTTCATACAGTACAATACGACTACTCATCAGTACACCATAACAAAACAAAACAGCTGTTTTTCAAATTAATATAACAGCTGTTAAAGTTATTAATAATAATCTAATATCTTTAAAATAGTGTTTTATTTGCTGCTTTTGTATGGATGCAAAATTTTTACTTCTGTTTTATACATATCTACGACATTCATACAAAGTTTTAAACAAATCTTTAGAAACATCTATTCCACGACAAGTCTTACACTGGAATACCTTCATAGGATGCATTGCATTAATATCTTTATTTTCTGGTAAAAGACTAAGTTACAGGCCAATGTAACCAACTCAAGACAATCCGTCATATAACAACTCAGATACAGGAATATTCAATCAACATTTTTCAAACAAAGTATATTTTTGTTCTTAGATAATTTATTTAAAACAAAGTCTTCTATAAAAAGAAAGATATTTTGGGAAAGTTTTATTCAGGAATATGGTTAAAAATAAGAACTTATAAAATCAGTTAAATTTTCTTTTACTCTAAGAAAATGTCTCAGAGTAATAATTAAATGTTTCTTTTTTAAATTGTGTTTATAGTGTAGTAAAATTTAAATAGAAACAATTTATGTGGATATTGTATTTATTTATAAACAGTTATATTTCTTATTGTTTTATACAGAAAAATTGTATATTTTTAATTTACAAAAAAAAATTAATAACTAAAAAAATTAATCATACAAATGGAAAAAAAATAAATATTTAAGAAATATGTTCAGATTTTGTGTTTCCTACTATTTATTTACAAGTACCCTACAAATAAATTCTGAACTTACAAATACACATTTGACGATTAGCACAGACCTTATCAATGTCTCTGGACATACAAGTAGTTATGAGGTTTGCAGCTTTGGAAAACATACAATCGTACTATAACAAATTTTATAGGCACATCAGACTCTGTGAAACTATCAAAAGGCAAATCAAAGGCTGCAAATTATGTAGAAGTAATTGGCGAAAACTTGTATGGGCCAGGGAATACAGTGTTAAATATTGATGCCGAGCTGCTGGCTATAAATGCAATAGTTGTCCACCATCTTAATTTCAATAAAGTTAAATACGAATATTGTCAGATTTGAGAGGTGTGCTGCTGGAAAGATATAAATCATCAGACTATTCCTATAGAGTCAACGAGATCCGTTAATGTTAGATAATATCACAGAATGTAAGGTGCGGTTTCAGTGGAATAGTGACCACTGCGGCCTGGATGGCAACAAAGTGGCCGATGCAGCAGCTCGACTTATTTCGGGAGTTACACAGTCTTTGGAAAACTTCAAAGTGAAGTAGCGAGATCTTAGAGAGGGATTGGATTAAGAGATGGAAGAGTGGCATGACTGTATGTTGTTCAACCTACTGATACACACAAATGAACTAAAACTGTATGAAGATATTCTTCGCTCAATATCAACGTTTGCATCCAGAATGACAATTGGTCGTATTTAGTTTTGGCCTTCCAACCGTAACTTGTTGTAAGGTGTGCAACATAAAGAAGAAATCCTATTACACATACTACTAAACTACAGGTAGAAATGTTGGTAGAGAAAAGCTGAAAGCGAATCAGGACATTATCTCCAAAGTTGTGGAAGACGGCTTGGAAAACATATTAGACACCATATGGTTTCCATAACCTGAGGTACCAAGAGGTAAGTATAGAAGTCTCTAAATATAATAAAACTAGACGTACCAGCGCCTTCGCCTGCTAGGAAATCTGACTAATTTTTATATAAACATAAAATGGAATAAGTACGTCAACTACTAAGGCGTACTTTACCTTTGTAAACTAACGTACAAAATAGGCCTCCTATAAACAACAAAAAACATTCATAAACACCCTAATGTCCACATCTGTCGGTCACGGAGGTTAACAACAAAACGATGATCACCCTTTTTTCCATAAATGGTGGAAAATCTTTATAAACCATTGACTGCCCTGGATTGATTCTACTATTTACACCTATACTCCCCCAAGTCATGTCCTACAGAAACATTCAAATTAAAACTACACATAATTTTGAAACCACTGAAGCAATTTAAATAATTCTTTCCAATTTAAATAACATTTTAATTGTATACTAACTTTGAAATTGATAAAGGTATATTGTTTGAACCAATTATAATCAAACACAACCCCCCCCCCCCGCTGGTACTCCTACTATATAACATTAGGACACCTCCATACATGTCTACCGATCAATAAAATACGTTATTAATCTCCATTGGATGGAAAATACTGTTTTGTTGGACAAAATCGGAAGAAATTCAAAGTTTATTATTAAGACAACGATTCGTCTAGATTTTTGAATAAAAAAAATTAATTACAGGTACTCATGTGTTGTGTGTGCACATGTGTATGAATGTTGAAACTAGATATTAAGGAACTAAAGTGAAATTGAAAAAAATCTATATATTTGTTGTAAGTAGCATTACTTTTCAACATAATCCCCTCCTACTTCTATCCACATAGTCCATTTTTTAATGAGTATTTTATTTCCTTCCTGGAAGAAGGTTTATGGTCTCGTGTTAAGAAAATTTTACACTACTTCAATGGCCTCTTCATCAGATCGATAACATAGAAGAAGGAATTAGAATAAGAAAGTCACAGATATAGGCTCTAGCATGATACAAAATATCCTTAGTTTGGCTACTGGACAACAGAAAGCGCTAGTAGCCAACAGGGCTTGTGATACAGTAGCCCAAGCCTTTTTGTCCCGATGCTACTAGTTCTAAGGATATTTTGTATCATGCTGTTTAACATGGGCTGTGACTTTCTTATTCTAATTCCTTCTTCTATGTCGATAATAATTCCCTCGCACCTCTTCTTTTAATGGGCCAAAAAGATGAAATCACTTGGAGCCTGGTATGGACTATAATGGAGGGTGGTCCAACAGCTGAAAACCAAGATTTTGAAGGCACAGGGCTGTGTTTTTGACCGCATGAAGTCAAGCATTTTCCTGAAGCAAAGTCACCCCTTTTGAAAGTTTATCACAACATTGGGATTTGATTTTTGATTTCAATAAACATAGTAGCTCATAGTATCTGTCACTATTTATTGTTTGATCTTTAGGTTTGAAGTGAACCAAAATTGGACCGTCAATATCCCAGAATATTGACATCATAACCTTTCCTGCACACATCTAAGTTTTGAACTTTTTTGATGTGGGAGTTTAAAGAAGAATTTTTCAGGATTTCATGATAGTTAAATAACTTTATTTACCCTCAGGGGCTCAATGTAGTTGATTACGGGGATGCCAATCCCGAGGGGATCTAGCTAAATCTGCAATATATTTCATGTAGTCTTGAGCCTCTCTTTCATCTTTCTTATCCGGTCTCTCTTGACCAACTCTTGTTCTTTTCGGGCTTCATGGATAATAGTTTCAACTCGCTTCGCTCATGTCAGTTTTTTCGGCTCTTGTGGACCTCGCAGCTGTTCATGTGTAAGGGAGTGTCGGTGATTCGGTCCTGCCGGATCTCGTAACTATACTCATCACATTTTAATAATCACGTATCACATTTTCTTTTGAAATCATCAGGGTTCAAAAGAATTTTTTTTTACCATAACCTCTCCATTTGTCGTTGTAGAGAAAGGGAATCGGTACCAATACAATACATGCAGAGTTGAATTCTGGAAATTTGTATTTTCTATGTAATCTGTAATCTCTCCTATCCGGTCTCTCTTGACCATCTCTTGTTCTTTTCGGACTTCGACGCTACTAGAAAATTCGAGGGTTAGATGTCTTTATTATAATGTCCTTCTTTTTTTGTAAGGCGATGATGTTGAGAAATTTTTCGCCTTTAAATAATAAAGAAAAAAAATTGATTTTGTTTTTTGTAATTTTAGTAAACATAAGTTCTCTTACGGAAAAGTATATATATTCCAAAATGAAGGAGACAAATAGTTATTCATAATTTATCTCCTTTGGATGGCAATCCTGATAAACGGGGCAAAACATTGCACAAACTTTCTCACTTACTGATTTACAAAACGAAATACATGTAAGTTAAAAACAAACCAAAATTAACCATTACCAAAAATATAAATTCGGTTGTTGTCAATCAAAAATTGAAAATGAACCACGGACCAGTCTTTGAGAATATTATTTTTTTATTCAAATAGTGCCTAAATTTTTTTCCTTGCATAAACATCAATCTTTAATTTAAATCGTACCTGATGAGCTGTCAAGGTTCACTATATTTTTTGACAATTATTCCTAAACAGTTATTATTATATTATATGTAGGTTTGAGATTTAATCTTCAAATGTAACTAAAATTTTAAACAAAATCGCTATAGCTGATTTTGAAAAATGACTTATTTGACATTCCAATTTTGTTTACCAATTACTTAGAAAGTTTCTAATAGAAACCTGGTAGCCTATTTATGGAGAGATGAAAAAATAACGTTTTGTTTGGGTCCTTAGAGACTACACTAAACACATTTTATAAGACCATTTCGACAAAATCGTAATTTTGTGTTTTTTTTTATAGCATCAAATACCTTTTCATAGGTATTGAAGTCTTGTCTATGTGTCACGTAAATTTTTCTGTACTAAGTATGTTATATGATAAAGCAAAATATAAACCCTACTCAGTATTGAATAATTCTTTTCTGTTTAATGCGTTTTTTATTGTACCGCAGTTGGCAACAGTGCTTGTATACTCTGAAGAAAATTAAAATGTAATTTAAAACCTAGTATTCCTTTAATTTTTAGGGAATATATAAGTTTGGAATATTAGAAGGTAAGTTAAAATTAACTTTATATTTTAAATAAGTTATGTGTATTAATGTTACGAAATACGGCGTCTTATTGTATCACAAATGTTATTCGTTCATCTATATAACCTAACAAATTTTCCCTGTCTGTAATTTCCATTTCTGGAAGTTGTTTTAGTTATTTATTATTATTACTTTAAAATAATGTTTTAAATCAATAATACAATTTGTTATTGCACTCGACATATTTAAATGCCTACAATATGGATTAATTATTCAATATTGTAACTCTGAGGACATAGATGTTACCTAACTAGTAACTTTTTGTAATATACTTTTGATTATAGGCTGATTTACCTTATATTTGTAATAACAAGAATATTTAGAAAAGAAATTTTTGTAGTTATCATATTATTTTTATAAATTTCAGTTTGGGAATATCCTATATTAAGGTATCTGCTTACATTCAAAGATGTAGGGTTAGTTATATTTTTCAGTAAATATCGGTTGTACTTCTTCTTCTGATTTTTCTATAAAAAATAATGAAAATATATAGTATTTGCCTTCTAATCAAAGGATCAGATCATATTATGTGGCGCAATAATCATTTCAAGTCCCAAAATGCATTACTTGAACAGAAAATGAGATCTATAAAAGTAGGAAATCCAGCTAGGCCTACAGGTTATGAATGCCAATGTTAATACTAATGACTATGTTCATTAAGTCACTGAATGTATGATCGCTTGTTCTTTTAAGTTAGCTAGGTTACTACATAATATATTTATTAGGCATGCGTATTATAGCTTATTATTATAACGTTGTATGATTGAAGAATCATGTCTTATCACAATGGCTATGCAAATTGAGTTTCATTGCTATTTACTGGTATGAAAGTAAGAAGATTGAGGTATGTAAAATGGTGTGTACATAATGTGAAGTGTTTCTATTTGATCTGGGATCTTGCATTGTATAATTTATGTCTTTATTAGGTCGTCAGGTAGTACTATATTACCCACCTGACTTAACCTCGCCTATATAATTTACGTCACATTTTTTTAACTTATGCTACTAATTGTGAAGTCGATTTCAATATAAATAAATATTGAGCTTGACTTGTGAGATAATATTAGATAAAAAAAAACTCGAACACAAGATCTCACAAAAGTTACATTTATTTAATCAAACGTGTTTCAACGACAAAGTCGCCATTCTCAGTGATAGGCTACTCAACAGTAACTACGTTATTGTAGCTCATATATGACTGAGGATGGCGACTTTGTCGTTGAAACACGTTTGATTAAATAAATATAATTTTGGTGAGATCTTGTGTTCAAATTTTTTTTAAATCGATTTCAATACTTTAATATTACTATTTTCTAATAAACTAATGCATTTTCTGACTTTAAAAATATCTTACGGAATTAAAAATGATCTAATTGTTTTAAAATAAGGTACATACATAAGGTGTATGACATAATACATACACTAAATTCACTAAAGTAGTCATACATATCGGCTTTTGGTAATTAGACTTTAACCTAACAATTGCTATATTCTCTTGTTTTCTATGTGTTATTTAACAGTGAAGAACTACATTTTTGGACTTGAAATGTTTATTGCGCCACATAATATGATCTGATCCTTTGAATACAAGGTAAAAACTTTGTTTTCATAATTTTATATAGAACAATCGAAGGCCGATCTACAACCAATATTTACCTATTTTTGTTTTATCCTTTTAAACATAGCATTAGTACTTTTAATTTTCCTTTGTAATACATTTGTATTCATAGAGTAGGCCTATTTATAATGTAATGAACCTAGGCCTATTAAAAAACAAGAAATTACATTTTTTTGAATAGTTTTGTGGTTGATTTATCAAGTGTAAAAGTTGAATGTACACTGCCGCAATTTTAAAAGAAGAAGTTAATAACTGTATGTCAAAAATGAAAGACTTGACACAAACAGTTCTAAACATCTTAAATAATAAAATTGAATTTAATTGTTTCGCATACAGTGGATCATTTAAAACCAAAGAAATCTAGATTACTTAACTCCAAACCCTACCAAATGAACAAAAACATAATCCTCCACAAAACCACTTTATTTGTGCAGTACAAATATAAATTGCTGATTGAAATTTCTATAGTAATTATATAGATTAGCTGGTACCTCTAATTTCGGTTGTTTTTTTAATACTTTACAAAATACCTTATTTCTTAAGAATAATTTATTTCTTCAATGCGGAATTCACTTTTTCACTGAAAAATCACAATTTGAAAACTACGAAATCCACCTATTTATAAGTTAGACAAGTGTAGTCCATTACAGTTGATTCAAACTTTACCTTGAAAATAAAAATAATAATAAACGTCCCAACCTAACCTATTTTTCACAACAGATTGCCAATCTGGATGATTCTTTTATAATCCTCTTCGTAAATATGTTTTTCAGGATAATATGAAGCCAGCGAGTATAAAAAAGGAATCTTCATTAGGCTTGACAACATCTGAAGCTTTAAATAAGCTATGTGAAGATATACAGAGTACTTTAACACAGTATCAAGCCAATCAAAAATCAAGGTTAGTTACCTATATTTAGCTAAGTTGAAGTGCTGTGTGTTATTTCAGGTTTCTTCCTGTGCTTACCAAACTGATTTAGTAATCTTGTCTCATGATTTTTTTTACATGAAAATGCTAAATTTATTATTAAAAACATACTGTGTAAATTTTTTTTTTTAATATTTGTAACATTAGGATACATAGGCTATTTAATATTTATTCCGGTGTATCGCTTTCATTTGCGATAAATATTTTGTACTACTTATTGTGGTTATAGATCATAACTGAATACATATTCCCCCCGCCAAAACTGTTTATTCTATTAAAAAAAAAAATGTTATTCCTAAATTAATATGACTTGTTGACTGTCGGTATATCATTATCTTAGATAAAACTGATGAAAACTAACCATTTGTTGTTTGGTTTTTTCTTTATTGTGTAACACTCATACTGAACTTGCGTGAAGTTTTCCATACTCATATATTTTTAGGCAGTATCAGACTTATAACCTACATAATATTTGGTCTCTAGAACATCTAAGAGAAGTTTAGCTTGATTTGATTTACATAAATTAATTTTGAAACTTTTCATGTATACAGAGTACATAATAATTATAAAACAATTTGAACTAACCTAACCTGTCCTAGATGTCAAGTATTTGTTGTGAAGGTTATAGGGCTTCAACTTCCATGTTCTAAAAATGTATGATCACTTCTAAAAAAGGGATTTATAAAACATTGCATTGCACTATCCCATTATTATCTAAATAAGGCAGCTGGCTGCAGAGCATCTGTTACTAAATTATTAGCCCTTTTATCTATGATGACAGAATTTACCATTGTGATGCAAGATTACAATACATTTGATTTGAAGTGGTACCAAATATTCATGAAAATTTTTTTTAGAGATAATGATCTATAAATGTACAATGTAGGCCTAACCTATTTGTTCTAAGTTACAGTCATATTTCTTACCATATATAAGGTAAAGGTGATAGAAGTTACAAATTTATTCTATATCTCATAATATTGTTGATGAGTATGGAAGACTGGCGGTAAAAGTTGATTATAATTGACGCAGACTTTTAAAAACATATTTTCATGAAGCAATACGTATAAACGCTAAACTCTGAGACCAGATTTTCACCCTGCAATTAAAAAATGTGTGTAGAAAATTCAGTAAATGAGGTGATGTAGACATTACTATAGGAATTTATGAGTCACTGTATAGGTGACGGTAATTATGGAATCTATTTTGCCCTGAAATTCTGTAAAGAAAATCATTGAAATCGTTTACTTACCATCCTTATTTTGAAAAAATGAGATCATATTGGGTGTCGCAAGACACGTTTGAAGTACCAAATTTCTTTAGTTTAATAGAAAATAAGAACTAAAAAAGTACGAAATCCAGCTCTGGTTAGGTTAGGTTATATTATTATACATTTTTCGGACATTTGCCATCATTTGTGTGTTAAAAATCAAAACACGACGTTTCGGGAATAAGAATCAATTCCCGTTATCAAGTAACTAAAAAAAAACACATCACTTGTTGCTGTATCTTTGATACAACAACACGTATTTGAAGTTAGTTGTGTGTTACTGTGATTGTGTTTTTTTGACTTCTCAGTTTCAGCTCTGAGATGCATGCTTAGATATTAAGGTTGGTGGTATTCTTATTTAATTTTACTTCTTACATAGGCTTAGTTTCTAGTTTCATGTTTCTTTAGTTTTTAGTCACTTGATAACGGGAATTGAGTCTTATTCCCGAATCGTTATGTTATGATTTTTAACACACAAATGATGGCAAATGTCCGAAAAATGTATTCAAATTCAGTAATTTCACGCACTGTGACACTACATCCAACTTTTGCAAATTAGTGTGCTCTATTACTGTGTCTTTAGAAAGTATTGACATTTAACCTTTGAATATCATGTATTTACTAAAATTAGTTATTATAAAATATGTAATACACACAAAAAAAAAAGAAACAAACATTTTGATTCCTACATCGGAGTTACGGCTTTCATCACTAGCGGTATCACTTTTTCACACAAACAGTTATGAATATCACTTGAATTGCCAAGTTCACTCATTATTATATGTGTAATACTACACTAAAAACACTACTGATACACTAAATAATCGCAAAATAAATTGTATTTACCAAAATAATATAGACAAAAACACTAAACAACAATTCACTGCCGGGACGCAGCAGTAAACATCAAATTGTCTTTTACAGGCTTACTAACATTGATTTTTCTTATAACCATCGATAAAATTGTGCAAAATGAATAGAGCGTCTTTTACTCAGAGTTACTATATAAAATACGCGTAGTTTGGATAAAAGTTACCGTTTGTATATCGATTTTAGCAAACCTTGTTTAATTAGATCGTGATCGCGAATTTGGCACTGTGGCCGCGGCAAAATAGATCGCGATCATGATTTTTAGCACTTGGAGGGTTATTATGTCCATCACAAAACAAATTGGCGATAATCCCCGTCACTGTTGTATATATTTTATTAATAATTATTTAACTTGTTTAACAACAGGTGGCGAGTTTATATAAAAGATGCTCTGCAGTCTTCCAGTAAACTGTCACTCATCTCATGGTCATCAGTGTTAATGCTCACCATTAGTGGCCTCGTACTTATTGGAGTTTCAGCATTCTATGAAGGATCTATGTACGTACTTAATGTGTCATATTAAATTATATACAAGAAGTAAGTTGAAGGCTACTTCACCTAGCCCAATCGTACAATACATGCAGTCTAAATGTAATGCTTAAAGGTTAGTTTCTTGGGTCTCTTTGGAAATATTGTACTGGTAGATCAAGGGGTCTTATCCAGTAGGGTAAGTTTGTTTAGAACAGTTGTTACACAGGTTTTCTGAACCTCGTAATTGTGTATCACTACTATCTTGATGTTGATTATGACTTGACGGGTCTTGTAGATCTGTATACTCGTATATTTAAAACTTTGGTAAATGTTTATTTTAAGGGGCGCCTTATTGTTCAGAATTTTTTTTTTTCGTCTACTACATACCTTACTTTTTAAGAATATGTTTTCCTTGCGCAGATCACTATTTTTCACTGAAAAATCACAGTCTAAAAACTACCAAATCCGACGTATTTATAGGTTAAAACATAATGGCAATGTTAATAGCGTATGGTTTGACCGCATGCACATTATACAATAAGACTACGCTAGATCGCTATTTCATATCACATCAGGTTTGTCCAGGTTGCCTTTCGTATGTTTATTGAAGTTAATAATTAGCTTACTTGCGATATAATTATATATCACGACAGGTTTGGCCAGGTAGCTATATATAAACACCTGGCCAAACCTTTCGTAAGTTTATTGAAGTTAATAATTTGAAATTAGATTATTAATATGGAGGATTCACAGCATATCATGTGATCTGTGATCACGGATATTGTAGATTGAAATATCTTTAGTAACATATGAGATGTAAATGTGAACATCTGCCATTATATCAACCTATAAATACGTCGGATTTGATAGTTTTTAGATTGTGATTTTTCAGTAAAAAATAGTGATCTGCACAAGGAAAACATTATTTATTCTTAAGAAGTAAGGTATGTAGTAGACGATAAAAAAAAAAATCCGGACTATAAGGCGTCACCTTAAAAGTAAACATTTACCAAAACTTTTTACTTGCTTCGCTCGTATCAGTGTTTTGATTTTTACGAGCCTCAAAGCCGTACATATATGACAGAGCCTCTATTCTGTACACTCGTTTCACTGATAATCCTGCTGGATCTTGTAACTTTTGACAATAATTTTGCCATTTGGAATTGTAGAAAGTTGGCACTATTAGATTCAAAATTGAAATCTGCAAATTTTTATATATTTAAAAGTGTTGTAAGTTAAATAACACACGAGATATGAGCAAGAAAAACCGTTTAAAATGGTTGTCATTTCGACATTTTCAATAGAGTTTTGTTACAATCCCCCTATACTAAATTTAATGTTTTTTATCTTAAGTTTTGTGGCTCTTATAGTGCCGAGTAACCAACGTAAGTATAAAGAGTGGAGGCTTTTTCACATATGTGTAATGTTGAGGCCCCGCTAGGGCAGAAACATTGACTCAAGCAAAGTGAGTGAAGACTCTTTAATATGTAAACATCTTCAATGGTCTAGCCAACTACAAATTAAGAAGTTCAGAAAACCTGTGCAACAACTGTTTTTAAACAAATTTAACTTTGATCATTATGATCTTGTTCTTTGGGGTTCGACCGCGTCAATATTGTCTGCACGTTGAGTACAGCCGACGTTTCGGGCACTTTACAGACTTAACAAATGTCAAGTGAAGCGAGCCATCCTAGGCCTGAGCTTATATAGTCCTGGGAGTGGACCCTTGTCGTTTGTGAAGCCTTGAGAATGGACATCTGTAAAGTGCCCGAAACGTCGACTGTACTCAACGTGCAGACAATATTGACGCGGTCGAACCCCGAAGAACAAAATCATAATGATGTTTGTGACCGTGGAAGTCTACCGTTCAAAATCAATTTACCTTTGATCTAGCAGTACAATTTTACATTTCTTACAAGGTCTAAGAGACCAACTTTTAAGCGTTATTTAGAGGATCTGCTTTGTACTATACGATGGGGCTGGGTAAGTACCATGATGTTTAACCATCAGATTGTTATAGGTGTACTTAACACATATAATTTTATATAAATTTTTTATAATTCCATTGTGGTAGCTCATGGCTTATTGAAAATTTAATTTCAGTAGTAATATATTATGTCAACTAATCCTTTTTTTTTCTAGGTGTCTCGTATCTTATAACCTACTGCAGTTTCAGGCGTTTTCCCATCATCAGGGTAATGAAAGTTAATAGGTATATTGAGGTTTTGTAGTTAAGGATATTATACCGACAGTTTTGAGATGCATGACAGTCTGTGGAACACTCAATGAAATCCTGAGTGACTAATCAAAACATGGAAATCAGCTTTGATAATATACCTTCGATGAATAATATTTTGGGAACTTGTAATATAACTACAAAAATAAAATATGTAACTCGTTCTGATTGAAATCTGGCTCTACTGTGTTGTATAACCAAAAATATGGATTTTAACACATATTGGCTGGTCAACTAATATTACAACATCTGGGAAAACTCGGAACAGCGCTTCTCAACTTATTAGGCTGGTCTTTATAAATTTGGAACACTATTACATAGAAATACCAGAGTTTTTCATTACTGTTGAGAACGATGGTTCTTGGTGGAATTCCATGTTTAAAGATAATAAAACACAATTTTTTATTTTGTACTATCCACTTTTTATTAGTCTAGCCGACCAATGGTTTCGCCTGCTAAGGCATTGACGACTGTAATTCAGTCTGTAATACAGCCTCGTCAATGCCTTAGCATGCGAAACCATTGGTCGGCTAGACTAATGAAAAGTGGATAGTACAAAATAAAAAATTGTGTTTTATTTATCTTTAAATACCAGAGTGCTTCTTTGGTTATCGGGGGATTCTCGGTTTGTGTTTCCTCGTTCCTCCAAAATCCTAAATTCGATCGCAAACATGTCACAGTAATAAAAACACTTTTGATTTGTTATTAAATAAGAAAACCTTGTATTTGTAATTGCCTGGTACACTGACTGATATGGTTTGTTGATATTTTATCCAGATATGGAAATTTGGCACTTCATGGAATGATAGTTTTGCTGTTAGACGCTGTTAATGTGCTTGCAGTCGTTTGGGATACAAAGCTACGATACGAGGAGATCCCGAATAAAGTGGCTGAAGTTTTATCTTATCTAAATAGTAAGTGTATTAAAAGTCAAGGTACAGTAGAACCCCTCTAATCCGCCCTCGGGTGGTCCGTTACTCCGGTTAATCCGACCGTGCACGAGCTCGCGATATTGTACCGACTTGCTGATTTGTCGATGACTCATGGCCCGTCTGGCGCCATTCTTTCCGGTTTGTAATCGCTTTCCCGCTTCAGTGCTGGCTCATCTCTCGTGTTGTTTCTATGATTTGCTATAGTACTTGCAAAGTTTATATATAGACTTTATTATATAGACTTTTAAAAGTTTATATATCATTTAAAAAAAATCTCTTTATATAATTTGTAATAAATAATGACTTTTTTCGGATAATCCAACCTTTTTTGCGTTCCGACCATGCCCCCAGTCCCGACGGTGACGGATTAGAGGGGTTCTACTGTACTCTATTTTATGCTTTCTTATTTTATTTAAAATGTAAATAGCCAAGTCCTCGTTTTCTTGGCGTGTTTACTACGGTATATCATTTATAATATACAACAAACATTGTCAGTGATGTTAATAAACAAAGGTGAAATTTAATATTAGTGTCGCAAAGCTGCTACATTTAATTCAGCATCAATCACAATGTTTGTACTGTACTAAGTAAAATATTTGTCACCGGATGTTCCAATAGAAATTTAATACAATTTAATTTTAAATAACAATATAAATTCCAAAGGTAATTTATTAAAAAGACAAATCTAAAACATGAAATTTGTTTGTCTCACACTTAATCTACTTTACGGAACCTGTTTAATGTGACTATTTCTAGTATTGTACATATGAACTTGTTACCTGTATTTGATATCAAATTGATTTAGTTTAATATAAGCCAGCAAATCAAATATATATAAATTTATCGCAGTTATAATTTTTAATTTATGAAATATATTATCTGTATACCGTACCTTGGCGTCTGAACCGGGACCGTCCCCCACTCGCTCCCTGCCTCACCCAGCTGTTTCCGTGATGAGTCACCTACTAGCGTTAACATTGCACTGTTTAACTTTTTTATGGGAGACAATTTTTTTATTTTTTCATCATTGTTAAAATGTTTAGGAAAATATAAGCAAATTGATATCAAACACGACACAAATGTATGTAAATAGTACGTAAACATGTAAATAATAAGTATGTGATCATGAAAAAATTAGCTGTGTAAAGAGTTTCTACTGGCGGCTTTTACAAACGGAATAGTATCGTGTTTGGTATCAATTTGCTTATATTTTCCTAAACATTTTAACTATGCTGAAAAAAATTTAAAATTGTGTCTCCTATAAAAAACTCAAATAGTGCAGTGTTAACGCTAGTAGGTGACTCATCACTGAAACAGCTGGGTGAGGAAGGGAGCGCCAGGGGGGGGGCGGTTCCAGCCGCTCGCAGGTAGCCAAGGGTTCAGACGCCAAGTTACAGTATACAGACTATAGGTCTACAACTTTCCTTATAACTAGCATAACTTATTAATCTAATGATTTTTTTGAAGTTTTAATAAAATGTCAATATTGTTACTGTTCCCCTCTCTATACATAGTCCATATTTAAACACACTTTGAAAGAAAGCGTAATATAATTTCTAATATAATTTATTGGTAGTTGATGCCTTAGATTCCTAATCAAGAACACAGTCCTTGCCAGTTTCTTTAAAAAACATTTTCATTGCCAGGATAAAAACATAATAAAATAAACACAAACACATAAACTTAGAATAATATTTTTGGTTAACTACTCTTGTCAAAGTGTTTACGTTTAAGTATATGAGGAGTGCGGATGTCCTGCCAAGAGATGATATTTAGTTTGTCTTGCCTTGTATTTATTTTATCAACCTTTGCATATATTGCATTTGAAGTAAAGTGTACAAGGATAAAATAAAGCAAAAGCTTAAAGTTTCAAATATTTTAATAATATAAATGAGCTACAATTGTGTCACCTTGCAGCATCATCGGGCAACTGATAATTAACAGGTATAGACAACTATTTAAACATGAGTAACAGGAATCTGAAATACAATAGAGAAATCGGGAAAGGTAGGGGGTTGAAATAAAATTAGTAACCTTATTTCAACTAAATGTAATCGTAAAGTTGCCTTTTATTGTACAAAAAATCTAGGGAAAATGTTGGTCAATAATAAAGATAAAAAAGAAATGTTAGAAAATAGCGGAGTTTAGAATTAGCTGGAAATAGCTGGAAACATGGCTATAGAAACTCTAACTTTGCTAACCACCTTTTGGACTCAGGTCATAGTTTTGATCCGAAATTGAATGTTAAACTCTTACATATAAAAAATAAAAGCAATAGATTAAATAATTTAGAATGTTTAGAAATAAATAGATCTATTTCACTTAGGCCTATTCTCAACTTAAATGACCAAATTGTATTAAATTCGTCACCCCTTCTAAAACCTACCTTCATCTACCTGCTAGGTTATCCCCCTACCTTTCCCGATTTCTCTATTGTATTTCAGTTTCCTATTACTTGTGTACTTACAAATAGTTGTCTATACTTGTTCATTATCAGTTGCCCAATGATGCCGCAAGGCGAAACAATTGTAGCTCATTTATATTATTAAAATATTTGAAACTTTAAGCTTTTGCTTTATTTTATCCTTGAATATGGAGTTTCAACAAGAAATATCTGCTATTACATTAAAGTTAAAATGTACATTTATCATTGAGTAGTAAACTATGATTATTTTGAAAGTGACTGTAGATCTGTAACCTTGTAAAATATTTAATAACTTTCTTTTATGATGACTTATGGATTTGGAGTTGGTACCATTATATGTAGAATTGAAATCTGGAAATTTTTATCTAATTTAGTGTGTTATAAGTTGCAAACGAGATATAAACAAAAACCGTTTAAAATGACCGCTATTTTGGCATTTTCAATTTGATTTTTCTGAATTTTAATAGGTTTTTACATGAGCACACTATAGTCTCTCATACCAAATTTCTTATTCCTATCTAAATTTTTGTGGGTGATATCGTGTTTACGTACAAACAACAACAAGACGGATGAACAGTATGTCGAAAATCACTTTTTTCAGTTTCCTGAGGTCCACAAAGGTCACTTAGAAGTCATAAATTGAATTTTTTTTTTGATTACCAAACTTGCCGTGTACGTGATAAGTAAAAAGAAGCAAGCAAAGAGTTTAACACGTTAGCTGCCAAGGCCTAATACGATACTCTTGCTTGGAGTGCCACGATTACCAAATTATTTTTCCATTATTATTTTTGCATCTACCTATGTTCAATAATATAAGGCAATAGTATTTACTAATTTTATTTACATTTATGCATATATAGTTTCGAGACCGATCGGACCGAAATGCAATTTTTCGGCTTTAATTTTAATCGTAGTATAACGTTTAGGTCCGATCGGACCGAGGTAAGTTTCGTGTAAAAAAAAAAAAAAAAATCTTAACGGGCTATTTCATTTCTTTGTGTTGGCAATGCTCACTATTTTATTTGTCTAATATTTATTTTATAAATACATATATTCATTTTACAACTGTATTCTTTGTGAATTATTCATTACTAAACCAAAATGTTTTTGTAAAATTTTTAATCGGTCCAATCGTGCCGACAAAAAAGTGAATATATCCACTGATTTTATTATTATATTGAGTAACCATGGTAATGGTTATTAAAGCATACAATATACTACGTCTAACACACGTCTTTACCCAATCCAGAGAATAGCAAAATATGCCGATAGGTTGCTGCACTATCGAACTGTTAGCCACAAAACAAAACATTACGTCAGTGACTTTATCGGTCCGATCGTGCCGAAACGCTGCATGTACATTCACCTTAGTTTCGGTCCGATCGGACGGAAAAGCAGCTAACGTGTTAAAATAGGGAGTTCTAAACTTGGAATACTCTATATCATCAGGTTTGGAAGAGAACAAGAGCTGGTCAAGAAAGAGCAGATAGGAAAGATGAAAGAGAGGGATATAACGCAAGATTACATGAAAAAGGTGTAAATTCAGTTAGGGGGCAATCAGGATTGTTAAGCCGTTCTCATTATGAATGTGCGGGTTACACAGTGTTGGGCGTTGTGTGTTATTGACTCGAAACCCCAGTGGGTTTCGATAAGCCGGAGAGTTTTGACAGAGTCATTGTATAATAGTTGTAGATTAAAAATTAATAATTTTTCATAAATTATTAAATTTTTTGACACATTTAATTTTCTGAGACTCAAGCCACTTGTTCATGTGTATAATAGGTGAAAAACATGAATAGGGGAGCCAAATGTCACAAAAAGTTCAATTTTTTAAATTGATGTAACAGATCTTTTGTTTACTGAGCAACGTGAGGACGAGTGTCATTGTATAAAAATAGGAAACAGAAAAGTACCGGGTTTGTTCTGGATGGCCTATCTTAGTTTTTTTAAGAATATATATCCATATATTTACGGAAACCAACCAGGACTGAGGTCACCAACATGAGCGTAGATAGTGGAGGCTTCTTCACATATGTACAAGCCGATACACTGATATATGCGAAGAAACTGAAGCTATAGCGTATACACATCTACGCAGTAGCGGCCAGTGGTTAAGGGCAATGGGAGGGCTCTGTTTAATTTTATACACGTAAGGGAAGGCATGTTATCAAAACATACACTACGGTTCAGAAAGCAGGCGTAACACAAGTGTTATTCACTCCATATTAAAAACATGTGGGGTCTACATAGCGATTATAAAGCAAAGTTTGTATATTCTATAGCTAATAAAATTAAAACAAAAATAAAATAAATGAACTATTTTGAGTTTTACTTATTACCATGTCAGGCCTAGGGGGTCCTAAATCTTTTAAGGCAATTCTATGTTCTATGTTTTTAATTCCTTAACTAATGATTAAACTTACATCATTTGTCACAACATTTACCGTTGACATATTACTGGCAACGGCATCGGCATCTAATTTATGGTGGCTGCACTGACTGATGTCTGCGCGCGCAGCTTCGGACTCTAGAAGCCCATTACACGCTGTGTAAATGACATCACGGCACCCTCAGCACTGTCTGCTGCTTGCCCCATATGACTAAATGCAATGAAACTGGGATGCTCTGGCCACCGTCCGAACTCAAGAATACATTCGTCAAATATTTTATATTGTAAAACTTCCGCTACAAATGATGGTGAAATCCATAGCGGCAATTCATAACGCATTTATCTCTAAAGAATTAAATACATATAGTTATTTACATTATTAAAATAATATTATCATTGGGGGGGGGGACGTCCGAGAGTCCTTATGAGTAAGCCGCCACTGCATCTACGATGTTTGTTAAAGCCTAGCTGATATCAAGAATGTACATAATTAAGATGTTCAGAAAACCTGTGTAACAAATTTCTACTACATAAAACCCCTTGATCTACCAATACAATTTAAAATTTGCTACAAGACTCAAGCAAACAACTTTATTGTATTATAGTTAGAGGATCTGCTTGTTTTACATTGTATGGTAGGGTATATATTAAGTTGGTCTTCCACTCAGGCACACAAGGCTATAGGAAACTCAACATACAAGGGCCATTCAAAAAATAACCTCTGACTATAAATAAAACTGAGATCCACGTACAAAAACTTATATACATCTTATAAGCATAATTTCCCACTTTTTTCCCTTCATAGTCACCATTTAGATTTAGGCATTTATCATAGCTATGGACTAGTTTGGAAATCACTTCTTCGTAAAATTCTGCCGCCTTTGATTTAGTCAGCCCGTCATAGCATCTTGGAAGTTCTTCTTTGTCATCAAAGCACTGAGACTCAAGCCACTTCTTCGTGTGTATGAATAGGTGAAAAACATGAATAGGGGAGCCAACTGTCACAAAACGTCCAATTAAAATTGATGTAACAGATCTTTTGTTTACCGAGCAACGTGAGGACGAGTGTTGTATAAAATACGGGGTTTTTTTCTGGATGGCCTATCTTAGTTTTTTTAAAGTCTTACCATAGAACATTACAATTTATAGTGACTACAGCATAAAAGCAGTCTGAAAAATTTGTAGGAATTGTGAACTACCGTACTTATTTTGCAGAACGAGTTCATTACAGATGACTTGCCACTCTTTTCCTCATCATGATTATCTGTTGATCCAATTTTAAACAAATGAACCCAATAACCTACAACACCTTCATTCATTATTGTTTGGCGGTACAGTAGAACCTCCCATATCCGACCTTCCCACATCCGACTCCTCCCGATATCCGACCTAGTGTCCGACCGTCCTTCTGTCTATTGTTTACTCGCGCTCTCACAGTCCGTTTCCGTTCGCGAGCCTGTACAGACTTGAAAAAGTGACTCATCGATACAGTAGAGTCCCGCAAACTCAGCGTAATGTGAACCGGAAGTGGGCCGAGTTTGTGAAATGCTGGGTTATCGGGAATACGGGCAAAAAATAAATTGTAATTTAAACCCAAAGCGGCGGCGATATCAAAAGACTTTGTCGAAAGCGGTATCCCATTGTCGGCAGTGTAAAAACACTGCGGCACCAAAGCGGCGGCAATATCAAACGACTTTGTCGATCCCGGTATCCCAAAGTCGGCGACGTAAAAACACCGCGGCACCAAAGCGGCGGCGATATCAAACGACTTTTTCGTTAGCGGTATCCCATTGTCGGCGGCATAATAACACCGCGGCATTGGCACCCGTCGATATAGCAGACATACACCTGCAAAAACGTTTGATGGGTCGCTTTTTTTCCACGAATCAATTTAGTATGCATTATGGAAAATATAACATTTCTTTTCAGTTTTCTTTGACAGGTACGCACAGTATATACAGTAAATAAAAATGAGCGAGTTACGAAAACGGAAGCGTGTGTTGGTTCCGTTTGAGACGCGGTTAAATGTGTTAAAAAGACTTGACAGAGGGGAATCTGTAAAAAAAGCTTTGTGACGAGTTTAACGTAAAAGTAAAAGTTTAACGTAACAGTAAAAGTTTGAAATGTAAAATCATTACAACTTATAAATGATAATCAATAGTTTTACAAGTTGAATATACAATATTTACGTATTTAATTTCATGTCAGAAAATGTTTGAAATGTATACACAATATTTTTAAAGGTGTAATAAAGTTGTATTACAGTACTGTGTGGCATTTTTTGTACCTGGGAACGGCATTTAACGCTCCTCCCGATATCCGACCTTTTGGCCGTTCCGACCACGGCCCGGTCCCGTCATGGTCGGATATGGGAAGTTCTACTGTATATAAAACACAGTTCACGATGGATGCTTGCAGCCGACAAATTTCTGCCAACAGAAATCTTATTACACACTTCACAATTTCCCGGGTTTTCTGTTGTCGGCTTCATTTTTAAAGACTATTACGGGCAAATGAACTGCAGCACGGTAGAGCAGCTGTACTTATACTGCACTATTGAATATGTCAAGGCAGGAGCAGTGCCATTACCCCCACTGCCTGAAGGAGGTTACTTTCCAAACAACCTTCATATGTCTGCTAGTGGTACACAACGCATATAAAGAAAATACAACATGTGCACCTTCGTGTTAAATGTTTTTAACTGCTATTTATTTGTCTATGAAATGTATTAGTTTAATGTAAGTGTTTTGGTATTGGAATCTCAAGGCTTTAGTATATGTTTGTAAAAATATCTTCACTAAAAAAAAAAATCACTGTTTTATTCCAAATGTATTCGAGAAACACTTAATTTTCTGTATGTTTTTGAATTATAGAATGCAAAAATGAGTGTAAATGGAGGCCAGAGAATTATCCACACTTGTGTACTCCCTATTCTCCTTGTATTACTCTACAATGGACGTATCGTGATGGTCGTTTAGTCAATTTACCTTGGGCGCTACTCGTCAAAGGTGATACAATATTGATAAGGCCAGGTCAGCATGCTCCAGCTCATTGTTCTCCGTTTAATGTAAGTAGGCTAGTTTTATTTTCCTTTGCTTATAATTTTTAACAAATATAAATTTGTTTAAGAGTGTCACATGAACAAGATAGGTGATCAGTGTATCATGACCACTATTTAGTATCTTGTAAACTATTGAATTTTAAATGGTTAAATGAATTAACCATTTGAACAAAATCCTTAACACGTTTTAAAGAGAAAAATTACATAGATACAAGAATTCCACTTTTAGTAATGTTAAATGATATTGGTTTGTTGTTGTAAGCATGGGACATTCTCCAACCAGTAAAAAACAAATAAGTTAAAAAACAAATAAATTAAGTTATTAAGGATTTAGTTACATATTTAAATAATTAAGAAGTTTACATAGAAAATAAAATGATTTAAATGACGATTACAAAAAACTTTGAACAAAAATATTTAAAACAAATAGTGACAATTGAACAATTTAAATTGAGCGCCTACTATGAATAAATGTAACACCCTCTAGGCTGCAATTGACAAAGGCGCGTGTTGTATTAAACACTAAAAGCACGGGGCAACTTGGAACGGAAAAATACGAAATTCCAGGAATTCACTAATGCAAGCTAGGCAAAACAGTGGAGCGTTCCGTTCCAACGGAGATTCAGGAATTCCAGCTTAGCGTTCCTAGCTGGGAAGACGCATCTTTGGATCGCTCTGTACAAAAACTATCATGGAGCGTTTTAAAAGTAAAGAATAACTAGAGATTGTTGCATAGTGAAGTGGTTATAAAAAGGTGTTACATTCAATAATTTATTTCGAGAGTATCATGTGAGTAAAAATCCTTTAACCAATGTATTTTTATAAGATGTGTGTTTGAACTTTGGACAGCGAACCAAATCTATATTATGTAAACCTCATGTGCAAAATTTGAAAATTTTTTAATAATAATAATATGATGTTTTGTCTAGTATTTAAGTAATTGAATGTCAACTGAGATTCTTTTGTAAAATTTTAAGACAATGCAAGTTCTGGTGCATAAAAGAAAGATATCAAAATTTTAATGATGAGTGAGTAAACTTTCATTGAGTATATCCTTCCATTCACGTGTCACAGCAGTCTGCCTGGTGAGTACAGATTAGAGCCGCCTGAACCTTGATATTCTTTCTTTCAATTATAGCTAATATTTCAAAATCATTCAAAACTTATAAATTAAATAATTAAATCTTACAAAATAGTGCCCCGAACATAGGTTTTGCACCGAGTACATCTTACAAAATGACGCTCGAACAGATTTTCATATAATTGACAATTAATACTTGATAAAAACCACATAAATTAAATTAACACATCTTACATTGTTTAGACTAAAGAATGTCCAGAGCTCCGCGACGGGGAAGTGTACAGTCCTCCACCGACTGCGACAGCACACGATAGCTTTACAACTCCTTCAGCTAGAGTACCTTTGCAGAACCAACCTTATTTACTTAATGAAACTCCGTATCTTAAAAACTTGAAGGCCGCCTTGGAAGAAGCTACTTCAAGACCTATAACTTATCATAACAGGCAGAGACATCTATTGATGATTGCTTGTGTTGAACAAATGGCTTTACCATTTATAATAGTAAGTATTATTATGGAATTTAGTTGTTAAGAAATTGAGTTAATAATTTCCAAATATAGTAGTATCTTAGCGAGGGAACCCTACTGAATCAACGCCAGTTTTAATGCAGTTTAGGTGACATTTCTTTTTTTCTTTCCTATCTGGTCTCTCTTTACTAACTCTTGTTCTTTTCTGATTCCGACACATTCGAGAAAATTTTTGCTTTTAAACGACAATAAAAATAAAAATTTGAATCTAGTCCGACCGATGTAGGACTGAAGATATCAGATTATCAGACGTTATGTGGTGTTATCAAGGATGTCAATGCTAAATAGACTTTGAGGGACAAATATAAAATCAATTTTTCATACACACCTTTGTTTTATTTAATTAGAGTAATGAATAGAATAAGATGTCCGGTACATGACTCAATAATACAGTATTATATTTTGGTTTAAAAAAAAAAATTCAATTAAAAAAAACATGGTAATTATATAGCAGAGTAGCCTCACTTCAAAATAAATTTTTATGGGTTTTATTCGTCAAATAAATGTACTTTTAAAAGGACACCAGGCCGATAAAACTAAAGACAAATAATTATTCTGGGTTTCTATGATTTGTACTTTTAAAAGTACATCAGGCTATTAGGCCTATAAACTAGTTCACCTCTGGGTCTTAGGAGGTTAAGGTGGCGCCGTATTTTCCTTGTTTTATTTTTTTATCCTTTACTACATACCTTACTTCATAAGAATAAATAATGTTTTCTTTGCTGTAAATATGTAGGGCTGTATTATTATATGTCATGAAAGGTTTGGCTAGGTTGCTATATATATATAAAATCACCTGGCCAAACCTTCCGTACGTTTATTGAAGTGAATGTCATGAGTATGAAAGATAACACAGAGTTAATTTTTTCATGAAAAAACAACTTGTGTTATGTAATTATATTTTGTAATCATCTTTCCGACACTTTTTTTTCGATAATAAAATATTTTTCCAACATTTATTTAACGAATAAAACCCATAAAAATTGATTTTGAAGTGAGGCTACTCTGCTATATAATTACCAAATACACATTTGTAAATTTTAACTACACAATATTCTTTAAAATAATCATCAAGAGGATTTTGGGTTTTTGTTTTGAAAAATTCAACTATTCTTCAACGTAAGGATGTTTTCCATTCCGAACCCCTTTTTTCAGTTCAAGGCAGTAGAATGGATACAGCCGACAGAGCCTCAAACAGTTGAGAATGAATGAAAGTGTATGCGCCACAGCCTCTTCAATCGTGTCATCGCTATTGTCTAGATCGTCATCACTCTGCATCATTTCATTGATTATGTCGATTATCAACAATATGCATCGATGAAGGTTTTATTAAACATGTCAGTCTGTCAAATATCAGTCTATTAAGGTTCAAATGTATCCAGATACAGCCGACAGAGCCTCAAACAGTTGAGAATGAACGAAAGTGTATGCGCCACAGCCTCTTCAATCGTGTCATCGCTATTGTCTGGATCGTCATCACTCTGCATCATTTCATTGATTATGTCGATTATCAACAATATGCATCGATGAAGGTTTTATTAAACATGTCAGTCTGTCAAATATCAGTCTATTAAGGTTCAAATGTATCCAGATACAGCCGACAGAGCCTCAAACAGTTGAGAATGAACGAAAGTGTATGCGCCACAGCCTCTTCAATCGTGTCATCGCTATTGTCTGGATCGTCATCACTCTGCATCATTTCATTGATTATGTCGATTATCAACAATATGCATCGATGAAGGTTTTATTAAACATGTCAGTCTGTCAAATATCAGTCTATTAAGGTTCAAATGTATCCAGATACAGCCGACAGAGCCTCAAACAGTTGAGAATGAACGAAAGTGTATGCGCCACAGCCTCTTCAATCGTGTCATCGCTATTGTCTGGATCGTCATCACTCTGCATCATTTCATTGATTATGTCGATTATCAACAATATGCATCGATGAAGGTTTTATTAAACATGTCAGTCTGTCAAATATCAGTCTATTAAGGTTCAAATGTATCCAGATACAGCCGACAGAGCCTCAAACAGTTGAGAATGAACGAAAGTGTATGCGCCACAGCCTCTTCAATCGTGTCATCGCTATTGTCTGGATCGTCATCACTCTGCATCATTTCGTTGATTATGTCGATTATCAACAATATGCATCGATGAAGGCTTTATTAAACATGTCAGTCTGTCAAATATCAGTCTATCAAGGTTCAGATGTATCCGGTTCTGTAGTGAAAAAGATTGAGATACAGTAACTTATATATCTCATGTGATTTACTTGTTAAGTTTTTTTTTCAGAATCTGTGTTCCATTTTCAGAAGTTCACTTGTACGAGGTAGTTAAAACATTAAGTACACATATACACTATTTTGTAATAACTCGAGACAAGTGTACACTGCAACTTTCGAGGAACCACTGCATATGGCATATCAAATGTGTGCACCTATTGCTTGCGTTATTCGAAAAATGTTTGTTTTGTATAGTGTTTATGTTTATATGTCCGAGTGACCTTCTGAAGTTGGAACAAAGATTCCAAAATGCATAACTCAATGTTACAGGTAAGTCACTAAACGTCAGGCTAAACACTAACACTTATATAGTAACACATGACACAAACACTGAGCTTTGAATTAATCTGAATAAACCTCTTCCTCATTGAAATTAAGAATTGTCTGTGGCCACGTTATAGTTATTTAAAATTAAATTGTATACATTTCTATAGGAAGATCCGATGTACAAAATGAATTTCTTAGTGCAAACATTGTGATTGATGCTGAATTAAATGTAGCAGCTTTGTAAGTCTAATATTAAGTTTCACCTTTGTTTATTAACATCACTGACAATGTCTATTGTATGTTTTACAATATTTAATGACGATAAAGATATGATAATATATTAGATATTAAGTAATATTTTCTTTATAGATTTGCATTCTGTGCGTGAGCGGCCTGCGTTACATCTACGTGAGCGACTGGGTTGGTTCAGGTACTTTGATAGAGATGGTACTACTAGCACCTATCTCTGTCGCTCTTCCTCTGCTACCCTTACTATTTCCTATTGCATGGATATGTTTGAATGCCTATGGCAACGGACGGATTGCGGCACTACTGAGCACATCATCTGCGTATCAGGTAAATTTAATGGAGAGTTGTTCACTCTCTGGGGCTCGTTATAGTGAGTAAGGGCATGGGAACCCCTAGCTGGATCTACACCTTTTTTCACGTGGTCTTGGGTTAGGTTAGGTTGGGTTAGGTTAGGTTAGGTTAAGTTAGGTTAAGTTAGATTAGGTTAAGTTAGGTTAGGTTAGGTTAGGTTAGAGTTTTTTCTTAACTATTTCTTGTTCTCCTCTAACTTTAATGTTATTAGAGTATTTCAAAACAAAAAAATTAAATCCAGACCTATTGTTAGGTTAGGTTAGAGTTTTTTCTTAACTATTTCTTGTTCTCCTCTAACTTTAATATTATTAGAGTATTTCAAAGCAAAAACTAAATTTATAATCTAAAAAAGGAATCCAGATCTATTGTTAGGTGTGAACAATCAGAACAAAATACAAACTTGATCAGAAAAAACGTTATCAGAACGTACAAAAACACAGGACTACGTTACATAAAGAATGGCATATAACTGACCTTAACAATGGTGTTGAGAGAAAATGGCCTGTTTATCGTGGTGAATATATTGTTCTAGTAATTATTTCTGCTAGGATCTACATAATTAATTTGATTAAATTCTGCCAATCCTAGCATTGTTATATTTTATTATTTTACATTTTTCGGACATCCGTTATCAAGTGACTAAAAACCAAAGGAACATGAAACTAGAAACTAAGCCTATGTGAGAAGTAAAATTAAATAATAATACCACCAACCTTAATATCTAAGTATGCATCTCAGAGCTGGAACTGAGAAGTCAAAAAACACAATCACGGTAAACACACAACTAACGGCAAGTACGTGTTGTTGTATCAAAGATACAGAAACAAGTGACGTGGTCCAGAAGGCGTGACAAACTGTTAGTGGAGTGACCTATTGTTAGTTGTATTAAGCTTCCTAGCACAAGAACGGGTTACAATCCCTTGTGGCGATTTAACAGGTAAAATTTCAGATTGTTTATTAGTAATAGGGATATTATAATCAAATTTTAGTTATTTTTTTAATAGTGGGAGCCATAATGGCCTTACTTCTATACTTGATTGGCTGATAGGATTGTCCGTTAGTTTTATATATGAGGCTTCAATTATTTTATGTTTGTATATGTTACTTTCCCGTTGTATGATTTTTGCCTCTTCCCAATTAAATTTGTGGTTTTCGGACCATATATGTTCTGCAATTTTCGATTTATCGATTAGGCCTAACGGCACATTGTTTTTATGTTCTTTTATTCTAATGTTTAATGGTCTTTTTGTCTCGCCAATATATTTTCTATCACACTCACATTTGATACTGTAAATACAGTTTTTAGTATCTTGCGTGCCAATTTTAGGCTTAGTTTGGACGAGATGTTGCCTAATGGTGTGTAGTGTTTTAAAAGCGGTACAAATTTTATATTTTCTGGCTACGCGTCTAACCTTTTCCGATAATCCTGGCACATAAGGGATTGTCATGTACGCTAGTGGTTTATTTTCATCTTTAAACTCATTATTTTGATTATTTTTCGCTTTTTTACATTTGGAAATAATAGGCTCTTTTACATTCTCAGTTTCAGCTCTGAGATGCATGCTTAGATAATAAGGTTGGTGGTATTCTTATTTAATTTTACTTCTCACATAGGCTTAGTTTCTAGTTTCATGTTTCTATAGTTTTTAGTCACTTGATAACGGGAATTGATTCTTATTACCGAAACGTCGTGTTTTGAATTTTTAACACACAAATGATATCAAATATCCGAAAAATGTATAATAATAAAATTGAACTTCCATCATTAACAAATAACTTCAAACAGAGAATTGTCATATTATTTATATTTGTTGACGTGTTTTGGAGTTCGGTACTCTCGAATATGGAGGAATTTTGAAACATGTCGACAAATATAAATAATAATATAATGATAGGATTGGGAAAAGATTGTACCCAAACTAACTTTATGTCTCTTTCAAAAGTTTTGTGCGAGATTGGATTTCGACTCTGGATTCAAGTGGCAAAATTTCAGCCTTATTTAAGAATTTTTATTTCCGATTTTTAATTCAGTTTTAGTAACATAATGGCCTTATTTCTGAATCAGTTTCGCTGATAGTTTTATTTATAAAGCTTCATTTAGTTTTAGTTTTTTTATTTATGAAGCTTCATTTAGTTTTAGTTTATGTACGTTTTTCCTAGTATATTATTTTTGCCTCTTCCCAATTAAATTTGTGATTTCAGACTAAATATTTTCTTCTATTTTTTATTTATCGAGCTCAATTCCGTGTTCTTTTTTTTGTTCACTAATTTATATATTCATAACTCTTTTTCTTTCGCCAATATACTACCACCATTGTCTGATAAGCTATATGATATGGGGCTACAATTACTTTTTGTTTATATGTATGCATATGTACTTTCCAACATGGCACTATATTGGTGTTTTCTTTGCTACTTTATATTTATCACTTAATAACGGGAGTTGATTTATACCTCCAAAACGTTTTCATGTACAGAAATAATGACAAATGTCCGATTAAATCATATTAATAATATGCACAATCCATCATTGTCAAATAACTTGACTGTATTGTTTTTGTTTTAGAACATAGTGGATGATCCATTTGACGACGCAGATTTAGGAGAGAAGAAAGTAATGGTGGTGGACCTAAAATGGTGTCAAGTTAAGAGATTCTTTGTCAAAGTTTTGTTTGGCCGCCATCCTGACTTGTCCAGGTCTGCCAACATTCTGCACGTCCTTGGCTCTGTTTCAGTGAGTTATACAATTAACATTTTCATTAAACACTAGGTTCTCGTTTCAAAGAGTAGACCGTACAGAATGTTCTTGTTATTTCTATGCACCAACAATAATAATACAGTTAAACCTTTTTAATTTATGCCTAGGATATACAATCTCTCGGAAGTTGAAGATAGTTATCCAGCGGATAATTTAAACCTACTGACAAATCCAGCCGACAAGAATAATCCATTCTATGATGATTTTTTTATCCTGCCATTAACTATGCTTAGAAAGAGCACGAGAGGAGGTGGAGGAATATATGAGGATGAGTGAGCTTTCATTTCTTGTCCTCTCTAAGCAAGTTGAAAACTAAGATAGCATCATCACAGGGGACAATAGTGTGCCCATGTAGAATCCTATTGAAACTCAGAAAAATTCAATTGAAAATTGCTATTTTAAAACAGTTTTCTGTTCATATCTCATGTGTTATTCACTTGTAACCCACTAAATTAGTTAAAAATATGCAGATTTCAATTCCTCATGTAACGGTACCAAACCCCACCTCTATACGATGACAAATAGCGAAGTTATTGTCAAAAATGTACTTTAAAACTTTAGGTATCACGATTAGAGGATTTAGTTGTACGACAGGACTGGGTAAGTACCAGAATGGCGCCCATCGAGTTGTTCCTATTTTTCTAGCCTAAAGTACAACCTGAATATTTAAATCACTTACACTTACCTGTCCTCCTAAAAAAAAAAGTGAATTCGTGTAGTTACGAGATCTGGCAGGATGTAGTTAGCAACATGAGTTTAGCGAGTGGAAGCTCCTTCACATATGGATAGCTTTGAGGTCTGGTATGGTCAAGACATTGACACGAGTGAAGCAAATAACACGAGGGACGGCTTAACACTTTGAAGCCTAAGCCCGAGTATAGGTCGGGCAGTGCAACAGCGCTCGCCGCCGAAGCCTGAGTATACATCAGGCTGCGCTAAATAATTCTATACGATCGCGATGTCGGCATATAATCGGGTTTCGGCACTTTTGCTTAGCTAATTGGTTATTTATCTTTGCATGTCTTTGATTTTCGAATAGTCTGTGCTGTTGATATGGACTAAATATAAATATTATAAAGCTGATGCTAGGCAACGTAACACGTCTACGAGGAACGTAGCAGATATCTGTTTAGTTCAAAGTTAGTGACTGAGTAATCAAGATTCGTTATGTTTGTTTGTTGTTTTTCTTGAATACTAAATACTTTTTGAGTTAATGTGGTGCTCAGAATGTTCAGTATCCCTTTGTGTACCTGAATGTTTCAAACTGTATCATACAAAGGCCAATTATGTTTAGTGAAGTGCTGTGTAGCTATTTTTGTTTATGTGTGTATTTTACCCTTTTTCAAGACTAAGGAGTGTTGACTATGAGTAAAATATCTATTTACATGCATATATATTTAAAAAGGTAATTTCTTTAGGTTTAAAATGATATATAATAAGTCATATATGATAAATATAACAAATACCACAATTTTTTAAAAACATGTCCAAAACCCCCAGGCACAGTAGGAAAGCAGCGCGTTAGAGAGTTAGGCTACAAAGTGTTAATATGTTCACATCTAGCTAACATCGAGAAAGTAATGATATATAGAGTTACAATTTTCAGAAGACGTGCTTAACAACTGTTTTAATCAAACTTATTTTATATGTATATTAGGTACTGATCTTCAATTGTGCTATATGTAGACAATCTATTGTGTTACACATTGTATGATGGGGTTGGGTAAGTACCATGAACTTGTCTTAATCGGGGAAGGAGAAGTTATCTTCGCAGTGCTCGACATTGTAAGTTCAAGATGAAAATTGTTTATCATATAGAAGTTTAGATTTTGTATGGATAGTAGATTACAGGCTTACCTGTTAGGACCACTCTCCAAGGTCTCCTATGCATACAAAATCTAAACTAATAGGATATGTGCCCTGTATTCAACTCTCATCAAATAGAAGGGTAATTGTATTGACTTTTCCCACTGAATGTTACAGGCACTCTGCTGTGTTGATAAGAAAGGAATCTTATCGTGGCCAAATCCGACAGCTGAAAAAGTGTTTTTCCTTCGTAATGCTCAAGATCCCACTCCTTCCCCAAGGTTTGTATCTTGTTCTAAGGCACATAGAAATAAAACTCTTGATGGGACAGAAAATTGTCAGGAGTGTGCGAGAATTATTTATTTTCATTTTAAGAACAATAACGTTTTGAACACAAATTAAATTATCAAGAATGAGAGTTGTGTTCTCTCAAGCTTTTATTTAAAGTCTTACAATAATATATTTTATTTTGGTTCATATTATATTTAAATTTGTATTATATAATGAATTCTAATATGTACGTATATGGGAAGGTCAATATTTGGATAGCTCCCTCTTTTTTGGAAGATTCCATTTGGCTTCGGCCCCGCAAAAATGACCCAATGATCAAAAAGTATTGTAAATTGACCGTTTTATAAACTAAACTAGTCTTTTCCTGTTAAGAATTTTAACAGTTTTGAGAAACTTCATTTGTGTCTGTCATCGGAATTTTTTCGTAGACCAGTGAAGTTTCTTTCATTATATGTTTTTTGTTTAAAAATTTTTTTAAAGTCTTTACACAAGTTATCTTTTATATTTACAATTCATTAAAAAATATAAAGCATAGTCTAATTACAACTAACCTGTCTTGGTGTCCTAATAAGATATTGGTTGTTATCAATCTGCAAAGTCATATGTTTACAACTCCGAAGTCGTAGTGCGCTTTTTGAGTTGCTAAGGATACATATTTTTGTCTTATCTACTTCCGCAATACGAGTAACAGCTATACTAATAGCCAGAAGCTATATGTGTGCTGAAGGTATAAAATATCCTTCACCAGTTTCTTATACAGAGTATCCCGCACTAAACATAGAATGACAGTGAGCCATTAGTGAAGATTCAGTAACAGTCTGTGTTGAGTATGTTGATGGTCAGACTGCCAGGTACAGTCAATGTTGGCTAATTTACTAAGTTTTCCCTTTCAACTGGCTTTGGGTTCTGCAACTTGCTAAGCAACCTTCCAATTAGGAGATGTCTTCAATCTCCTACCTCTGGATCATACCATTTCCGATTGGTCCAAACAAAGTGATGTAATAAGCTAATGACTTTTCCAAAACTGTGTAGAAAAACTAACGCCAAGCTTCACGTTGCTCTCACGGCATATAAATTTATCTACAACGGAACGTGTATTGGTTCGCTGATTGAAGCACATTACGATATTCTCGCTCGCTTAACTATCACAACGATAGTCCACAATGCTTCCAAGTTATCACAATGATGGACAAATACGTTAAGTTGGTGCTCAACTTTTATTAAACTTTATTCTTTCAAAATATTAGTATAATGCATTATTAATTCGGCTGTGTAACTGTGTTAAAGTTATGTATTTTATAAAAATAAAACTGAATCCAACGTCTCATTCAATCCAATAAAATTGAACTATACAACAGCGAATCAATTATGTGTAAATATGAAGATCTGTGATTTGAGCGCAAATTTGTGCAACTATTTGCCAATTAGGGCGTGTGAACTTGCTGCTTCAGTTCGTTTTACTATCAGAACTACTGTTCTACCTACAGAAGATTCATCATAAGGTGTGGAACATTTTATTTACAGAAATTTATAATTTGCTCATGGATGTCTCATTTTATTATGTTCATCTTTTTTGTTTATTCTTAATTGATTCCATGATTTACAATTATTGTTAATTGTTGATATACTAAATGCCCTAACTTATTGGTCCTCCAATCTTACATTCAAATTATGCATTTGGTTATTAAAGTCTAGATCAACCATTGACAATTTGTTTAGTCTATAAATTATATTGTATAGTTTCAAGGGTGGCTGTTCTTTATACTTCAGGGTTATCTCTCTTGGATATATTGATTACAAAGTAACAGGAGCGTGAAAGTTCCAAGGGGGAATGCAATCCATGAACGGGATCACCTCTGGAGTTATATCAGGGAGGGCTACTTTGAATAAAAATGTTCGCTAGGAATAACAATGTATGTGAAGAGGATTCTGGGTTAGAGTGGCAAGATTTAATATGGATAAAGTTGCTCTTCAATGTCCTATATTATTGTAGTATTAAAAATATTAATAATAGGTGTACAGGTAACAAAATATCAAAATTACAAATGTCAGTTTAGAACGGAATAATATTTAATTAAAAAATGTTATAATTAATTTTTTTAATTATAAATGTTTCATTGTAAATTCGTCTTGTTTTATTATTTTGTATTTTCGAACGTTGTGCAGCTCATTTGTCAATGTTTAGTTTAGATGTCTTGAATGATATACTCAAGAAGTATGAATAGGAAAAATAAGAATTACCCGAACCAGAAAAACAAGAAGTAAAACTAGGTTTATAATAAATCATCATCTCTAGTTTAGCTCTAAGCCTCTAACGATGATGACTATATCATCCAAATGTACTAAGGGTATTATAATGAACATACTAGATTTATTATAATATTAATTTCTTGTTTTTGTGATTCGGGGAATCCTTGTTTTTCTTATTGCCATAGTGTTCCTTGGACATTTGATCGCAAAGTATGAATCGATAGGTCATATTAACAGCAATGTCATTCGCGTGTTGAGAGGAAACGACATGTCTAGTTGGCGGCACTGTTGGAATGTTGTGCATTTTTACCAATCGTGAAATGTAGGTTCATACGTCGACTCAACACAAACAACTGCCAAAAGTGGTTACACTGGTATTTTTCAATATGCTCTAGTTCCAAAAGGGTTTAACGCTAACAACGACCCAGTTTTCACATACTTGTAATTGGTTTCCTAGATGGTAAATATAGTATTTTTGTTTTAGTGAGATGAGTTTGGATCATCACAGCGAATTCGGTGATGTTTTTGAAATCCCCGGTGATAAAGTGGACAATCATTTGAACCAACAGACTCTTTCTCATCATCAACACTTGGGTAAATTTAATAGACTGGTCATTTAATAAAAAAAATTTGTTCTTAATTGTAATAATTAGACTTGGACCTACTGTAATTCAATACTACTTTCTAAATACAAAAACATTCTCGCACATTTATCCACAAAACAATCATGGTACTCATTTAGCGGCGTCGTACAATGTAATACAAGCAGATCCTCTAAATTTACGGTAATGACCAATAGTTGGTTTCTTGGACTTTGAACGGTTCAAGCACAATTGACAAAAACAAAAGTGAACCTAGACTTCTATCATTAAAAGTTTGATTTTTAATCAAATACGATTTACGATGAGAATATGTTTACGATAAGCAAAACTAGTTTAAGCATTTTCTTAAATATATATATATATTTTCAAAGACTGCATCTATTGTTTATTTCCATTTTTTTTATTGATAACCACCGAGATTTTTTTTGTTTGTTATAATTAATTTTTATTTGGTTTTGAGGATGAGTGTGTGCATGACGAGACTGCAGATCACCTGCTCGTAATCTTTGGATATGTGGAGAAAGGCTTAACATTCCCCAAGACAACCTGATAGGAAAGATCCTCAAGTTCGCAGAGCTTGTGGATCTATACGATGATGACTTGGCGACGCGCATCATCTTCCAGAAGCGCAATAAGCTTTAATAGCTGAAGTGCCTTGGGTAACAAGGACCGCCCGAAGTGAATTGAATTGAATTGGGGATGAGTGAGTAAGAAAGTTTGTGCAATATTTATTTGAGTGTTTATTCTATACTCTAAGCTATCTTTTTTTAACTTAGCTTAGATCTAAAATAAAGAGTTAAGCAATTTTTTTTCATTTTTTTTTTCCTTTTTTTTTTTTCATTTGAATGTTATCATTGTCTACAAACTTTCAAAAGAGTACAGGGTATCATTTACCAAGTACAGGGTAAATTTAGTAAACGTCAAAAATTTGCACCCCTTTTTTTATTGACTGATCGTCCTGTTTTATAGAAACCGATAAAATTTTTCGACATCGCGCCTGTATGTAAACATGATATTGGCCACAAAAATTTTAAAAGGAACATGAAATTCGGTATAGGGGACAATAATTGTGTGTTCACATAGAACCTTATTAAAATTCCGAAAAATTTAATTAAAAATGGCAGCTATTTTAAACAGTTTTTTTGTTCATATCTTTTGTGTTATTCAAGTTATAACACACTAAATTAGTTAAAAACTTGCGATTTTCAGTTCTACAACAACTCTCTACGACGACAAATAGCGAAGTTATTGAAAAATGTATTTTCAAACTCTGAGCTCTCAAGGAAATATGATATTCATATAGTATAAGATCCAGTAGGGCCGAGTCACCGACATGAATCTAATGAGTGGCGCTCCATAATATATACACAGTTTCAATGACTATAATCAATATACTAACAAAAGCGAACAAGTGTAGGGACTAGCTGATGTGAAGAAAGTCGTTATTACACAGTTACGAGTTTCAGAAAATGTATGTAACAACTGTTTTAAACAAACTTATCCTACTGGTTAAGACCTTTTGATCTACCAATAGACTTTAACATTTCCTGCAAGGCTCAGGCGACCAATTTACATTTAGACGATCTGCTTGTTTTACATCAATCAATCAATTTTTTATTTGTTGTAGACAAATAACAGTGGTATAACAAACGTTACGTTTAATGGTTACATTTTACGATTAACATTGCAATAATTGGATTAGATTTTATATGGACAGGAGACAGGCTCACCTTGGAAAGTATTGGTTCCTGGTATTACCTAATGGTATACAAGTAAGAAAACGCAGAAAAACATTAAAGTTCTGAAATATTTTGTAAACACTGTTCACTTTCTCTATCAATAGAAAGTATATAAAAAAAAAATGACTGAATTGTTTTAATCTGAGTTGGATTTGTGCCAGTGTTGAACCACAGACTTTTTAAAATTTTTATAATTTTTTATAAATACCAAGGACCAATACTTTCCAAGGTAAGCCTTTCTCCTGTCCATGTAAAATCTAATCTAATAGGCTATGTGTCCTATTAAACTCTAACATACATTGCAATAATTGATATTTAAAAATGTAACACACAGCAAATAAAATTGAAAAGGTGGTAAATTAAAATCAATTGCATATAAATAGAAAACTAATAAAAATTGCAATCACTCAGATTGCAGACAACTTTGTATAAAAAACCTCTTTACAGTAGAACCCCTGTAATCCGCCCTCGATTGGTCCGTTATTCCGGTTAATCCGGCCGTGCTCGAGCTCGCAATATTGTGCCGACTTGTCGATGACTCACGGCCCGTCTGGCACCATTCTTTCCGGTTTGTTATCGCTTTGCCGCTTCAGTGCTGTGTCATCCCGCTTCAGTGCTGTGTCATCTCTCGTGTTGTTTCTATTGATTTGCTATAGTACTTGCAAAGTTTATATATAGACTTTTAAAAGTTTATATATCACTTATTTCACTTAAAAAAATCTCTTTATATAATATGTAATAAATATTGACTTTTTTCGGATAATCCGACCTTTTTTGCGCTCCGACCATGCCCCCAGTCCCGAAGGTGACGGGTTAGAGGGGTTCTACTGTATCTCCGTTTTAAATTGAGAACCCTTTAATGACATTAATTCTCCAGGCCTATTAAACAGTATCACAGCTCTATTAAAGGTTTCCTTATCTAAAATTTTCAGATTTACCTTTGTTATATGAAAAATTCCTCTTGTAATATACCTGTGAATTTGGCAATTTAAATTTTTTTTTTATAGAGGTTTGGACTGTAAACAAAATTACTTCACGAACAGTGAGAAAGTGGTAAATGCTCTGCCATTTTCTCAATAAAACGACTTTTGTTGAGCCTACAACCTTTCATGGGAACATTGTATGATGGGGCTGGGTAAGTACCATGATATCACCTGTCAAAATTGAAATTGAGCCCGGTTATTTTCTCTTTACCAGATCTACCAAGTCAGACCGTAGCCGAAGTATTGGATTTGACGCACGACCGAAGTTGTCCATTTAGACTTCAGTTTGACGACACTGCGTGGAAGCAACACTTGTTGTCTTTGAAACCGTTGGGATTGGCTATTCTACTTAACACTTGCAACATGGACACGCAGGATCACTACACGCAGTTCTGTTCTCACGTTACCTGTGAAGCTTTGTATAATGAAGACTTGGTACCCGTAACAAACAGAAGGTATTATCTTTTGCCTCTTATACGTTATTTAACGATTTTATAAACGTTCTTTGTTTTGTTACAATATGTGATAAAGATTTTATTAACACATATTTTCTAGATTTTGTAATTTGTGATAATTTACATTTGCTTGCATAAATTAACCCAGAGTTTCTCAAAGTGGGGTCCGCGGACCCCTGGGGGTCCGCGAGCTTGTATCAGGGGGTCCGCGGTGCTAGCCTGCTAAAAAGTAGAAAATAAGTTAAATTCAACCACAACATGTAGCTGGAGTAGATAAATAGCATAGATATATAACTACAATTAGTTAGTTGGCAGTGAGGACAGTTTGTAGCAGTGACTTTCACTCTTTCAGTTGACACACTGTAGGGAGCGTAGGGCTGTACAGATTGAGCGCTGAGAGGGAAGGGGGGTGCGCATTGCGCATGCGCGTCTTGGCAACCAAACAAAACATCAACAGTGCTTCTTAACCTCAAAAATACTCTCGCATAATATAAAAATATTGTCACTCTATGTTTCTTTGACTCGTTGCCGTGGTAAATACATTGCAGTGTAGTGTTGCGAAGGTTTTTTTTCTTTAGTACATTAGTTCCGTTTATGTATTACATTGTGTTTAGTGAAAACGTCAAGTAATCAGTAATGGATCGTTGGTTAAAAACAGGCACAGTTAAACGTACGAATGAAGAGGCAATGCCTGACGGGAGCCCTCCTGACCTTGCTACTCCGTCGTGTTCAAAATTCAGTGCCAGTGTAAGCAAAGCTAAAAAGCGCAAGTATTGTGATGAATATTAAAATTTTGGATTTGTTCAGGCTGGTACAGACAGTGAACAAGAACAAAAACCGCAATGTGTAGTGTGCTTTGAAATTCTGTCTAATGAATCTATGAAACCTGCTAAGCTGCGTAGGCATTTAGAAACAAAGCACTACGAGTTGTTGGGTAAGTCTATAGAATTCTTTAAAATAGAAAGCAATAAGTTGAAAAAATCCAAAACTCAAATTGAAAAAATTGCAACAGGCACTGCAAATGAAAAGGCGACCATGGCATCATACGCCGTTTCCTTGTTGATTGCTAAATTGGGAAAGCCTTTTAACATCGGAGAAGAGCTAATTATGCCTGCTGCCAAAACTATGTGCAGCACAATGCTGGGTGATTTTGCGGCCAAAGAAATGGGTTCGATTTCTTTATCCAATGACTCAGTTAAAAGAAGGATCGATGATATGTCAGATAACATGCATTTTCAATTAGTTACACGTTTGAAAACCACCAAAATGTATGCGTTACAATTAGAGGAGAGTACAGATTTAACTGACAAATCTCACTTGTTAGCTTTTGTTCGTTACGAATACGAAAAACGTGTCTTTGAAGACCTGTTGTTTTGTAAAGAGGTTCTTCATAACAACTCAAATGATGTGTTCGAAGCCCTTGATTATTTTGTTAAGGAACATGAACTAGATTGGAATAAGTGTGTCGGATTGGCTACTGACGGAGCTGGAGCAATGGCTGGTTATAAAACGGGATTGATGGCTCGAGTGATGCGAGTTGCTCCAAATGTCAAATGGACTCACTGCTCAATACATCGGGAGGCACTAGCAGTAAAAAAAATGTCACTAGAATTGAAAACTGTATTTGATGAACTTATTAAAATTGCTAACTACATAAAGTCACGACCCTTGAACTCGCGCTTATTTACCTTGCTTTGTCAGGAAATGGGAAGTGACCACGAACAGCTGTTTTTACACACAGAGGTGCGCTGGCTTTCTCGAGGAAACGTTCTCACGCGTTTTTTCGAACTTGCTGATGAAGTGAGATTATTTTTCTTGGAAACAAAACATGAAAAATTTACTCTACGAGAAAAGCTTAATGACTTCTCTTGGCTCTACAAAATTGCGTATTTGGCTGAAATATTTACCCATTTGAATGCTTTAAACTTGAAGCTACAAGGAGCTGATATCAAAGTATTCCTTGTAGAAGAAAAAATCGAAGCAATGATTGAAAAGCTGAAACTGTGGGCAGGTCGAGTTGCAAAAAAGTCCTACACTGCCTTGCCTGTTTTACAACTTTTTCGAACGACATCTGAAGAAAGTCTTCCCTCTGAAGTCCAAGACATAATTGTTGAACACATGATAGATTTGTCAAATGCATTGAGAAAGTACTTCCCTGAACCAGATACCAATAATGACTGGATGAGATACCCCTTTAAAAAAAGAGATATTGCTAGTCTTTCAAGCCTCTCTGAAGGTAAGCAAGATGAATTAGTAGAGTTATCTTGCAGTGGGACTTGTAAAGTTATCTACAAAGAAGAAAATGATTTATGTCATTTTTGGTTTCTTGTTCAGTCTGAATTCAAAGATTTAGCTAACGAAGCACTCAAACATCTTGTCCCTTTTTGTACAACTTATTTGTGTGAGCAAACATTTTCTACACTTTGTAACATAAAAAGTGTTAAAAGAAATCGACTTAAGAATATTGAACCAGCATTGAGGTTGAAGATTTCAACAATTCTCCCCAACACCTTGGATATTATCAAATCGAAGAAACAACTTCATTCGTCCCATTGATTTATCTGTGAAAACTCAAGAGACGATGACACAATGATTTGTGAAAGGAGACTTGATAAATATTATTTAAAAATATTATAGATAACTATGTTCATAAGTTACTAGCCTATGTTTTACTTTCTTACTTTTTGTGTAATTAAACACGTTTGAGCATTTCCGTTTTGTCATTTAAAATCCTAATACGTCTTTGTTGTACAACTCATATGAAGAATGATATCAGCACTTAAACGAGGCTAACAATGTTTTGTTCACAAACACCAATAAGTTCGTTCTTACTAGTAAACCTTTAATAACATTTGTAAGAACATTTGGAATTTGATAACATTTATTCCTAGGTATTGATTTTTAAATTAATTTTGACTAACACAGCCCAAAATAATAGTGTTAAGTAATGAAATAGAAATAGACAGTAGTTCTAAAACATATATAGAAAACTGAATAAATATATAGAATTCTTGGTAAGTACATATTAGGAAATAAGATTGAAATGTATCATATAAATTGGGGGGGTCCGCAAAGTTGGCAAGTTTTCAGGTGGGGGTCCGTGGTGGCCTGGACTTTGAGAACCTCTGAATTAACCTATTTATTTAAGTGGACGAATATAATCATAGTAGCCAAGATAGGTACAATTAGGAAATAGCTTGTAGTCGAAATATTTTTAAATTGCGGCAATTTTTATTGTTAAAATTTTTAATGGTACACGTTAGTAATGATTGTATGAACAATAATATTGTGAAGCTTTTGAACTGAAGATGGCAATTATATTAAAACAACTGTTCGGTGTGAAAGTTGTGATTCCGCCGGGTTTGTATGAGCTACGGCTGTGCGCAAAAGTTTTGTTTCAGGTATATAAAGAGCTAGGTACTTTATTGTATTTTATGTAAAAATATTATTTCTGTAATAATTTTCTCCAATAATTTTAGAAAGGAGTAATGGGTAGCACATATATTTATTACAGCTTTGATTTTGAAATATTAAAAAAAGAGGTTTTAAAGGTCCCAACTCATTTGTCCACCTGTAAATTATGGTTTTAAATGTTCTGTAGTTATATTAGTTGATATTTTTTTAAAGGAAATTAGATATATAAAAATGGATTCCACCATTGAACTCTGTGGTGATTATTCACCACTCCAGTTAGTTTTTAGAATTAATTGTTAAAAATGGCTAGCCTAATTTGAGTTTCGCCCAGTGTACTTATATTAATTTTAGCACGCGATCTCATGATCCGGCAATGCATGATAGAGTAGATACACGTACCCCCCAAATCGTACCCCCAAGCCCAACCTTTGCAGAATGGTAGCAGAGCGTGGTTACGATCCACGGACCTCTGGGTTATGGCTTCCACTGCGCCACTCTGCGAAGGGGAGGGGGGAGTGGTGACTAATCAGCACAACTCAGAATAAAAAAGTAATGGTAAAATATGCGTTACACGACCTAAAATAAACCTAATTTCAAGATGGCGGATCTAAGATGTCCACGAAAATTTAAAACTATCAAAACTGGAAATAAATATTGTCTTATAAACATACACCATAAACGAACTTTTTATCTCCAGCCATTAAAATGTTTTTAAATATATTCCATTCTTTATGAACAGTCTGTATAGCTAACTTTGTTTATTCCTCCATGGAATTGATACAATATTATAAGTTTGCTTTTCTTCTAGATTATATCCAAGCCAAAATTAACTAACGAAAATTACAACTCTCTCAAATTCATTAAAGGTCATAATACAGTATAACAAACACGCAGAACACAATTCTCACAAAAAATGTGCCTTAGTATCAGACGTGTTTCAACGACAAGGTCGTCCTCTTCAGTGATACACGAGCTACACCAATCAAACTATAACTGCTTTTATAGTTTGTTATAGTTTGATTGGTGTAGCTCGTGTATCACTGAAGAGGACGACCTTGTCGTTGAAACGCGTCTGATACTTAGGCGTATTTTTTGTGAGAATTGCGTTCTGTGTGTTTGTTATACTGTATAATTTTTCTCATAAGTTAAGCTCAACATTTAATATAAAGGTCATAATAACAAATTCAAAACTGAATGAAAATTAAACAACAAATAAATACCATTTGTTTTAATGCACAATCAACCATTTAACTTTGTATCATATTCACCCGTCACTTATCCACTTCCATTACACCTTCCAATAGTTTTTAAGATATCACACATCCTAATTCTTTAGATTAAGTTTTATAGTTTTAATTTATGTTGTGTACGCAAAAGTGTTGTAAAAATACCCAAGGCAAGAGTTACAGACCCTGAGATTGAGTAGGCTACTCATTTTGTATTTTTTGTAATTGAATAATTTTAAAATAATTTTTGGTTTTAGGTTAGTGTTTAATAGGGCGTAACACTATTTAATTGTATTTATAATTCAATTCTTCAATCTTTAAATCAATTTACATCTTCTTTCTATACTCTTTACTGATTGAGAAAGTGTTTACAAAATATTTTAGAACTTTAATGTTTTTGTGTGTGTTTTCCTATTTGTGTACTACTAGGTAACACCAAGGATCATTTTCCAAGGTAAGCCTGTGTCTCTTATCCATACGAAATCTAAACATATGATAGAAACTAACTGTAAAACGTATAAAACTATAGTAAATCTTAAACTGAACTACAACTTTAATCTCCGTACAACATAATGTTACTTTACATAATACATCTTTATTTTTAATGTGAGAATAACTCTAATCTTGGTCGGTCTTATATTTAGTAAGTTATTATTTTATAAAATTAGTCATTTAAATAACTTATACTACCAACCGTAGGTACTTGGTGAAATATCATTTTATAATAAATAAAACAATTTGTACTTCCAAAAATAAATTTAATGAGCTGAACTTAGTTTTCGCCAGCTACGGCATCATCAAAAGCAGCTTACAGACTAAAGTTAGAAGAATATATAACACAACAGTTCTAGAAAAATTCCGTCAAAAATCCTGTTAGGTTGAGGAGGAAAGATACCATTGGAAGAGCTTTGACATTGGTTTCAAAAGTGGTGAATTACTTAAATCTGAGTGTTGTTTAAAACTAAACTTGAATCATTGATTAATTTATAAATTTATAATGTGTTTAAAATTTTACCCTTACATGTAGAACTGACTCCAATATTATACATGCAATTATTCGGAAAATAATAATTATAACATGAAACCTTAAAAGAAAACGGCAAAACGAAGTAAATAGTATTTAGTCTCATGATTCAAGCTAGTAATTTTGTTTTGTATGATAATCCTACAAACAATTTTCTGGTTGCAATTGAGGTTCGTTTGTGCAGATTTTACAAGGTAGAATGTCTCATGATGGAGTCTTCCTTTTGATACGTTTTCAATTTTTTAATCTTTTTGTTTACTGTTCAATTTGATTTTTTTATGGAGTTATTGTTAAAAATATAAACTAACAATTAAATTACCTTAATGGTTTCCTCCAGGTGACTTCTTTTTTAAAAACACTTACGCGTTTCGAAGCGTGTGCTCCATCTTCAGAGTTCTTTTTCTTTTCACTCGGTTGTGATCGTTACACATTAAAATAACACATAAAATCACACCGACATTACATATATATGTTTATTAATTTATACATCGCTTATCATAACGCGACACTTGCGATGCGCATCACATCGATGTCCTAGGACAACTAACGTCTCGTATTTACTGCATGTTTATTTAAGATTATTATCTTGTTAGTTGTCCTAGGACATCGATGTGATGCGTATCGCAAGTGTCGCGTTATGATAAGCAATGTATAAATTAATAAACATATATATGTAATGTCCGTGTGATTTTATGTGTTATTTTCATGTGTAACGATCTCAACCGAGCGAAAAGAAAAATAACTCTGAAGATGGAGCAGATGCTTTGAAACGCGTAAGTGTTTTTAAAAAAGAAGTCACCTGGCGGAAACCATTAAGGTAATTTAATTGTTAGTTTAAACAATAGTGACTTGGATACTATCAACATGATTCTTAAAAATATAATTTCAAAGCCTAACCTCTCAAGAAAATATGAGATTCAGTGGGGTTATTTCATAGCGAGTGAAGGCTCCCTCACATATACCTACGTTTGAAATCTGTCAGTACCGAGACACTGACACGAGCAAAGCGAGCGAAGATTATTTCATATATATACATCTATAATTGATTCCTTTTCAAGTTCACTCTTATGATATATAAAAATAAAGTTCTCTCCTTCAGTACCACCTTTATAATTAAATCCAGTTGAAAATGTCATGTCCACTAATCTGAGTACAAATTCATCAAAATCCATTGTCAGTGTTAGTCGTAATGAATTGATATAAGAACAAATATATCATTGAGCGGAGATTTTATAAAATTGTTAAAAGTCGAATAAGAGATATTAAGAAACACTGCAACAATCAAGTATTTATATCTACTCTAAACAACTGCATAGTTTATAATTTAATGTTACAACAGTCGGTACATGATGGAATTTCACGATAATGGAAATAATGAGACTATTATTCAATTCCACAAAACAGCTTTAATTGCGACATATGTTTCGCCGTTAGGCATTTTCAAGCAACTAAATTGAAAACAAAACAAGTCTAAAGTAAAAATGTGAGACAAAAGGAAAGGTTAGAGTAAAGGGGTTGAGAAATGACAAAAGAAAGGTCAATGATCTAACCTGTGTGATGGAAGTGGGGGGTGTTTTAGAAAACAAAGGTTACCTAATAGGTCTCAATAGTGGTGATGAGTTAAGATGTATTTGTTCATTTAAGTTGGAAGTATGGTTTTTTAAAATTGATCTATTGATTTCTAAACATTCCAGGTTATTGAGCTTCCTACTTTTTTGTTCCATATGCCGAAGTTTAACGTTTAACTTAGGATCAAAATTATGTCCTGTGTCCAATAAATGATTTGCAAAATTTGAATTAGATTTGCCGAACTTCCAACTGCGCACATGTTCTTTAACTCTATTCTTAACTGACCTTCCGGATTGACCTATGTATTCACAATTGCAATCATTACAAGAAATTTTATACACACCACTATTTTCTAAACTATCTCTCTTATCTTTATTGTTAATAATTAATTTTCCTATATTTTTCTAGAGCAATAAAACGCAGGTTTATAATGATATCTATTAGATATTAAATTTCCAACTTTATAACTAGTGTTTCCCAATGAAATTAACCTTACAATATTTGATGTTTTCTTTTTCATTGTACTTTGAATTATGTAGGGAATCACATAATGTAATTACATAAACGAATCACATTAAAGCTGTTTCGTGGAATTGAATAATCGTCTCATTATTTCCATTAACTGCAGAGTTGACTGAGACGGGAACTTGTGTTATCACTGTGCGCATGTGAGCAGGGTTAAGCGGTTAATACAGGTTAACTCCCATTATAATAGACTACTACCATCATTACTCAAAACTAAATTTGGAGACATACACAGACAACAAAACTCATACGGTTATTTTTTAACTGTTTTTGTGTGTTATCACATATACACTGGTTACATATGTCTGGAATCACGTCACTAACATTGAAAGGGTTAAAGGACACACATTTGAAAGATTTAACAATGACACACTCTGGTGAGTAAAATTTTAAACTATAAAAACTGCATCAAAAGGTTTTCTGGATAATATTATTTATACTTAGAAATAACTATGTTGGTAAATTGATATTTCAGGTATGCATCAAATGCTCTGGAGATGTCTACGTTGATGTCAACAAACAAGTAGGCCTAAATACAATATGATCAGGCAGTGTGATGAGGGGTAGCACTGTATGATTTCTTCTTTTACAGTGATTGTTCTGTTAGTATAAGGATGTGGGCTTTACAAATACTATGATTAGAAAATTCAGGTTATAGTTTAGAATAAAGGTTTTTTTTTTTACGTTTCACATTGGTTGATTATTTTCTGAGTTATTGTTTTATTCAAAATAGGTTATATGCGATTATATTTTGCTTAATGATACCAAACTCATCATTTTAACCCTTAAACGAGTGAACACACTATTTGACATATCCTACACCCAACTGTGAAAAGTGATGGGTTTGTTTATTATAAAACTGTCAGGGGTTTAAGAGACGATATGTTTATTGTATTATCAACGATTTGTTTGGTGCTAGAATACATACTAGATTTTTTTATTGTAACCGTTTCGTGTTTATAAATAACAGAGAACATGGCCATAACACGCTTGTCACACTATCTTATCATTAATCATTATTTCGTCACCTATTTTTCATTTTTTTAGAAAAACAATGTGCCACAAGCTTCTGTTTTTTTGTTTATTTCTTCAGCTAAACAGCTTGGTAATAGTATACTATTTGTCTATAAAAATGGTATGTTTTTTCCTGTTACATGGTTTTCATTTGCACTTGAAGAATGACCTATATAGAATAAAGAACTTTATATGATGACTTATTAGGAATACAACCTAATGAGTCCTCAGGGATCTATTTTGGAACCAGTGCTGTTTGTTTTGAATATAACAGCCTGAACAATCATTTAAGTTACATTGTTGTATGCCAACAGATCACATATTTATGTAACTAATAGGATTAACCCTATTTTTTTCTGACTAGTGGTCTAAAAACTTATCTCGTAAATAGTGAAAATAAAAATATTTACAGGAAGCCTTTATCGGTAAAATTATTTGAGATCATCGTTGATAATAAATTAACACCACAACTGCCTGACTGACTTTGGTTTTTCTGTGGTGCCATTAATTACTAAATGACACTACTGTCATATTTATCTCTGCACTGATTGAAAGCCTAAAATAAAATCTCACAGCTGTAGTGCCATTTGTATTATTTAGACTGCGGAATAAGCTGAATGCTTGTTATAATAGATCGCAATAATTGCGTAGTTTGTGTACGTCATTGTGTTTTATGACCCCTGTCTAAAAATTATATAACTGCTGAACACTATGAATGATTTATTTGAAGAATTACTTTCCATCTTATCAAAACATAGCTGTTAGATGAGAGTAAGATAGGCATGAACACCGCTGTGACTTCATACATTCATAAAAATAGTCATGCCCGTTACAAAATATGTAGTTGGCTATAGCTCCACGGGATATTCACTCTACGCAACCTTTCGTAGTGTGAAAGGCTTTTTTGATGATGGTAATAGGTATTTTGTATACTTTTTCTATATCTTTATTGTCCTTAAATATGTAAAACATACAATAGACATTGTCCGTAATGTTAATAAACAAAGGTGAAACTTAATATAAAGCTGTTACATTTAATTCAGCACCAATCACAATGTTTGCACTAAGGAATTCATTTCTATCATACATCGGACATTCCAATAGATATTTATACAATTATTTTAAAATAACTTTATGGGGATATACAATCCCTTGTGCGACTCGCTCATCTATACAAATTCTAACCTTCCACCAGATGCGCTAAGTTCTAGAAATTTGGCAAACTTATAGACTTTAGGCTGTAACCGATGATAAAACTTCACAAAGTATTATTAACCCTAAAAGCACTATGTAAAAATACTATAGTACGCTCATTTACTGTAAAAAAATAAAAATAATATTTTCTCAATGTTTTTTTTAGATTTAGGTAGTTTTAGTCAAGTAGACAACAGAAATGTTATAAATTTTCATTTAAATAATATGGTAGGCCTACCATAGGCCTACCAATAACCATAGGCCTACGTCTTGGAACTAACCCTACTTCTTGATTTTCTTCATTTTTACTAGAACTATCAACTTCACTTTCACTAATATTGTGTAAAATTGCACTTTCAGCCTCTTCTTGTTCTAGGTTATGAAAGTCAACCGCTCTAGAAAACTATGCGTTTATAAGTCCATTTACAAATTCGTCAAAATCAGGATCGTCTGGATGAACCATTACAGTGTATATCAAATATACACAGTCGATAAGAAAAAGACAAAACTAACAAAATATTTATATTTATTTACTGCCAAAACTCGACATAAATAAACACACAACACTCAACACACCCAACAGACGTCAACAACAAATGCAAGCGAGAGTGAAAACATGGAAACAGCTGACCGTGGTAGCCCGCGTTTATAGGCGCAAAAAGCAGTACGGGAGGAAACGAATACTAGTCTTTGTTGCTAGGCAACCAATAACGATAACAAAATATTTCTAAATAGTCGCCATATTGGTTTAGAAGGTCCAAATAGACAAAAGCGACATTACTATGCACTCTATCGGATATTTTACGATCTACAGTGCAGTAATGGCAGTCGATTGAGCGATCACGCTTATAGGCGCTAGCCGCGTAATGGCAGTGGGCAGTTCCGCGTCTGTAGGCGCTAGCCGCACGGTAAGGGTTAATTTGTAACCACAAAAAAATGAAAATGAAATTTTAATGTCGATGTAGACTTTTTTGGATTTCTATTGTGGCTAAATATTAAGACCTATCAAAAAAAACGGTTCCACCATCTATGAGTTTGTTTCTATGACTTTATTGTATCTCTATCGGGTTATATCTTAGATAGGAGAAAGATTTTTGATTTTAGGTAAATTTTATATATTTTCCACAAATTATTCAATATTTTGACACAGTTATGGGACAGATAGAATCATCAAATTTGGAATGTTTATGGCAGGTGGATGTTCGTGATTTGATGATTATAGATGTCCTTTATTTGTGTCTAAAAGTTGAATGTGTCCAGTGATCCTTATCAAATCTTTTCAAAGTTCGTGAAAAGTCAATGGGGAGTTTGGTGGCGAAACTCCAATGAGCGAAGCTAGTATTATTGTAACCTTATGTTAATAATTAACTTTTGACTGAAGTATGCAATTTTCATGTAAATCGCCTAACAACATTCAAAATAAAAGCTATTATAATTTTTCTTTTTTATAATTCAAATTACATTTCGAAATCTATCCCCAAAAACAAGATAAAATTTGTTACATTTTGCATTTTAGATGGTATATTTGTGGGTTGTAGGGTAGCTGAAATTTGTATATTTTTATTTGTTACACTTTTGAAACAATACAAAATAGTGAATGTTCTAAACAAATACTTAACTTTTCTGAACACTGTGGTATATAATAACATACATTAATCTCTATCCAATTTTTTTTTTTTAATTTTTACAAACCGACAAAATCTCATGGCAACATAGAATACATAGCAGGCAATTCCAAGGTCTTTTTCAGAATCAATTTTGAATTGATTATTTTAGTGAAACAAAAAAAAACCTTATTTTACTTTATACTGCATTTCATAATCATAGATTTATTGAACACATTGTATGTTCAGCTTTTTTCCTTTCAAAGTTGCTTTATTGTTATGACTTTACACACAGTGATGGTGCTTTGTGGCGCTATCTACGACAGCAACAGTAAAACAAGTTTATTGAGTGTAATTGCTTCTTGGCATGTGGAATGAAGGAATGTATACACATTGATTAAGATATATGTTGTTGTTGGTCCTATGACGTCTTGAAAAGTTTTCCATTTAATTTCTGCCGTTCCAGTAAAGTGCAGATGAGCTCCTGGCTGGTCTAGCGGTCAGCACTTCAATCTCCTTGGAGGCTCAAACAATTACGGAGTTGACCCAGCTTCGTGAGATAAAATTGGGAAGTTACAATAAGTTCAATTGTGGTTGAGAAAGCTAGAACTATGGTGATGGAAATTTCAATATGACTGAAAATCCATCTTTTAGACTTACGCTTTTTATAGACAGTTGCACCATGCAGTTTAGTTTAGTAAAATCAAGATAGGTTTGCTTGTCGAAAAATAGTAATGAGTCCGTTATAGTTTAAGGTGATCGGAATCCTTGCTTGAATCGGGTATACTAGTTGGTGGACTCTTTTGAGCAATGCAAACAAGATTTGTTGCGAGATAATCATGTCCAGTCTAAAAAGTTGCTACAGCTTCTTTCCTGGGTCTCTTGCATACTTTCCTATCTTTTCTGTTGTTCTGGTCTTTTCTACAGACTTTTTCGATTTCCTGTGATATTAGTGTGTTGGCAGGCCCAGAGACTTCTCACCTATAAAGACTCCCGGTACTTGCTCAGCCAGCACGTCTACAGGATTCACTGGAACACTATATTATTCTGTGATTTTAAGTATTTCAGGTTTGTCTAATATCATGAAGTCATGATAATTGAAGTTGTTTATTTGAAGTCACTGGATGGCTGCTTGAAAGCCCACGAGAATAACAGGTGTCCAGGAAGGTATTAGGTTGGTAAATTAGTAGTTTTATGCCTAGGTGAATTGCTTCATCATTGAAGTTAGTATTTTTTGCCGCTTACTGGCAGTGTACACTTGTTCCCACCCCAAGTTAGTCGATTTTGGACTCTCAGCCATTCTTTCTTAACCCTGGAATTGGCATTAACTTTTGCCGTAACATGGTGCCGCCTTTCGCGAAACTGCCGAACTACGAGAAATATTTCTGTCTTTTCTGTTCTCTCTATGAAATTCAGGTTAGACAGCTTTGAAAGATTGAAACACGAGCTTTTCAATGGTGTATAATTCATTTCACTACGACTCCATTTACTAGGCTAAAGGTTGAGTTGAAGAAAACAACTTTTTTTTTGTTGAATAGATCTGTAAAATGAGTTTTTGTCGTAACTAATTTATAGATTGAATACTATATAAGTTATAGACATGTGGCGAACTCTGTTGGATAGGTAAAGATTTGTACTAAAAACAGTACAATTCACATTTATTTGAAATAATTTACAGTTCCTGACCTTTACACAAAGTAGGCCGCTTATATTGTAATGCGAGTTGGCGAGTCGCCATTTTTACGAGTAGAACACACCAAACTTTACCAATTAATTAAATATTTTTATAGCGTTTTATGAACTTTTGATTACATGTATATGCATCTACGAAACGTCAGCTTTACAATGGTATAACATTTATTTCGATAGGATGATTTTAAGTAACCCTAATGTCGAGTTGCAATATCAGAGTTTTTTACAGTTGTCTGTCAACCGTTAATGCCTTCTACGGCTCAAATGAGCCGCGTGCCAAAACTAAGGTTAAGATACATTTCATTCAACATTCTAATAGTTTTGAGTTCTACAGGTGCATCCACCTTCAAGATACCATCCAGAAGATTGATTTAGATGACATTCTAAAAGGTTCAGTATCACTAGGAATCATTAGGTCTTGAGTGATGTGCTCTGGTTTGTTAGCTGCATCCAACCAGCTCTCTGGAAAGCGTTCATCTTGAAGAACCTCATCGTCGCTTGTTTTTGTATTTACTGTAACTTGCGAGTTATTTTCACCATTCCAGAAATCAGTCTCAGAGTGTTGGATTGTGTTCTTTCTAGGATATCCAAACTGGTCTCATTCGCTGCGGCCACAACAGTTTGATTATACAAGCTTTAATAATTTGTAATAAAAGACAAAATATATTGTAGTTGTGTTAATATTAAGATTGTTGAACTATGATTAAGCTTACTATGATTGGTTTGTTTTATACTCACTTTGTGTTATGCTAATTTTCACTACTAACAATGATTTATTTTGCTGCATGCAAATGGAACAGCTTATCCAAAAGGTATGTTATAATTTTACGGTTAACTTCATTACACCGAATTTATAGCATGTTTTATTATAGACACTTTTGGAGATTGGGCGTAGCAATATCCTTAATCATAATCTTGAAGGAAATTTGCATGCTTATAAAATTATATTATGTACACCTGAGAGCAATACAGTTTATCAAATTTGTTCAGTATAGCTTCCTCTTCAAAACTATGTAGATTTTAAAATATATAACACCATTACTACTTATGAAGCGTATGGTAAGTTCGGTAATCGCAACAAATTTCGACCTCTGTTTTTTTACTAATCTTCTCGTTTCATGGCTTTAGGAAATAGAAAAAGTACTTTTCGATATGCTGACCAGCCATCATTGCTGTTGTCTAACACAATAGCTATCACAAAAATTAAAATCCTAACATAGAAATTGATCCACAGTTTGCTCTTATCAAAGTATCAAACTTGGAAAATACAAATAAAAAATGGCGACCTTTTTAAACAGTTTTTTGTTTGTATCTCACGTTTAATTAAATTTATAATAGATTAAATTAGATATCAAATATCAGATTTCAATTCTGCATGCAATGGTACCAATCCCACCTCTCTACGATGACAAATAGCGAAGTTATTGCTAAAAATATAATTTAGAATCCTAACCTCTCAAGAAAATGTGAAATTCGTTTGGTTACAATAACTGGCAGGGCTGAATCATTGACATGAACGTAACAAGTGAAGGTTTCTTCACATGTGTACAGCTTTGAGGTATGCTAGGGCCGACGATACAGACACGAACTATGGGAGTGGAGATTGTTTAATCTATACATATCTACAAAGCCCACTAGGGCCTACCTGACATCAAGAAAATAGTGATATACACAGCTACAAGGCTCCGATAAACTGTATAACAACTGTTTTTAACAAACTTACCCTATTGGATAAGACCCTTTGTTTCTACCAAAAAATTTTACATTATTACAAGGCCCAAGACGCTATATTTGTTATTTTATTTCTCAACTCCATGAGCCCCCACCTTTGCTGAATGCTGAAGGAGGGTTGGGGGGTGTTATACTCTGGAACAGTGAAGGTTTCATTAAAATCGGTTTAGTACTTTTGGAGATAATCTCCCACAATCAAAGGAACATTGTTTTTAAAAAATCAGATCTCTAGAAACATATGGTAAAATTGTGACACCAATGGGTAAAAGATATATATTTGTACAATATGGGCATGTAGTGTTTGTCTTTTAAGGATGTACATCAATCTATTTACTGCTTCTTGTATCCACCAGGTGTCTCTGTGAGTTGGCTAAGCAAATTGGTTTTGCTGATAGTGCTCAGAATATCTTCAATCTTGAACAGCAACTTTCAACTTTCAGACACGTTGTAAGTATTTGTTTTATTATTGTTAGTCTTAATTTTGAAACCCGTCCACTATCGTTAACCAAGTCGGTACTCCCTATAGTGTACCCATATGAGTGACGAGTGCAAGGAATATATTGCGCGATATATGTAATCGTTATTACCCTGGTAAAGCTGTTATTGTATTCTGTATAAAATCAAATAAATACATACAGTTAATTTGGAAATCATTATCTTTAACTTTTATTTCTGTTCAAATATAATCACCCAATTAAAAAAAATCTGGGCGTGTGCTTATGACCACACGATAGAAGTGATAACTTGATTTATCAATGTGTATATCTAAATAAATAATAGTAATATTTAAATAAATAAAATAAAATTTCACAGGGAAAAGTGTTTTTGAACTTTTTACTTAAAAAACTATTGTACGTATTATTTATTTCTGAGAGAAATTTATGAATATGTTATTAACTTATACTAATTCATGTCTAAGTCCTTCATATTATTGGAGAAATGCGAGAAGTTACCTTGATGCAAATTAAATTTTTCACTATTAGTAAAATGCAGCACAAATTGTAAACACTTGAAATATTACACTGATCATATACAATCATAAACATGGCTGATGACGACTGGAGCCGAGTATAGACGATTCAGTTCGTCATCGATCCGAGCGCGCTTGATGTCGAGTGGAGCCGAGTAAACCCGATTCAGCGTAACCGACCTGAGCGTGACAGTTCGCTTATGTTCACTCCTCAAGAAAAACGGAAGTTTTTACTTCAAAAATAAGATAAAGACTTATAATTCATTTTGAAATATTTTATCCGAAATAGTGTAGTGTTGGAAAAGAATGTAGATAATTAACCCTCTTAATGCGAGAGTTTTACGATAAGGAAAGCCTGCTGGGGTGCTTTTAGACTTTAGTAACTGTTGCAGGGAGGTGGTTTAGTAATCTCTTGGAACTGTTCATTCAAATATGTATATTTCATTTATAACATGAGGCATTATAAGACTCTACCACTAAAAAGATTTTGAATCTACTAAAAAACTATTTAAAAAATTTAAACCAACGTAATCACAGAACTAACTTATAAAGATATTAGCCGATAAACACACATTCAATTATCTTTCAAAAATTATAAAAATGCTTACAAAATGACTAAACACTCTTTATTTCTAATTTAAATGGAACGATTCATTTTATCTTTTAAAAAATACAACAATAGTACTATAAAATCACGAGAAAAACAATATTAAAAGATAGAAACTTCTCTGTGTTTAGATTTCATTTCAAATTAATTAAATGAACTGAATTCAGGTAGACCGTTTGTAATGATAAAGCTTTTCTGTGTTCTGTGTATTTAGTTTCTTCAAATAACCCCATCTCAAATATAGCCATTACAGATCATTAGCTGACAAACTATTGCCATGCGAGCAATGCTCGTCAAACCGAAATAAAGCGGCCAAAATCATACGAGCGCTACTCAGCAAACTACGTTGAGGGGTTAATCAATTTTAACAGAATCATTGATTCAAAATGTTCACTGCACACAATATTCTTCATATTCTTCATAGACGTATGACAAACCTTTACCTTAACATTTTGAATTGACTTAACCTGTTGAAAGTGATATAAAGCTGCCCAAGAGACAACACAGGGTTGTTGGAAGGTAAAACTCAATGCTGTTCAATGTTTGCCCAGACTCGTGTTGGTAGTACAGACGAAAACTGCTCTTACTGGATATTGTCTTTTTATTGTGAAGGCATTTTTGGTTCACTAGGGTGAAATCAATTTTTGGGAGCAATACTCTTTCATCTTTAGCCTCGCCTGTAATTACCTCTTCCACGGTGTTTTATGGCTGGAAGTTTGTTATTCTAAACTCTTTAATTATTCAAGAGAATGATAATTAATTCAAATTTCACATTTAAAAAAAATTATAAATCCTATAATAATTTTTTTTTTTTTTAATGTTGAAAATCTACCTAGTTGAACTCTAGAAATAGCCATCCAAACAATAAACAATTTTGTAAAAAGTCACCATGTTATTTCTTATGGAGGAAACTATAAAGTCTAATTATTTAAACAGTATAAAAGATGATTCAAATTTTATATTTTTTGATGAATCTACAGTGTAAATGCTACAATTTAATCAAATTTAAATCACCGCCGAAACTCCAGAAATAATTTCTCAAACCTTTTTTAAAAATGTGTAAAAAATCAACATGTTATTTCTTATGAATGAAATTATAAAATTTAATTAATCAAAAAATACAATAGATAATTAAAATTTTGTATCTTTTTGACGAACTACAGCGATAATTCTACAAATAAAAAAACAATCATGAAAATCAGTCTAGTACAACTCTAGAAATATCTTTTCAAAAATTTAAAAGTTGTGTATTATATGGGAGTCCATAAAAACTGTTTATACATTTTTTTGTCATTTTATATAACTTTCCTTTCATAATTAGGTTGAATTAACATTCTTTTATCAAATTCAATAAACACAAGGTCAAATGTGCTTTGTAAAACAGCTGATGTTTAGCTATCACAAATTTGGGGATTGTATATGAACTGATTTACCTTCAACCGATTGCCATTTTACGCTGGATAGTCGTGAGCCTCCTGCATATTGCAAAATTCATACTACGCTGAAAATCATTTTTCTACATGAAAACCCCTCAAGCTTATATCACGAGTACAGGCTTGGCAGTCCTGAGAGGCACCTAGCTGGATCTATACCTTTTTTTTCATATATTGTTGGGTGAGATCCCTCTCTTTCACTTTTCCGATCAGGTCTCTCTTGACCAACTTTTGTTCACTTCCAACCCTGACATTATTAGAGTATTCGAGGGATAGGGATCTTTATTTTATGTTCTTATTTTCCTTTTGTTTATAAGGTGATGATAACCGAAAGCTTTTTCACCTTAACACGTTAGCTGCCATATCGTTTCAATCGGACCGAAACTAAGGTGAATGTACATCCAGCGTTACGGCACGATCGGACCGATAAAGTCACTGACGTAATGTTTTGTTTTGTGGCTCACAGTTCGATAGTGCAGCAACCTATCGGCATATTTTGGTATTCTCTGGATTGGGTAAAGACGTGTGTTAGACGTAGTATATTGTATGCTTTAATAACCGTTACCATGGTTACTCAATATAATAATAAAATCAGTGGATATTTTCACTTTTTTGTCGGCACGATCGGACCGATTAAAAATTTTACAAAAACATTTTGGTTTAGTAATGAATAATTCACAAAGAATACAGTTGTAAAATGAATATATGTATTTATAAAATAAATATTAGACAAATAAAATAGTGAGCTTGCCAACATAAAGAAATGAAATAGCCCGTTTAGATTTTTTTTTTTACACGAAAATTACCCCGGTCCGATCGGACCTAAACGTTATACTACGATTAAAATTAAAGCCCAAAAATTTGCATTTCGGTCCGATCGGTCTCGAAACTATATATGCATAAATGTAAATAAAATTAGTAAATACTATTGCCTTATATTATTTAACATGGATAGATGCAATAATAATAATGGAAAAATAATTTGGTAATCGTGGCACTCCAGGCAAGAATATCGTATTAGACCTCGGCAGCTAACGTGTTAACAAGGAAAAAATTCTCTGAAATATAAAAACAGTGAAATATCAGCTATCAATTGGTATCAATCAATAGTTGAAAAAACATTTTGAAACAAAAATATTAAACTACCTGTTACAGACTTGCCATCATTTGAAAAATTAATTTTTTCTATAAATGATAAATTGTTATTGTTTGTTTAGCAACCAGAGACTGTTCGCCGAGATATTAAGTTTGCCCGTACCTTAGCGTTAGCAACGAAACTAAAATTCCCTTTCCCGCACATGGTAGCAGTCGTTGTGAAGGAGAAAACTAACAGAGGAGCGCTTCAATTGTTTTCCCAAGGAACTGCTGATATTGTTTTGGATTCATGTGTTGAGTTTTGGGACGGAAAAGAGTTATGCACGTTGTCGTCTACTGATAGGTAAGTTGTGTTTAATATATTAGTATATGTTAGGGGCAGGTCAGTAAAATTTAGTCAGTGTTAAACCGTTTCGTAAATGCTGCAACTGGTGAAACCATGATCGGCAAGACTAATAAATAAATAATATCTAGTTTATTTTTAGTTTTCTCAACTTTATGTGGGAGAAGTTTTTATCTAAATATTAACTTCCTACATACTACAATAAGGCCCAGTTACAATATGTAACAACACCTCCGTTAGTGTTAATATATATTTAAATCCAACAACACGAAATTTCAACTTGTTCATGCAAGTTAATTAAGTTTGTAAAACCTAATCTTAAGTAAAAAATAAATTGTTATTTTAATAAGTAATATCTATATCTGAAGGTTGACAGAACTGTGCAAACAGAGACTGTACAAACAGCGATGATAAGCTGTGCAAATAAGGACTGTTATAAGCTTGTTTGAAGTTGAAGTCCAGGAGTGAGTAGTAAGTCAAGACTAAAAGGTTCGGCAAGGTTATCCGCAACATTGTGCGCTATCTAACTTTGTAAGTTTAAAAACTACAAGTACAGTACATGTTGTCGGTCACTGACATTTCTATTTATTAAAATGGTGTTTAGTAAAATACTATGAACTATCTACATGTGCAGTGATTATAAACATTGAAATCTATTGTTAAACTCGATATTACGCTTATATCAAATAGCGAGTAGTTATAACTGTAACCAGCTGTTCCGAGCCTATACGTCATCACTCATACATCTCACCGTCCTTTTCGGGAAGTTCATAAGAGTATGAACAAGAACATTTGTTACTGGTATTTAACTTATCGACGTCCGACATTAAGTTGAGATTTATGTGCTTTATTTAATTGTTTGTACGTAACATTAGTATTTTGTGGATAATAGCCCAAAGAAGCTGTCACTGACAGCGAAATACATATAATGTAAAAAAAACTATATATTTAAAAAGTCAAGGCAATGAATAAACCACTTATAAATTATTAAGCAGAATTTGTGAGATGTTTTAACACAATATGTTTATTAACTCAAACATGTTTCAACGGCAGTGTCACAATCTTTAGTGGCGCATAAGCTACAATCATTAAACTATAACTTCGTTAGATTTTGTATGGACAGGAGACAGGCTTACCTTGGAAAATGGTCCTTGGTATTACCTAATAGTACACATGACGTAAGAAAACACACAGTGTTACCATTTTCCAAGGTAAACCTGTCTCCTGTCCATACAAAATCTAACCAATCTAATAGGCTATGTGCCCTATTAAATTCTAACCTTAAACTATAACTTCAAATCACTTATATACTATTAAATTTATTTTCCAGGAAAAAAGTGCAAGATTTTTACCAACGGACTAGCCTAACAGCATATTGTACTGCTTTTGCTTACCGGCCGTTAACGAGAGGGGTTAACAGTAATTTGACACAAGTTTATTTAGAATTGCCTGCGGACAGTACACATTTGTATGCACCAAACCGATCACCCACACCTTTAACATGGTCTGGCGGCATTCTTGGACACTTTCAATCTACAGGTTGGCAAAACTGGTTTTTATTTTTAGTGTTGAATTTGAATTGATAGTTTGTAGACTTGCTTTGAATTACAATGAAATTTACCAGTTAGCAAAAATGTAGAACAATTTAAGAATGTTGTGTCAACATACATGTTATGGATCTAACCTAAGACTACGCGAGTAAAAAACTGGAGATCCAGCTAGTATCTCTTAGATTGCTTTACGGAGTTGTCAACTTTAGTAAATCTTGTCACAAATAATTAAAACTTGTTGTTGATATTGATTATATCACAATCAGATCAAAGGTTATACGCAGTACATTCCCATACAAAATTTTATTTATTTATTAATTATGAATAATATTAGTGTTTTTATGTTTATACACATAATTAAGAAGAAGTTGATAGGGTCATCATGGTACTTATCTAGCCCATTGTACAATACAAGCAGATCCTCTAAACGTAAAGGCCTAAAGTTTGGTTTCCTGTATATAGTTGGACATTTTAAATTGTATTGGTAGATCAAAGGGTTTTGCCCGTTTTGTTTAAAACAGTTGTTTACACAAGTATTTTGAACTTTATAACTGTGTATATCACGACTTTCTTGATGTCGGCTGTATTAGGATTTGTTTTTTTAAACTGCCTGGGTTTTTTATTTTCAATTTTAATCGAATGGTCCAGTACTCAATTAACCTTTATTAACAAGAATAACTATCTCCTATCTTATCACACTGCTATGATATTCTTATTATTATTCAAGAATGACTAATTGTTGTGACTCACAGATTTGATTCTACGTTATAGTTTAATTATCTGACTCTGAAATGATTACAAGTTATTTAATACACAAAGTTTGCTCACCCTGTTTGCAATTCTTGTGAATGCTCGTCCGAAGTCTCAATTCCCCCAGGTAGCTCTTACTTGTCAAGTCCGTCTGGCTATCTTCAAGAATTCCTCCAGCACCTTTCCTTGTTCAATCTTGGCCCACTGACCACGTTTCCTCCCACCCAAGGGTTTATATATTATTGCAGCATCAATGACGTGTGTCTTGTTTGCAAGGTAAGCAATTTCATCACTTTTCCAGGTCTGTCACAATACTTGTTGTCTTTCTGACTTCTTAAAAAGAACGTAGACTCTATTTCTAACTAAAACTGTCCTAATTCCTAACAGCTAGGTCATAGAGAGCCGTCTAAATGTGTATGCTAAAAAGTCTCCACTTCTTTGCTCGTTCAGTGTCTCAGCCCTGGCGATCCTCCTAGCCTATGTATTTGTTTTTTTTTACTCACCCAGCACTCATTTAACCTCCTTTTTTTAACCGATCTTCACATTTTTCATAGCTTTAGGAATCTAAAAATATGACCTTCGATATCTGTTGTCATTGTGAGATAAAATTTAAGATAGGAACGTAAAGTTTAGTATAAAGGACTACAGTGTTCTCATATAGAACCCTGTTGAATTTCAAATTAATATCAAAAGGCGGCCACTTTACACAGTTTTTTGTTTTTAACTTGTATGTCATTTAACTTATACCACACTTAATTACATATGAATTAGCAGATTACAATTCTGCACGTAATAGTATCAACCACATTCTGTTTTTAAAACTATTACTTAACGATAGAATATTTGTATTAATATTATTGTTAGTACGGACATTTGCCATCATTTGTGTATAAGAAACAATACACAACGTTTCAAGAGTATAAATCAACTCACGTTATCAAGTGCCTAACTTACAAACTAAAACATGCAGACAGAACACACGCCTAGATTAGGTTTAGTTTCTGAATACAGGCCTAGACATCTAGGCGTGTGTTCTGTTTGCATGTTTTAGTTTGTAAGTTAGGCACTTGATAACGTGAATTGATTTATACTCTCGAAACGTCGTGTATTGTTTCTTATACACAAATAATGGCTATGTCCAAACAAACAATAATATAAATCAACCACATCTTTCTCTCTACGATGAACAAATAGCAAAGTTATTGTAAAAAATGAATTTTCAAACCTAAACCTCCCAAGAAAACATGATATTTGTTATAAGGTTTGGCAGAGCCTAGTCACTGACACGAGTGGAGGCTCTTTTACGTATGAACAGTTTCGAGGCCTGTTAATAACTGCCTTAAAACAGCTTTAAAGACGGTTTTAATATGTATTCGAATATGTTTTTAAATTAGTGAAACTTGTTATACAATATGTTTTCTAAAAAGCAATGGACAATAAATTATATACTATGTGGTCCATTAGGTAATCACGAAGTTTATAAATCTTGTGTTACATTTGTTTTAAACAAACTGGATAAAGACCCCTTTATCTACCAATACAATTTAACATTTCCTACTAAGTCCAATAGACCAAGTTTTGGGCTTATGTGTAGACACTCTGCTTGTACTACATTGTATGATGGAGCTGGGTTAGTATCGGCTTGTTTGAATGTAACATATGTTCATTATTGTTTAGATTCCCTGTTAGGAAGTGAACTCATTGAAGAAGAAGTGTCCGACATTGACGGATGTTTTCAGTTACAATGCAATCAAGTTTTCATTGGCATGGTTACGATGCAGTATCAAGCGCAAACGGATATGGTGAGTGCATTCATCATGTTATAATAATATCAGTTCATCCTCGATTATATTTATGAAATTCAAATACAGCTGCCAATCAAATGCTTTTGGATTTAAAATGTGGTTTTGATAATACTTGTTTTATTTTGTTTACTAATCTGAGTTTGTGGGGTTGTTTTACGATATATAATATTGTTTGTTTCACCAGTTTTCAGATGGAGATGTTAGACATAGACTTAATGAGTCAGTTGAAAATATGTTATTTCAATAAAAAGAGACACAAATATTTAAATAGTTGTTCTGTCTTTGTTTAATAACACATGTGCAACATGTGACTCTGCAGCTGTTTGTTGTTACATAAAAGCAACGATATTAAATCACAGTCTTTAAAATGATTATGTAATAGTCAACATTCTCTATTTATAATTACTTTAGTTATATAAACTTCTACATCTTTATCATAAGGAGCAATGAATGTCTTTTGGTAAAATTAATTTATCCATTTATTTATTGTACATTGTTTTTTAAAAAATGTAAATTATTCAGCAGTTCAATTCCAGCTCCCACCATCTCCAAGTTGGCGTCCGCCTCGGCTGTCACTGATATATCATGTTGTGGAGTATCTTGTTCAATGCTCACTTCAACCTTATTTTATTAAGACAGAGTTTCTTACCTTAATTTGTTTGCTCTGTCTTGTGACCTCTTTTTATTTTTGTTTTAACGCTTTTCGGGACTTTTATTCCATCATCAGAAATCTTATTTCCTCATCTCAGGCCGTCACTACATTAAAATAAATTAAACACAAAAGCATTTATGGAGAGTTTATAGGTAGGCACCATTTGGATACCGAACGGCAACTGTCGATTAGTTATCTTCCGCACTTTAACCGTATTTCTCGTTGGTTTCTTGGACTCTTATCGCAGTGTCATACAATGTATTAGAGTCACACCTTAGTTGATCGTTTGCATGTGATTAGTGGCGGAGCAAACAAAATAAGGTAAGAAACTTTGTCTTATTCAATATTGTTCTGGATAGTGAACATGAATTCATCAATCTTTTTATTGTTCTTGTTTGAAAGGAATGTCTTCTTTATATAATACAAAGAGTATTTTTATCAAAATCTATATTGATGAGTTTTTAGCCGATCTTTTTGTCTGCTTTTCTCCCTTTGTTTTTGATTCTAGAGGGTACCCATCATAAACAGTGGTCGAGTTGTTTCATGATACCAAAGGAGGAATAACTTTCGATGATATTTCCATAAGTTTCTTCTTTTGACCAAAGAATACAGTGAAGATGAAAGCCTCCATCAATCCTACGTCTTCTTTTGTTAATTTATCTGTGATGCTTCACATTGAATACTTTAAAGGAATGAGACTTTGCCCCATTGAGTAACGTAATTTCATCAAACAAATCCGGTGGCAGAGAAGCCTTCACATAAAAGATAAACCTTCAATTTGCTTGGACTGTCACACAAACACAGGATACAGTTGTAGGAGAGTTGATCTATTCCTATACCTTTGCCTCTGAGGATCTACTGTATTTATTTTCGTGCAGCTGTAAGTCACTATGCGGACGCTACTGTTGTTGCAGAAAATCGAGGTTTAACTCTTCAGCAATGTGTGAAAACTACAACAGTTTATCATGCCTTAATTCTCCAACACTTGGAGATGAAATACACAAAATTTTAGAATTCTATACTGTTTAAAGAAGCAAGTATAAAACACTCATCAAAATGTTACCTTTACTTAGGTATGATAAAGCTCCAACGGGCTAACTATTTTAAGGTTAGATAATTACTTTATCTTTAAAACATATAATTGCAAACACTAAACAAAAATAATTGTGTTTTGTATTCCTTTTTTTTCTACTTTTTTTTTTTGTACTGTGACATATTTACCTTATCTTATGGTCTACTTGCTTAAAAAATAACATTCTTCAGTTCTTTCTTCATGAAGGGAACACTACACAACACTATATATATATTAAAAGTTACACTTATAAATACACTTCCTATTTGTAAAAATTTCACTATTGAATTGCATGTGGCGGCCTTCTGCTCTTTCCAACTGAAAACTCTTCGATGAGGAATCCCAGCTAATAATGTTGGAAAATCATGTGCACAGAATTTCTTGTCAGGATGGTTCAGCAGTTCGTAAATTAGGCGCAAAGTCGAAAAACAACGCAGTATTTAGTTGAGAGATAATAGTTTAAATATTTGTTATTTTACGATGATTACACGACTCCATTTATTGAATGAGATACAGCTAACTCAGAATACTGAAGCGAACTGATTTTTGTTCGTTCTCTTAGTCCCATCCTGGTACCATGTGCGATTCAAGTTAATACAAGTTAAGGCTGGATTTTGGAAAGGATGAACTCATTTGTATTAAAATAAATTTTAATTATTTAAACCTTTGTTATGCTACATGCACTTCACACTTTTTGCACATTTCCTTTTACCTTGTAAATTAGACAATTTATTTTAAGATTTAGAAAAATTAAATGTTACTTTTAATTAAATTAAATTAAACTACACTTTATTATTTTAATATTTTATGATTTAATTGTCTAGACATGAATCCCCGAGCTGTTCGTTTTCACTGATTTCTCTCTCTCTCTCTCTCTCTCTCTCTCTCTCTCTCTCTCTCTCTCTCTCTCCCTCTCCCTCTCCCTCTCTCCCTCTCCCCCTCCCCCCCTCTCTCTCTCTCTCTCTCTCTCTCTCTCTCTCTCTCTCTCTCTCTCTCTCTCTCTCTCTCTCTCTCTCTCTCTCTCTCTCTCGTGTCTAGTTTTAGTTTTTAAGATTTTTCGATTCTATTGGTTCAAATAGTCATATGACTTATCATGAATTAAAAATTTTATTCTCGTAGTATTGCTGATTGTATGCTATAGTTTAAGTTTTAATTTTGCTCTAACAAATTCCACGCTGTGTGAAACCGATTTTTTGACAATTGATATTTTAAACCTTGACTTTGCCGGAAATGACCGTCTGGAAAGTTTAGTCTTACTGTATTGTACATTGTAAGCCTAATGATATTTCCAATGACATAATCTGAATAACTAATAGTGTTTTGTTGGTTTTTTTTTTGCCTGCAAGGTTCAACTGATAGAGCAATTAGAACGTGCTTGCGTGAGATTCGTTCATTTCAGCAAAGAAAATGAATTGAGATCACGTGTATTCTCCGAGAAGATGGGATTAGAGAGCGGTTGGAATTGTCATATCTCCCTGTTGAGCGAACGAAGCAGGTATATTAAACGAAGTAGATTTAACTTGTGTCTTGTATTCACTGTTGTGTTATGTGTTTGTTTTGTTTTTTTTTCAACTCTTTATTTCATGTTCATATACTAGTTGTGTTAGACTAATAATGTGAGGCTTATATAGTTTAGCAAGTTGAGAGAGTGTATCATTCACATGTACATTTTCTTTCTTTTTCGATCTCAAAAAATAGCACTTTTAAAATTTCCCCATTGTGTATAATTGTCGAAGTTCATTTCAGTTTTGTTTTGTTTTTTTAATTTGTAAAACATTTTTAACTATAAAATTAGATTTTTAAGGGGTTTTTAATCAGTACTTAAGGAACTGTGCGTTGGGTAGAAAAATTAGCACATTAGGAATACAATGTTTGTTCAAAAAGTTGATGGTACTTACCCAGCCCTATCATACAATGTAATACAAACAGTTTCTCTAAATGTAACGCCCAAAAGTTGGTTTCTTGGGCCTTGTAGGAAATGTTTAATTGTATTGGTAGATCACGGGGTCTTATCCAGTAGGGTAAATTGGTTTAAAAAAGTTTTTACACAGGTTTTCTGAATTTTGTAATTGTATATGTCAGTACTTTCTTGACGTCGAGTAGCTCTTAACCGGTCTTGTAGATGTTTATATACCGGGTCTTTCAAAATGAATAGCGGGGTTTTAACGCTTTATAACTTTTATTACATTAAACTTACCGCTATAAATGACACATCAAATGAAAAAGCAACTCTTACAGAAAAGCCTACAAGTGTTCAATGTGAGCACCATTCGTCTCACGGCACACGTCAAGACGATATGCGAGTTCTTCCATAACTTTGATTAGTGTTTCTTGAGTAATTAATTGTTGTAACAGCTGCTTCAATCCTGTTTCTTAATTCGGGAAGGTCAGTTGGTAGTGGAGGCACACACACACGATCCTTTATGAACCCCCCAAAGGTAGAAATCGCAAGGCGTCCGATCGGGTGACCGTGGAGGCCATGCGAAACAAACTCTGTCATTGTGCCCTTTGCGGCCAATCTAGCGGTCGGGTACAGTAACGTTCAAGCAATCGCGTACTTCGTTGTGCCAGTGAGACGGCGCACCATCTTGCTGGAAAATGAAGTTCTTTTGTTCATCATCTTTCAACTGAGGGAAGAGCCATAACTGTAGAGTATCAAGATAAGAAGTACCAGTTACTTTGCCATCTTTGCCACTAGCGCTTTCTAACGGATGGCGGCGAAAACATTGCGTGCACATGCGCACTGGTGCCAACAAACAAAACTGTTTCATTTGATGTATCATTTATAGCTGTAATTGTAGTGTAATAAAAATTATAAGGCGTTAAAACCTCGCTATTTCATTTTAAAACACCCGGTATTACACAAATTTCCATTTGATTTCACTAGTGTTGGCGACTGCCCTGCCGGATCTAGTAACTATACGAATATCACAATTTCTCGGGAGGTTAGGTTTTAAATTACATTTTTTTTACAATAACTTTGCTATTTATCATCGTAGAGAGGTGGGATTGATAACATTACATACAGAATTAAAATTTGTTAGTTTTTTATCTAAATTTTATTGTTATAAGCTGAATAACATACGAGATATGAACAGAAAACTAATTTAAATGGCGACCATTTTGACATTTTCAATTAGATTTTTGTCATTTTTAATAGGATTCTGTATGAGCACACTACAGTTTCCTATATCAAATTTAATGATCATATTTTAATTTTTATGTAAACTATCGTGTTGACGTATAGACAACAACAACTTGTTTTTCAATTTCTCGAGGCCGTGGGACATAACCATTAGTCAAAATTTTTTGGTCGTTACTTCGTATATTGGGGTAAGTAATATATGGAAATATGCAGTTTATATTAATAGACTGTATTATGTATTCATTCTATACATTGTATTCAATCCAATATAAATGTAAACAAAAATTATTTTATACCTAGGAAATTAAAAACGGTAGTAATTTATAGAGGGACTTTATCTCTCATCTTTTATGTTTATTCTTTTATCAGGGGTTTAATTTAGTGAGTACTGGTTTGGCAATCCCGATGACCTAGCTGGATCTACACCTTTTTTCATGTAATCTTGAGCTAGATCTCTATCTCTCATCTCTCTAAACAGTTCTATCTTGACGAAATTGTTTATCTTCTGACCCTGATGCTATCCGAGTATTCGGGGAGTAAAGGTCTTTATTTTATATTTTTTCCATCTTTCCTACCAAAGTCTCTCTTGACTCTTGTTCTTTTCTGATCGTGGTGCTATTAATGTGATAACAGGGAGCTTTTTTTTTTTTTTGCCAAGAAACAACATTTTCATTCATTTAAAACCAAAAACAACTCTCTTTTTTATTTTTTTCATACATAGCGGTGCTTGATCAAATTTTATTGTGGGAGCAAACTTAATGTTTGTGTTTGTGATGATGAGTAAAGGAAGAGGTGTGTGAATATTCCCTATCTATTAGAAAATGTGTTGGTGTTAGTATCAAAGTAGTTGCCTATTGGAAGGAGGTTTTGTTAAATTTAACACAATTGTTTATAACATAGTTTAAATTTAAGACTCGGTTATACAACCACTACCGATGTTAACATCACTGCAGTAATAGATAACGGAAGGCGTCAGACAGCACAAAGTGTTGAACGCAAAGTAACCGTATACAAGGAAATGGCATTATCGAGAACGTAGCTAGCGATGAGCATGTGCAGTGACACAATTGCAATGTGTAATCTCTATGGCAACACTGGTTTAGCTTATTTTAAACATACGATTTTTTTTTTTTTTCAATTTACAATAGAAGCCCTTTTAACCATCCAGTGCGGGACCGCGGAGTTTTTTCAATTTACAATAGCAGCCCTTTTAACCATCCAGTGCGGGACCGGCCGCTAGCTTGGTTTGGGAAAATGGGTGGTTACACCAAGGATACATTAAAATTAACTTTTAACTGTACATGTGTATTAAAATACTTGTACTTTACTGTTTTTAAATTTGTGAAAAAAGTAAATAAATTGCAAGAAGCGTCAGGATAGTTTTACAAAATAAAAACCGATTATTTCTGTATTGTGTAGGTTTTTAACAAACACAAATCACAATGGAGCACTATTTAAACTAAAATGAAATTATATTTTGCTGTAAGATATGAAGTTACGATAAGAAAAGCACACATTTGCTAAAGTAATGAAAGAAAACTACTGTGGAATGATTGTAAAATAATTACTTAAAGAAATCCTTTATTGATTTCTGTTTCGTATTCTGTACAGTTTAAAAGCGAAATCATGCCAATTTTTTTATAAATATTTGATTGATTTTTTTACACAATGTATAAATTATACAAAACAATAAATACAATACACATAGACTTTGTGAAAAATATTATCCTAGAAGCGAGCGCAAGTCTTCCTTGGAATACATCCATTATGAGACAGATTGATATTGATATTGGACATAGGTTGTCAAAGTAAACAATTTGCATCGAATATCAGTTGTCTGTGAGAGGAGTATGGGATATGGGATGAAACGTGAGTTACAGTGTAGCAGGTAACCGGCCGGTTAAAACGAATTGTAGATAAATATTATTAAAATATTGAACTGGAATAAATTCAAATGATAATACTCTTTGAATTTAGCTTCATTTTTACCAAGATCTTACCATATTCAGATCTTTCTGTGTTCAATTATAAACTGATTTTTTTTTCTTTTTACTACAAAGTAATTAAAATATCATCATCAAAAGAATCACTGTCCCAAAGTACATTATGAGCATATTAATTGGAAATTGCTGGAAAACAATGATGGCATAGCATTCATAGTGTGTGTTACATGGTAACTTTAATTGGTATTGTAAATTTCTGTGTGGCCGAAGCTTTAGTACATCAGTGGTTAAGTGTATTTTTAGTTGTATATGGTCCACTAATTGGGAATTATTGTTAAAACGTAGTTTAGATTGGTTTTGGGTTCATTAGCCTAGCCTGTAAATTTAATACCATCCATTGCCTTGCTGATCACTATTAACTAATAATATTTTAGATTAATCGGGAAAATCTCGCGGATACACAAAAATCCGGGCACTTAGACAGCTCTGTAGAATCTAAACTATTGCTTACTTAAGTGAATTAACATAATGGACATTTTGGGCAAATCACTTGTCATGATGGACTGCGAGACTTTATGTGTCCAAGTCCCGATTATAACTATATAACCGTCCCCACTTCTTTTGACCAGCTGGAAGCTCCGGCTGGCTGGAGACCGCCTACACTTTAGCCGAATCTCGTCAGGATGGGCCAAGGACTCGGGTTAGGACGCTAAATGAACGCACGCAACACAAGTTAAATTTAATGTTATCTTTTATTTTAGCGCCGAATTAGAAAAATACAGTAATAACTATAATTTATAAAAAGGACATAACGGCTAGATAGTGGCCGAAAACCATACCGATTAATTTAGATAGCACGTGGCCGAAAAATGGAGTGACCTCGTCCCGTCCCGTAGTATCTGCTGTTCAACCTTCTTCTCGCGGCTCTCTGAACAGACTCTCTCCCGGCTCGCTGGTTCAAGCCCTCCACTCCTCGTCTCTCCCCCCCTTCTACGTGATCTTGCACTGCTCAACAAAATCGCGAGTGCCAATTGATATTTTATTATTTAGGATCCCTTCCCATTACATCCTAATTTATTCTCATTATAGTTTTTATTTGGTGGGCTCTTTGGCTGGGCCACATCTAATTATACATTCCAAAACTGCTGTACATGCCAGCTGTCTACTTTGGAGCCCGGTCTTGGCATCTCAGTGTTTTCAAGACATTATATAATCTTAAAGGACCATATTTATAAACATCCCTTAGAGTTTTCTTTTTTAAGGTTTCTTTTACACTACTTCCTTAGGCCACCTTTAATGTTAGTTCATTTTATATAAGCACGTTTACTGTTTACTTTATTAGAGAAGAGAAATTCCTTAGCAATTTAACAAATTACCCTCTCTTTAGCATGAAGGTTGGTCCAAGACCTTATGTTGACCTACTGGTTTAGTTTGTTGTGAGATATTGTGAATATGTTGAAAGATCAAGACAATTTTCTAGTATTCGTTATATATGTAAATGAGGTACGAGACTAATATTGTAAATAATATTTCATAGGAAAAAATAACATTACTGAAATTAGGACATTCTTCTTGTATAGTACACAATTATAACAAAATACTTGATTGGTATTGGAGCATTTGTCCCTTTTATCCCCTTAAACGTTGCACAGACATTGCTTTTATTTTAATAATTTTTTTAGATTAGAAAATGTTGGCACACTCTATCTACCCTATTCCAATCTTTATCCTTGTGATTGTGAATTCTTCGTCACGAATATTAATAAATAAAAAATTCTCATAAAGTCTAACCTATGTTTATCACAAGTTGAAAATAAATGGTTTTATACTGGTACTAGCGAGCCGCACGATTATTCGTTGAATTCTTTTTTAGAGTAGTTATTATTTTCATTTGTAATCTATGCGTTTTTTTTATATAATAAAATATATTTTTGTTAACAATTCCTATCATAACTGTGATGTATTAGGGCAGTATTGAATGTAAGACTAACAGGAATTTAACCTTTAACCTAAAACTACATGAAAAAAGGTGTAGATTCAGCTAGAGTCTATCGGATCCTTTTTCCCCTTCTTAGTAGCCAACACGTAGTATAAGGATATTTCTTTAACAACAAACAGTATTTTGTGTTTTGTAGATTGATACGTAAGAAAATTAATTTATGTTTTTGCACTCTTTATTTTTTAAAGATTTTGTTTTTGTTTGTGTGTATGAGAGTTTATGTAATTTTTTTATATTGTTTGTTATATTTTAATCTTTATAAGTACAGTAGAACCTCCTGTAACCGGCCTTGGATTAACCGGTCCTCGGATTAACCGGCCTATATAGTAGTGTACTGGTTGGATGAGATTTTCCGAAAATAAACTGTAATTGAAACACCAAAGCGGCGGCGATATCAAACGACGATAGTGGTATCCCATTGTCGGCAGCGTAAAAACACCGTGGTACCAAAGCGGCGGCGATATCAAACGACTTTGTCGATAGCGGTATCCCATTGTCGGCGCCGTAAAAACACCGCGGCATTGGCTAAATGTGAGGTGTAAATTCCCGCTTTTTTTCCACGAATCATTTTAGTATACATTATGGAAAATATAACATTTCTTTTCAGTTTTCTTTTTGTCTTTGACTGGTATATTACAGTAAATAAAAATGAGTGAGTTACGAAAACGGAAGCGTGTGTTGGTTTCGTTTGAGACGCGGTTAAATGTGTCAAAAGACTTGACAGAGGGGTGTCTGTAAAAGAGCTTTGTAGTGTTTAATTTTTTCAAGTTTGATGTATAATATACATAACATAATATATACGATACATTTATGTACAATAAAATGAGTTGCAATAACACCTTAATTGCATAATTCTTAGCGCTACCTGATTAAATAAGCTTTCATTGAACGAAAACCGATTTTTCACGGGAACCTCTGATTAACCGGCCAAACGGGCAACCGGCCAGGGTGTCAGTCCCGACTAGACCGGTTAAGAGGGGTTCTACTGTATCCAATTTTAAATTAAAAGTCAAGTTAGGTTAGGGTTGAATCATATCATTTTTATATATTAATTTATGAAACTGTTTTTGAGTGTGATTCTAGTTTTAGCAAATTACATAACCTATCCTTCACTTGGAACTTCATTGTGTTTTTGTTTTCATTCTCATTCAGTGACTAATACATTATTTGGACCCTAACTAACCTTCTTTTTGCCTGCATTGTTGTTTTGGTGTGGTGTTAATCGTGATCGGGTTAAACAGCACTACTGTGGAAAATGTCAAAGTGTCACCTCATTCGCAGTATCAACAACACCACAGCGACAGAGAGAGTGTGATGAAGCCGTTGCTAGGAGGTAGCAATTGGTAAGCATATCATATCTGTGGGATCTTGCATGTGCATGCTTATAATGGTAATTAATCATTCTATGTATACAGAGTGTTAGGTTAGGTTAGGTTGGGTTATATAATTTTTTTTTTTATGTATACAGGGTGTTTTTAAAAAAGTTTCATTAATTCATAAGCTTATTCCTCAGAGCAAAACCAATGAAAAAGTTTATATGAACATACTTCCGAAAATGTTGTTTTTCTATCTAGCTGCCATTTTGTGTTTTTAACCTAAAAAAAAATTTATTTTAACGGTAATTGATATACGGTTGATTTTTTCATGCTACTTAGTGTTATAAAGACCCAATTTGAGAACAATATCGACCAATTTTTTTACTCATTTTGAAATGGCTGCTATTTAAACTTTTTAACATTGAATATCTCGAAATCTGTTAATTTTACAGAATATTTATAAGGGACAAAATATTTTTCAACCAAAAACAAAATGGTTTTTTTAATAATTCTTTCTCCAACATAAAGGATAATTGAGTTATCGATTAAAAAAGGAAAACGTTAATTCCTGGTAATTGTTTACAACAGTTGAGTCTACGTTTAAATAATAACAGCTGATTTGATGTTTAATAAACAAAGCATTGTTGTAACTTTGAATATATTATTTTATTGTTTAATAGTAATGTTAACAAGGGTTAAAATTATATTTTATCTAACACTAATTATCTAATTAGATTTAAACAAAACATTATAAAAATAAACTACAGGAGCTGTTCAAAGTGGCGGGCTTCATTCAAGCTTACATCCAGCGGGCTTGCAAGAAGAGGGAATGCATCCAGGTGCCTTTTCCATCACTGTCGCACTTTTTCAAAGATACCTGCTGTCTGACGAATTCCATTCAAAAGTCTCTCGTGCAGCTCTTCAACTGTATCCACAGGAGTGTTGTTTATAAGTGTCTTTAGGTTGGCCCCACAAATAAAAATCCAGAAGAACGAGGTTGGGTGACTTTGTTGGAGGTCATGGTGCTGGATCTCGACCAACCCATTTGTTGTGGTATGTTTCATTTAGATAATCTCGGACACATAGATTAAAACGACCGGGTGTCCCATCAAGTATAAACCATATAAGTTAGCGTGTTTAGTGTTATATCTTCAAGTAAAGTTGTAAGTTCAAATGCCAAGACGGGTAAATATCTTAAGATTTGAAGGTAAAAACTAAACAAACAAGTAGTTACCCACAATACCAGTCCATACAATTAAACCAAACTGATATTGGTGACGGTTCTAGGCAATTACATGGGGTTTTCAATGGTTTTCATACATATTGTGAAAATTAACAATGGTTGTTCTTGTGAATTTGGTTTCATTGGTAAATAAAATATTGCTTAAGAAGCTTAAGATTACCACATTGTTGGGTAAACCATTGACATGGATGAACATTCCGAGGTTAATTAACAGGTAACAAAGCTTGAACTCGCTGAATTTGATAAGGATGAAGTTCCTGCTCATACATCCAAATTGTAGCATTACTAACATTATACTGAAAAGCTAGCTGTCGTACTTTTTTCGGAGTTGTTAGATATTTCATCTACCAACCCCTCTTCGAATTCAGGTGTTTTTATCAAATGTGATCGTCCTGATTTACCAAAATTCGAATGTTTTAAACTTCTTGTCTCTCCGAGCCGTTGATGAAAAGCTGAAAAAGTTGTGTGACAAGGTAAATACTTGATTTGGAAAGTGTTCCCGATACAGTCGTCTAGCTTCAAAGCAGTTGCAATGTGCAAGACCGTACATTAGGTGCATATCACCCATTTCTGAGTTAGTAATTTGTTAGTTATGATTAATTGACAGGATGTAGTGAAATATGCCTAATAAACTAAAGAACACTTGAACTTCAGGTTTCATTTGTTGGACTTTTTTATTAGCATTCGTTTTTATTCACAGTCACGACAATACTTTATTTGTTAATCATCAAATCAGCTGTTGTAGTAACAATACAATAATATTTACGGATTGATATAAAAAAACCAATAATGTGTGATGGCGCCACTCCGTTATTTGTTATCCGATTTCTTTTAATCAGACATCTGTGGATTTAGGACAAAAACTGCTAAAAAATATTGTTTTTAGTTATTTTGTGTAAAAACCACAGTTTTTATGTTATTTTAATTTGAGAAGTTGTAATGTCTTGCAGAACTTTAAAAAATATTTGTTTCTATGCTAGTCTTGGATGTTGTAGACAATTAGCAAGAATTAAAGTTTTCCATTTTTTGTTGAATACTCGGTTATCTTGTAAGCTAGAGAATTAAAAAAAAAAAAATTGTTGTTAAAAAAAGAAAAAAATATTTTGTAAAATTAATGGATTTCGAGATATTCGACATTAAAAAGTATAAATAGCCGCCATTTTAAAATGAGTAAAGGAAATCAGTTGATTATGTTTCTCAAAATGGGGTTTTTATAACACTAAGTAGCATGTCAAATTTCAACTCCATATCATTTACCGTTAAAAAGATATAAAATTTATTGTTGTTAAAAACACAAAGTAGTGACTAGATAGAAAACTAATCGTTTTAGAAAGTATGTTTATATAAACTTTTTCATTGGGTTTGATGTAAGGAATGAGCTTCTGAATTCTTGAAATTTTTGTTACACTCTGTATATACAGAGTGTTCATTAAGTGTTTTTTCCAAATTTTGGGAAGTGATTGGGGGGACATTAAAATAATCAAAAATGTTTATGTAAACATATGTCATAAAATGTTTTGTCGATAATATGATTTAAGTCCAGAATTAATAGAACTATCGATACCAAATTTTGCCATATGTTTTATGCCATTATAATTTGTACTTTTACAGAAAAAAAAATTTTTTTTCTTATTATTTTTCACACAACGGTTTAAAAATGGCGGACATTTAAAGATATTTATTTTTCTATAATATAACTAAACCATTTCAAATTACCGCTATTTAGAAATTATTGTTAAGTGAAAAATTTTATAAAGATATTTCTCTATTTGTTGTGAATCTATATCTTGTTATTGAAAGAAAAAAAAAACACAAAATGGAGGACAGACGTACAACAAGACATTTGATCAAATAGGTTTATATAAACTTTTGTGTCCCCTATCATATCCCAAAGTTTGGCAAAACATTTTGTGAATAATCTATATATTATGGGGTTAGTCAAAACATAGGGACCACTCCGTTAACTTTGCAACGGATGAGCAAAGAAAAACCAAACTCAGAAAATATTTATAAGGCGTAAAATATACTTTTGCGTGTTACTGGGGATTTTTGAGGCTCCTCCAAAGTCTTAAATATAAACCGCCATCGAGTGACAGTTCATTTTAAAGGTCTTGATGAAAGAAAAGCGAAAATGTGAAACATTACAGCTATGCCGCTGTCATCGCAGTCAAACCAAACAATTGAAAGCAGATTGCATTCAAGATTACAGTTCCTAACTCCTTAGAATCATCGTAATTTGTAAATTATTATATTGGAGCTAAGTGGACAAGAGTATATTACGATCGACCGCCATTTTGAATTGGGTTGAGATAGATACCTCTAGTTTTTACTGTTCTTTTTCTATTATCAAGATATGTGAAAAATTATACCTGTTCATTCAAAACTAAACTAGCACCTGTACAAACTAAATGCATGCTTAGTAATAAAATAATTAAATACATAACCATTTTTGACTATGTCAGTTAAAATATAACAATGCAGTATAAATTATTAAAAAATTTTGAACGATAGACTTCCACGGTCACAAACATCATTATGATCTTGTTCTTCGGGGTTCAACCGCGTCAATATTGTCTGCACGTTGAGTACAGCCGACGTTTCGGGCACTTTACAGATGTCCATTCTCAAGGCTTAACAAATGTCAAGACACCTTATTAACAAGACATTTGTTAAGCCTTGAGAATGGACATCTGTAAAGTGCCCGAAGCGTCGGCTGTACTCAACGTGCAGACAATATTGACGCGGTCGAACCCCGAAGAACAAGATCATAATGTTATTAAAAAATTGTTAAATAAACAAATGTTCCATATAACTCCAAGTCATTGGTTAATGGAAAGCAATGAAACCAAAGTAACAAAGGTAAAATATATCAAACCATAACAAATCTAAATAATACTGTTAGATAACATCCCTTGTCTAATGTAATTAAACAATATTTAGATCATATTTAAAACACCATTAGGACTTGAGTTCTTCTTAACTCGAATTTTGACGTAGTGCTTCACCTCACTCGAGGTCTTGTCTTCTTTAATCTTATTTTTTATTGTCCTATCTATGTTATCCTGGGTTAGTCTCAGCTATTTGAATTTCCCCACAGTTCTCGGTTTGAAATTTTATTTGGTTAATAAATTTTGAGAATTTGTCTCGGTTAATGAATACATTCCTAGTTGCGACACTCCGTGTTGGGCATCCATATAAAATTATTGATTTATAAAATACTGAACTTAGTTTTCCTTCTCAGTTTTCCAAATTGGTCTTAGTTAAAAAAAATCACCCTTTGCCTTCTTTATCTTAGCTTGATATCCTCATTAGCCCCATCTGTTTTTCTAATCAAACTGTCAAGATAAATACAGATCCACCTGTTTTACAATTGTGCCGTTGATATTAAAATTTTCTTGATATTTACAATTTATTCTCATTTGGTTTCATCTTTATTTACTTTTAGTCCCATCTTCTTCCTTTCTTTTTTTTACTTCTATAGTTTCTCTCAAAACACTGATCATCTGCAAAATCAATATCTTTTTGTTTATCAGTCAATCCCCATTGCAGATACCTAGGTCTCCCTCGTCATCACTCTCTCCAGTACCATCAGGAATATATCAGTGACAATAGACATCCTTGTCGCACTCCAGTTTCTACCATAAATTTATTTGTATTTGTCCTTTGTGATATAGTCATAATACCAACTGTTTCAAAATGAATATCGGGGTTTTAAGGCTTTGTAGTATTTATTACATTTAACTTACAATCATATATAATACATCAAATGAAAGAGTAACTCAAACAGTTTTTTCCTACAAGTGATCAATGTGAGCACCATTTTGTCACACTGCACGCATTGAGTCGATAGCTGAGTTCGTCCTAAACGTTGATCAGTGTGTCTGGAGTAGCCTAATTGTTGCAACAACTGCTTCAATCCGGTTTTTTAAGTCGGGTAGGTCAGCTGGTAGTATATACAGATGATCGATCCTTTATCTCCACTTTGGTGAAATGTCGATTTGTCACTGAAGACAACACGATCCAGAAAATTTTCATTGTCAAGCAGCAACATATTGTTTGCAAAGTTGGCATGTAAACTGTACTCTGTAGGCTTTGGAGCTTGTAACAACTGCAAACCATAAGGATGTAGTTGTAAGCATCTCCTTAAAAATCTCCACACGAACGTCATTGTAATTTTTAATTCACGACTAGCTTTCCGAACTTATTTCTTGGGGCTACAAGTGAAAGACTCTCTCAGTCACTCTTGGTCATCTCTTTGCAAACGTAGCCGGTGTCTTCAAACTGATGATATCATCACTTGGAGGGTTATATTTGAACTTAATACGGAACACACGTTGTACTGTAACTACAGATTCAGTCCTTGCAAACGGTAAAACACAAAAAGTTTTCTATTCACTAGTCGCCATCTTTGCTACTAGTGCTTTCTAACGAAAGACAGAGGAAACAGTGCATGCATACAGGTGTACCAACAAAACTGTTTGAGTTGCTCTTTCATTTGATGTATTATTTATATGTGTAAGTTAAATGTAATAATAAATAGTACAAAGCCTTAAAAACCCCGATATTCATTTTGAAACAACCCGTATGTTGCATTTATAATATTAATTATCTTTGCAGGTATTCCGAAGCTCTTTAACGTTTTCTACATCCCGACTTAGAGAGTCAAATGATTTTACAAAGTTCACAAAGATTTAGTGACTTGTTCACGCAGTCACAGTCATTTCTGAAACCAGTTGTTCTTTTCTAAATTTAGTCTAAATTTTAAATAAAATTAAAAATTCTAAATTTTAATTCGATTTAATATAATTCTAGTCAATATTTAGCATTGTATGAATAGTAGTGTGATCCCTCCAGTTATTACAAATGAATTTCTTAGAAACTTGCAAACAAGTCCTTTTTCCCCAGTCTTCATTACGGCGGTTTTCATTAAAATCCACTCGAATTACATTGGTAATCTACAAAAATATGTTTTCGCTTTACACGTTAATTTTGTAAAAATTAAAATCTGTATCTTAGTGTAAGTGATTAAACGTATTGTTTTGAAATTATGTCATCTTGTTCCAGTGGGACACTTAGTAGCTCCCGAGCAATGAGTATGTCTGCACCGAGTGCTATTAATGTCGAAAGCAATAAAGTTGAAAACGAAGTTACTGCAGGGTAAGTCTTGGCATTACTTAAGCTATTATTATTTTAAAACTCATTGTGATTGTATCCAAGTCGCTCTTTTTTATATAATAAAAGAACAATAATGTCCGTCTATGTGACTTTTTTAATAATAAAGTAGTTACTTACTTTATAACCATATAACGCATTTCGGAACTCGTTCCATCTTCAGAGTATTGCTCTGCTGAGGTCGTTAAAACATTAAAATAAATTATTACACAACATATCGCAACACATACACGCGCACATTAACACAGACAATTTCAACGCGTGTGCACACCATCGAATACGTTTATATACTGATCCCTAACCTGCAGTACCGCTTGGTGTTTGCGTTTCTTATCTATTATTCTTATCTATTTCTATCTATCCTCTAGCAAAGTCGTACATCAAGTTGATGGTGTGCATACGCGTTGATATTGTCTGTGTTAATGTGCGCGTGTATGTGTTGCGATATGTTATGTAATAATTTATTTTAATGTTTTAACGACTTCAGCAGAGCGATATTTTGAAGATGGAACGAGTTCTATGATTATAAAGTAAGTACAGTAGAACCCCTCAAACTCGACACAATGTGGACTTTAAGGTTGTCGAGTTTGGGGGTTGTCGAGTTTTAGGGAACTTTGGTATTTAATGGTTAGGTTTGCAACAAATACTCAAAATTACTTTAAATAACTGTACATTTATTGATTATCAATGATTACATGTTTATTGCAAAAAAGTCCCTGCCTGACAACAACAAAAATAGTGTGTTCAATCACACATTAAAATGAAATTTATCGATGGGTCAAATGAGATTTAAAAAGTATTGGCCTTGTACAATAGGCTCAGTAAACTAAAAAGAACTATCCTAATATGCTGTAACACGGTCCAATACAAATGCTATAAATTGAACTGCTGATCGCTTATAATTAAGAGTCGGGTCATTTTTCTCACCTGGTTAAGACCTTTATTACAAAGCTTGAATCATAGTTCTACGACGCTCCGTTGAATTGTTATGACAAAAGACTTGCCGCTTACTTTAATAGAATCGGTGCTAATGACCGGTAGCATCCGGGTGGTTAGGCGCTTGGGTTCACAACAATATGAATGTTTTGACAACACATGATTAGGGCTGTCCCGGTCTACCTGGACCCTTTATCTTTAACTTTGGCCTTTACTATACAGTAGGATTAGAAAGTGGCTAGACAAAGGAGCAACCCTCACAGCTGTATAAACAAAAGTGACAAGCCTCAACCTCCCGGCATCTGGCAGGCGCACATGGCGTAAAACAATGCAGTGAATGACCTTGGAAATCCCACGCTCTTGGTCACTGGCCCTGTCGAGTTTGAAGGAATGTCGAGTTTGAGGGGGTCGAGTTTGAGGGGTTTTACTGTAACTACTTTATTATTAAAAAAGTCACATAGACGGACATTATTGTTCTTTTATTATATATTATTATTTAGTAAACAGGTTGTATCAGCTAGCCTAAAAGACTTTGCATTTTATTTCCATGATCCAGCCAGTCAAAAACAACAAGAATTTTGCTGTTTTTTAATGTAATGTAGTCCTGTGTCTGATGGTTTTTTGATCACATTTGTATTTAGGTTTTGACAGCTCGAGGCTAGCTTCTTTTCTTATGTTACACTTTAAGCACACTGTGGTGAACTTAAAGATTCAAATCAAACGTCCAATACCACAATTCCATAAAACAATATTTATTTCTGTAACGTAGTTGCCATCCTCAGAGTTTGAGTATTAAACAATTTTATATTCAAAACCTCTGAGAACTATGTTAATGAAATTTACATAAGGAAATAGATCCTGTTTTATTGAATTGTTGTATTGGGTGTTTGATTTTAATTCCTTTTTTATGTTGTAGTTTTCCCATTTCCAAAAATGTGTTTTGTATGTAATGGATTTACATTTTTTTCTTTTAAAATTCATTAGTGTCAATAAATAAAATCTACAATGGGTCTAACTTAATTGAAACGTATGTACTGGATGAGTTAGTAGGGAAAATAAGATAACTTATTCAGATTTATTCATTCCATTTATATTAAATGTTGAGCTTGATTTTTGAGAAAAATTATGCAGTATAACAAACACACGGAACACAATTCTCTCAAAAAAAATACGCCTAAGTATCAGACGCATAGCGGCAAAAGATCGCTAGGTCGACGCCGGTGAGGCCTCTGAAGGAGGCTTTCACAGCCCAGAACGGAAAAAAAAAAAAATCAGACGCGTTTCAACGACAAAGTTGTCCTCTTCAGTGATACACGAGCTACACCAATCAAACTATAACTGTATTCTATTTATGATATCAATACCAAATGTATTATGTGATTAGAGAACCCCCTAATCTTAACCTTAGATAAATCATCCTTTATCCTTTTCCCTTTACCAACAGGCTTTACAAAAAAAAAAAAAATAATAAAAAAAATAAATAAATAAATCTGTGGTTCAACACTCAGTCTTCAGTTTTCTTCTTAACTCTACTGATTGAGAAAGTGAACAGTGTTTACGAAATATTTCAAAACTTTAGTGTTTTTTGTGTGTTTTCTTACTTATGTACTATTAGGTAAACCAAGGACCATTTTCCAAGGTAAACCTGTCTCCTGTCTATACAAAATCTAACCAATCATTATATATTAATAGAGCGTGTTATAATTCTATGGTGAGTTTAATTATATTAAATCGTTATGGAAAGTTAATGTCATTTTTAATTTGAATAAAACTCACCATTCCTTTATGATCTTACTTTGATTTTGGGTAAACTCGCTTTAACTGGAAGTTATTACAAATTGACCAATGAACAGCTGGTAAAGCTAGTTTTCAGTGGTTTAATAGGATTATCCTGTGATTAAGTAATCACCGTTGCGTTCCACTTATCTTCAAAGAAGTTTTGTTAGACCACAATACCTCCATTTCCTTCTCTATGTTCTCGTTCAACGCAATTGAAGACTCCGGTCTTAGTTCAGAAACCTACTCTGACTACTGGGTAGAGGATCTGCTCTTCCACTCAATAACGAGCTCTACTGGTTTATTGCTCAGTTTTAAAACCTATCTGGACTTACTGTATTGAACTTTAAGCTATTGTACGCAAGTTCAAATGCATGCAGAGGGTCCAAAATAACGTTTTAAGAGTCCTTTAGAATGAACCGTGGTATACTTGCAACTCTGAGATTCATGACTATCGGCAAATGCCAATTATCCAGGAGGAAGTTGTTTGTTACAAAAAAAGTCATGAGCACCCTAACCTTCTTGTCAATATGTTGTTAACAAGTTAGCTGCCATATCGGACCGATACTAAGGTGAATGTACATGCAGCGTTTCGGCACGATCGGACCGATAAAGTCACTGACGTAATGTTTTGTTTTGTGGCTCACAGTTCGATAGTGCAGCAACCTATCGGCCAATTTTGGTATTCTCTGGATTGGGAAAAGGCGTGTGTTAGATGTAGTATATTGTATGCTTTAATAACCGTTACCATGGTTACTCAATATAATAATAAAATCGGTGGATATTTTCACTTTTTTGTCGGCACGATCGGACCGATTAAAAATTTTACAAAAACATTTTTGATTAGTAATGAATAATTCACAAAGAATACAGTTGTAAAATGAATAAATGTATTTATAAAATAAATATTAGACAAATAAAATAGTGAGTGTTGCCAACATAAAGAAATGAAATAGCCCGTTTGGATTTTTTTTTTTACATGAAAATTACTCGGTCCGATCGGACCTAAACGTTATACTACGATTAAAATTAAAGACGAAAAATTGCATTTCGGTCCGATCGGTCTCGAAACTATATATGCATAAATGTAAATACTATTGCCTTATATTATTTAACATAGGTAGATGCTATGGAAATAATAATGGAAAAATAATTTGCTAATCGTGGCACTCCAGGCAAGAGTATCGTATTAGGCCTCGGCAGCTAACGTGTTAATGTAATGTATTGTCAGACGACTGAAGCGAATGGCTGTCCTAGAAAGGCTGAAGCAGCAGATCCGCTGTTTAATTGGGGAAGATAGGACAGTGGCTCTTTAGCTCCATAAAGTTTAATTAGCATCTCTTAACAGGTTTAATTATAGTTTGTGACTGATTGTAGATTTTTTTATTTTTTTTAAATATCCTATGAACAAATTTTCGTGGTATTTTGCACTATTATTGACAGCATTGAATGGAAAACACTTTGAATATTTAAAGTTTTTTTAAAATATTTTTTTAAATTTAGAAACTAGATTTGATTTTATGTATAATGTGAAGTATAATACATATTTTTTTAAGTTTTGGTGGTTTGTTTGTACAGAGATAAATTTGATGACGATGGGATGAATTCTCATTGTGAGGCATGGCAGTCATTGAGTTGCTTAACTGACAGTACTGAACAGAGTGCTCCTGTCAACTTTGACATGTCAAACAGAGTAAGTATATTACTATTTAATTACCTTGTATTGAGGTGTTACCGTCGAACAATCCTTACTTGTAGTTTACACTATCTTATATGACGTGTTTCGACTATTTGTCAGTCATTTTCAAATATAAAAACACATAGAAACACTTAACGACACATATTAATTCACATTAAAAAAAACACGATTAAAAACATACATACACGGACGACGCACGTTGTCAGTGACCGTTCTCGTTGACTCACGATCGTCAATTCAATTAATCCCTGGTCAGCTGATAATGATCTTCATTATTGAGAGGGGGCACTTATAGAGTCTGTACATCGTGAATCACAGGTATGGTTTCTATATTATCGATTAAGTCAAAGATGGTATGGGAATGAAATTGAAGCTTGTTGTTAAGTAAGTGGACGGGGTTATGTTTCTGCACTTTGTAAGTGTGGAATTCCTCTAATGCATTCATCAACGGGCCCTTCTTACAGTGATTTAATATTTTTAAATTCTTGTTAATGTCTGTGTAACTATGGTTTACATCAATTAAATGTTCGGTGTACTTGGAATCTATTTTCTTATTGGCGGATCGTTTGGAAGATGGGATGTGCTCTTTGAAGTGGGTTTGAAACGTGCGTCCGGTTTGGCCTATGTACGTTTTTGGGCAATCATTGCATAAAAGTTGATATACGCCGCTGCTGTTAAAATGATCTGGGTCTCTTGCTTTTGCTGGGTTTAAAACTTTATTTAAGCTGTTGGAAGTTCTGTATGAAAGGTGGTAGCCTTGTTTGTAAGTATATATTAGATAACTAAATATTACCTTGTATCCATCGTGTGACTTCGTTGTTTGCGTAACTATGATGCTTATCGAAACGTATGTTTCATCATCAGATTGTTGAAATGTTCACATCACAAAAAACATAAAACACAAACACTTAATTTTCATGATCGATATAGTATGAGGAAGAAGTCTACTTTAGCGGACAGTCGACCGACTACTGGCTAAGTCTAAAATATTTTGATCTGATAATCTTATCGCTGAATTGTACAGTATATTAGAATGGAATTACAATTGGTTTTTGTTGTTTTTTGAGATTTTGTAGATCTCAAATTTCTCAATGGGAGAATTTCTACATGTACTTTCCTTTGCTCCAGATATGTATAGGTGTGAAATTGGTCTCAAAATCAGTGAATAGGTTAGGTTATGTCTGATGATGAAATATATGTTTCGAACCGCGTTATAATTACGCATACTATGAAGTCACACAACGGTTACAAGGTAAACGTGAATTTAAAATATATTAGATATATAATTATCAGCTGTTTATATAATTTAATGTTTTAAACTAAACATGGTCTGATAGTTGTTATAAGCATATGACCTTCAAATTGATACAAACCTAAAACCTTAAAAGAATACTTGGATAGGTTAGGAAGATTTAGCATAGAGTTTAAATTTAAAATTAATCAGTAAATGTGAAATGTTCAACATTTAATTTTGTAATATGAAATGAAGACTTTAATTAGACGTTTACACCAAAATATAAAAAATTACCCTCAAAGTGTGTGACAGGTAACCTGCCTGCACATTATAGAAAGATCGAACATTTATGACTAGTATATTATATTATAACAATACCATTTAAACATAATCTAACAGGATAGTACAACAAGGTTCTTTCTACACTCAACATGGTATATTGGGAAATGCAGCAGTCATGATTTTAGAAAAGAAGGAGCGACGTTTTGAGTCTGAATACACTTGCCCCAGACCTAGGAGAGCAGAGTCTGTCCAGAACTGTGATTAGGGGCAGATCTCCATACTCTTGCTTTCACCCCTAAATAATTTAGCCCGAGTTAGCAGAGCATGTGTACTTAAGTATTTAATAAAGGAAGTTTAAATATTTAAATCGGTTTACCTTTATTTTATCACCCGAGTTTATCCCGAGAGACTTACACCACCTGCCGTCTCGACATCCTGACAACGTTTGAACTCGCAGCAATGAGTGCATAAGGACCTCAACAGACACCAGGAGATATGCCACCGCCCTGGAATTCAAATAAGTTGAAGCCCGTGGCAAGGATCTCGTCACATCACAAAAGAAAAACTTTAAAATTAAAAATGGTTGAATTCAATAAAAGTGTTAGTAAATATTCAAAGTAGAATAATTCGTGAACATCATAGAACGTAACGAATTCATAGAAGCATACATAAAGAAAACAGTTTGACGGATTTAAATGTTATTTCTATGACTTGGTGCAAAGACCAGCGAATAGCTCACCATAGAAATTCAAATGAGAAAAAGAATCTTTAACTCTATGTTAGTTTTTCTAGTTAGATAACTATCAAAAGATGTTCAACAAAAACAATTTTTTTTCTGACTAAATAAATAAATGTAAATTGAAATCTTTTCTCTTAAATTGAAAGAAACTTAAATTAAAAAGTAATATTAATTTTTATACTGGATTTATTAGTATTATTACAGGGGAAATAATTATTACCTTAAAAGTAAAAAAAATGCAAAAAAATAAATATATCATTAACGTTAAGATGTTATATCAGTTAGACTAAACATGTTTAAATTATTATTTTTTAATCTATCGTTTTACTTAGTAAAAAATTACGCAAATATAATAGAACTTAAACAACTCTATTAGCATTGCTTGACATCGGTAAACTTGTTCGTGGGTTAGCCTCATTCAGGGAACTATTTGAATTGATATCACTTGACTTACTTGACTTATTTCCTTTTATCTCCTATTGGAGCATAGGGCGTCCAGAAGAGCTCTCCATCTGTCCCTGTCTCCAGCAAGTGCCTTCACTTCTCCCCAAGTCTTGTTAACCTTCCAGGTTTCTCGTGGTCGACCTCTTCTTCTGACACCTTGCGGGTTCCAATCTAGGGCCTCTTTCTCAATGGTTCCGTTTGGCTTCCTCAGTGTATGTCCTAACCACCTCCACTTCCTCTATCGAATCTACAGTTTGACCCGAATTTGACCTGTTTCTCTCCATAAATCCTCGTTTGTAATGATCTCAGGCCAATGAATGTTCAAGACACCTATTGATGAAAACTTGCAGCCGAGACGTAATTAAACTTGTAACTTTCCACGTCTCACTTGCATACAGCAAAACAGACTTAACATTTGTGTTGAAGATGCGAAGCTACGTTTTCTTTGAGATGTTTCGATTTTGCCAAATCGGGTACAGTTGTACAAAGGCGGTGTTTGCTTTTTTAATGCGAGTCTTCACATCATCATCAGCTCCTCCACTTGTTGAAACAACACTTCCCAAGTAAGAAAAAGTGTTGACCTCCTCTATTTCTTTTCCATCGCAGTTTAGAGCTTGTCTGTTTTCTGCATTCATCTTCATAACTTTAGTTTTCCGATGATTTATCTTGAGTCCTGCAGCTTCCGCTACTTCCTTCAGCGCATTCAACTTAAACTGCATATCCGTGTATCTCTGCGAAAGCAGGCACATATCATCTGGGTAATCCAGATCTTCAAGACATCTGTGTAATCCCCATTGAATTCTTCGTCTTCTATCACCAGTTGTCCTCCTCATAGCTGCATCCAACACCAAAAGAAAAAGGAAATTGATAACACACAGTATTCTTATTCTCCAATGGCTATTACCAAACGGACTTGATTCGTGGCACATAGTATATGTTTAAAATTTGTAATTCGTAGCTGTAAATATGAATTGTTTTGTGTCTGTATTGTGTTAAAATTAATTTTATTGTGACGAAGTAGCCTTTGTATTTATAATGTCTCACAGCTTAAAAAAACCCCTCCCAATGTTTTATGTGTGTTAAAACAGTTCCATTTGATCGTGTTTTTGTTTCCGCGCCATAAATACAAGTTATTTGATTTCAGGCAAAGCTCCCACGAGGGATAGATAAAATACGCCCCCACTTGGAACTGGTCGACAATGTGCCTTTACTGGTTTCACTGTTTACAGATTGCACTCCAAGTACAACCAGGGAGATGATTAGTATAATGCAAGATTATGGAGAAGTCGTCTGTGTTATGGGCTCTTGTGCTAATGCGGATAATATTGGAATATTTTTACGAGCCAACGCTTGGTAAGTTGGGGATGATGAAGTAAGAAAGTTTATTGTAGATTGCAGCCCCGGCGCATATGTTCAACATTCCCGAGTGTTCAGCTTACTGGATGAATTTCCAAACACTGTGAACATGTTTGTATAAAAACTTATACTGTAGCTTTCTGGCATCCAACCTTATTATGCAGTGGGTAAAAAATATTTAGTATTTTTTAGACTTAGCTGTGTATTTTAGTGCCTAATATTTTATCAGAATGTCAGTTCTCTTATAACTTAGACCATGTTTAATCAAAAATAAAAATTTTCAATTTTCACATCCAATTTTTTTTTTTCATGTATTTCTTATAAGAAAAATCGTGGCTATAGAAAGATCCTCCTTTAGGACTTTTCGTAATATAAAAAAAAAAACTTTTGGGAGCATTTTAGTGCCAAATAGTTGTTCAAAGTATCATTTCTTAACACTCTGTTAAAAAAGAACAAGTTTTTTATAGTAAAAATTATTTTTGTTTATATCTTACTTTTTTCCTTATACAGTATTTCAAATGGGAAAATCATTGGTATAGAAGTGTCTCCTCCCTCCCCCCCTCCTTTACCACTTTTTGTGACATTAAAAAAATATTATTGTTTGGACATTTTATTGTCAAATATTTGTTCAGAGTGTCATTTCTTGTACAGTACTTACACCAAGTTTGATCAAATAAAAAATTTCATTTCCTATTTTTTCCATGTATATATAGTATTTCAAATGGGAGAATTGTCCCCTTCTTTACAACTTTTCGTAACATTCAAAAAGAAATTACTGTTTTTGGGGTATTTTAGTGTCAGATATTTGTTCAGTGTCAATTCTTATACTTAGAGGAAGTTTGATAAAAAATTTAAAAAAATATATTTTGTTAATTTCCCAGTTTTTACCATATATTTTTAATGTGAGAAACGTGGATATAGCAGTTTATCTTTACCAATTTTCGTTACATTAAAAAAAAATATTGTCTTTGGGGCATTTTTAGAGCCCAATATTTGTGGTTCATCACTTGTTACTTTTGATTAATTGTATACATTCCCTGGAGTGGATAGAAAACTGAGAAAAATCCAGTTCTGTTAAATTGTATGTTCAAACATCAGTTTTATAAGTTTTAATTTGTTTTCAGTTTTTGGATTTTTTTTATGTAATGCAGTCTTGTGTTTAATGATTTATTTAGTCTTATTTTTGACTGTTTAGGGCCCCGAGTTCCTTTATTAGGTTATAATAGTTTTAGTTAATTAGTTACCATACCTTAAGTCAAAAGTAGTTCATATTTCTTATTAGTAGCTTCAGCTGTTTCGCCTCAACATAAGGCATCCTCAGGCTTAGCGCACGTAAACAAACTAAAAACACGTTCACAACACAAAACTTGTTTGTGTAGAAAAACACGCACACACACACACAAAATAGTAAACCGGGTTGGTTCTTGTTCTATTGTAAAAATAAAAAGTTATGTTTCCCTGATGTGGCCACATCCTACAACTTCTAATGCTCCTGAATGGCTGATTAGGAGTTCTTCTGACAATGTAGTAAAGAAGGGAAGAACCATGAACATCCTGGAGGAGTATGCTATTTATAAAGAATGGAAGAAAGACTCGGACTCCCTTCTGAATGATAAACAACATTTCGCTTCCAACTATATCTATGATACTATATACACAATAGATTTTCAAAGGTAACCACACAAGACCAAGGTTATAGGAGATAACGTCAGAAGAACTCCTAATCAGTCATTCAGGAGCATTAGAAAGTTGTAGTGTGGCCCAGCCAAGGAGCCCACCAAACCAAAACTATAATAAGTATAAATTAGGATGTAAAGGAATTCTAAATAATAAAATATGAATTGGCACTTGCGATTTTGTTGAGCAGTGCAAGATTACGTAGAAGGGGGGGAGAGACGAGGAGTGGAGGGCTTGAACCAGCGAGCTGAGCGGGAGTCTGTTCCGAGAGCCATGAGAAGGAAGACCGCTACGGGACGAGGTCAGTCCATTTTCGGCTACGTGCTAGCTAAATTAAACGGTATGTTTTTCAGCCACTATTAATGCTTTATCTTGCCGTTATGTCTTTTTAATAAATTATAAAAATTCTGTAATCTTTTAATTCAGCGCTTTAATTCAAATATAAGAGAACATTTAATTTCACTTGTGTTGCGTGCGTTCATTAGCGTCCAACCCGACTCCTTGGCCCATCCTGACAAGATTCGGCTAAAGTGTACGCGGTCTCCAGTCAGCCGGAGCTTCCAGCTGGTCAAAAGAAGTGGAGACGGGCACAGTAGGATGTGGCCACATCAGGAGAAAATAACTTTTTATTTTTACAATGGAACAAGATCCAACCCGGTTTACTATTTTGTGTGTGTGTTTTTATACACAAACAAGTTTTGTGTTGTGAACATGTTTTTAGTTTCTTTACGTGTGCTAAGCCTGAGGATGCCTTATGTTGAGGCTAAACAGCTGTAGCTACTAATAGGAAATATGAACTACTTTTGACTTAAGGTATGTTAACTAATTAATTATATCAGTAGTTCGGAAGGCAATATGGAAACAATAGTTTTAGTATTCAAGATGGCTACTAGGGGTTAGTTATACTTGGTAATGAGAGTTACTTGTGTTTCAGCTTAGCTGTGCAACCTCTATATCCTCAAGTCTGCCAAAAGGTTTCTGTCTACAAACAGACAACAGCTGATCAAGGACCTTCACCTGTACATCTGTCACAACAACTCAACTCTTTACCTTGTTCCATCAGTTTCTCCAGAGAGGATTACGTCTCGATATTTCATCTAGTTATGGAGGTGAATTTGTTTAAAACAACTACAGTACTGCTCCTCGTCCGTCTTTTATTAACGAGTTTCTAGCTATGATTTCCCTTGTGCAAATGTCGAGTAAAATAAAACGCTCTTTTTTTTTTTTTTTTTAATTTACTTGCTGCTGACTTATCCACTTTACAGTTTGAGGTAAAACTAAACTTGTCTGTATTGTGGATTTGTTAACATTGTGAGACGAGTGTTAAAGTTTACATTGTAACAGACTTATTGTTTTTCATAATAAGTAGTACAATTATATTACGTTAGATTAGATTTTTGTTGTTATGTAAGACCAAAAACAAGGGTATAGAACTAGTCATACCTCACAACACATATACATCAATAAGTAATCAACATACATACATAACTTTCACAATAATAAACAAAATCTGCAACAACAAATTCTCAACCCCAAGATTAGTAAAACTCAACTCATAAGTTACAAAATACAGAGCTAAAGCAAAATTACTTGTTTTGAGATTACAGTTTGGCTTCAAGAAACTACTCAATCAAGTAAAAAGCATTTGTCCTGAACAGCTTTTTGCATTTGTTTCGTAAACATGCTGGCCTCCAATATGTCGTTTGCGATTTTGTTCATGAAGATGACACCCAGCCTCAGAGGAAGCTTTTTTACTTAAAGCTAATCTGAGCTTTTGTCCGTGGATATGCATATGTACTGTTAGGCTCTAAAATTTGTAAGGTACTATTACTTCCAGGATGTACATATTTAAAGGTTAGGATGAGCTGGGAGGGCCGCGAGCCTTGACCGGGATTTTTCGGGAAATTTTACCGGGACCCGGACCCGCGACGGGCCCTGCCACACGGGCCCCCCTATCATAACAATATTTTTATGAGTATTGTCAAGAAATTACTAAAATAAGGTAAAATGTCTTCAGACAAGATTGTGCATCGTGCATCCAAAACGGCAATAACCATTATTTTTTAGAGAGCAGTATTTATTATTTAATGTTATGATACGAAGTATGTGAATTGTTTACCGTTGGCCGATAAGTAATGCAGCTATCGCTACGTCGCGCATCACAGTGACTCATCGGTGCCGGCCGGCGAAAAGATAAACATCCGGTCCGGAAGGGGAAGATTCAAATTTAAAAATAGCATCAGGTATCAGGTCAACAAATAAACTTTCATATTGGTGACTCCTTAGTTGTAGTCGAATTTCGGATCGGTACGGTCGGTTTATTGCATGCGTTCTAAGAGAGAGAGGGGGACCGATGAACAAACTTGCGGGGGGGCCGCCACTGGTTAGGATTGATCTATGTAAAAATCACAATGTCCCAAATGAGTCGTGATTCTAATTTCTCACTTTTGCAAACAAAAGATTCTCTGGGTCATCTGCCTTTTGGAGTTTCCCCATAGAGTAATTCCATAAAATAGTTAGGGATGCAAATAGGCCAATGTATCCTATATTCAAAATGGATTCTTTACGAAATGATTTGAGTTTGCTCGTGACTTAAAGTAAATGGTTGAATATCAATATAAATAAATGTATATAAATTTTACAACTTACCGGTAGTGTATTTTTAAAAATATAGCACAATGTGTACACATATGAGGTGGGTGTGTGGTCCGTGATTGCTGTCATATTATTTTGTATATCAAAAGAAAACTTTTGTCTAATTTTAAACAAGAAAATTATTATTCATAGGTGGTGGATAATGGAAGGCCCTATTCGGGTTGGAAATTTCCCCTCTCGAAGCAAAACTGGAATAATAAAAGCCTTATTCAAGACTTGTGTAGCCCGTATGAAAGAGTACAGCATCGGAGTGCTTAGTGGTGCTCATTTTGATGACTCTCTTTTTAAATAAAAATACTTTGTAAGTACAACTTGTAGAAAACTTAATGAGGTCACAAAAAGTTTAACTCTGACATTTATTTACAGACTTGAGTAGTGATATAATGAAGAACTGAATTTTCGAACTTTGGAGGGGTTGGGAAGGAAGCACAAGGGGTGAAACGAGGAGTTTTAAGAAAATACATGTCTTATAAGGATATTTCAAGTGAAAAATATACGACCTAGACTGGGAATCGAACCCAGGACCTTTGGCTTTACGCGCCAATGCTCTACCAACTGAGCTATCCTGGTCGCTTCCTAGTAAAAACGTATAAGCGGAAAAATCAAATAATTAAAAGCCAAAGGTCCTGGGTTCGATTCCCAGTCTAGGTCGTATATTTTTCACTTGAAATATTATTGTAAATTCAATATTTGCTAGTAAAAACGTATAAGCGGAAAAATCAAATAATTAAAAAATGTCTTATAAGGGTCTATCGTCTGTTTTCCCCCAATTAGTTGTGACATCTGGTAGTTTTTAATCTTTATTGATAGCTATTTTATTAACAAGTTTCTAGCTGTTGATTTCTCTCATGGAAACGCGTACATAGTCGAGTAAAATAAGATATAAAATTCTGGAAGATTCGACTTGCTGCTGAGTCTTCTGAAATCGTTAGCAATTCTTTTCACGTATAAAGGTTAGCTAGTTAACATCGAGAGATGAGAGCTAAAGTGTAATATAATCTCCTGATTCTATTCTGTTACATGAACATTGATATTTAGTTTGTAAGTCGAGGACTTATTGTATTTTAATTAGTGGTTTTATCTTTCCAGTCGAGACACTTGATGCAATCTCTGTGGAACTGTGTACAATACTGGACGTGTTGTGTTGTTACTCAAAGCTCTGTACAGCTGGTTGGATCTCTCTTCATGTTACCTCCTCTCTTTACAACAGGTATCTATATAGTGTGTCACAAAAGTCCCGGACCAGTTCGATTGACACCTCATGTTTAGTAAAATATTAAATAATAGTAAAAGAATTAAATAAATAATGTAAAATAATTGTTTCAAATATTTAAACGACCGCCATTTTAGATAGGAGCAAGATATCGACCTCTAATTTGTAAAGTTGTAATTTACTAAATAAGACCCTTAACATGAGGGGTCACTCGATGGGAGATTCCCCCCCCCCTATTTTTGGGGAACAGGTAAAAATATCTTATATGCCAAAAAGTAGTTTTTATCACCAGAAGGCGCATATAAAAATCTTTTTTCTACCTTTTTTTGGTTTTCCAGTTATTGAACTGGTCCAGGACTTTTGGGACACACTGTATATCATTAAATATACAGGGTGATTCAAAACTGCACAGCAATATTTCGGGGCTCATTCTTGAGCTAAAAATAAGATAAAAGTTTATATAAACATAGGTCGAAAACGCTTTGTTTTTCATCCGTCGGGCATTTTATCTTTTTACAGATAAGCATTTTATATTTGGAAGTAGATGAGATATTAAGTAAAGATAAGGTGTATGCATTATTTATGTAACCTCTTGCCAGTATACCAGGAAACTAAGGTTTAATTTTATTGTATTTTTAAAATGTTAACTTTACAAAATATTTACATTAGACAAAATATTTTTTAAAAAATTTTTAACAAACAATAAATTTTTCTGTAGTTCGAAGGATAACAGAATTATCAACAAAAAACTAAAAACATAATCTCTTGGTAATTTTCTACAGCAACTAAGATTGACCAAAACTAATTCCTTATAGAAATACGATAATTGTTAATAATAATATTATAATCCGTTGCCCTTTAATGCACCAATAGTTAAAATGTTTCTCTTAACAGTTTCAAAATGGTGACTGTTGTTTTAATACAATTTAAATATTTTATTTATTTAACCCCTCAATGGGATATTACTAGGAATGAATAATGTCTGCTGCTGTACTTTTTGTAGGTGTTTTAGTAAGCACTTCCAACTGTTATTTATATTTCATTTATAACATGAGCCGCCACTAAAAACACTTTGATGAATTTACTAAAAAAAACTACTAAAAGAATTGTAAACAAAAATAATCACAGAACTAACCTTTAGAAATATTAGCCAATAAACACACACTCACTTAACTTTTAAAAACTGTAAATCTATACCTAGAAAATGACAAAACAATCTTTATACACAATTTAAACACAACTATTCACTTTTATCTTTCCAAAACACAACAATAATACTACAAAAACATTGCGTAAAAGATAGAAACTTCTTTGTGTTTAACACAATAGCACCTTAGAGTTGAGGCTGAGACATTGATTAGCAAAGAAACATTTAATTTCTGAACTTATTTCAAAGTAATAAAATGCACTGGGTTCAGACAGACCTTTAGTAAAGATAAAATAGCTTTTTCACATGTTCTGTGAATTTTAGTTTCTTGATATGGTTGCAAATGTAGCCAGTAGAGATTACCTGACAGACTACAACATGGGAGCAGAGCTTGCCAATCCACAAATACAGCGAGTAAAATCATTTAACCACTACTCAGCAATCCACGTTGACGGGTTAAAGACGTGGAACCTTCGTTCTCTATGCTGATTCGTCTATTTTCGAGATGCAAGTCACAGAAGCAATTTAATATCTCCTTAATTTAAACAATTCTATCTCTGCTATAATAAACCCAGTTTTCTGAATTTCTTGCTAATATTCTTAGAGTGTAGTATTTTTGAAGCTTTGTATTATTAAAAGTTGTTTGGTCTAGTGTTTGTAACTCGTATGTTCTGTGTTTCAGGACAAGTGTTATGGTTAGGTTAGGTTAGTATTTTTTATACTTAGAATGTAGTATTTTGAAGCTTTGTATCATCAAAAGTGGTTTGGTCGAGTGTTTGTAACTCGTATGTTCTGTGTTTCAGGACAAGTGTTATGGTTAGGTTAGGTTAGTATTTTTTATACTTAGAATGTAGTATTTTTGAAGCTTTGTATCATCAAAAGTGGTTTGGTCGAGTGTTTGTAACACGTATGTTCTGTGTTTCAGGACAAGTGTTATGGTTAGGTTAGGTTAGTATTTTTTATACTTAGAATGTAGTATTTTTGAAGCTTTGTATCATCAAAAGTGGTTTGGTCGAGTGTTTGTAACTCGTATGTTCTGTGTTTCAGGACAAGTGTTATGGTTAGGTTAGGTTAGTATTTTTTATACTTAGAATGTAGTATTTTTGAAGCTTTGTATCATCAAAAGTAGTTTGGTCGAGTGTTTGTAACTCGTATGTTCTGTGTTTCAGGACAAGTGTTATGGTTAGGTTAGGTTAGGTTAGTATTGTTTATACTTAGAATGTAGTATTTTTGAAGCTTTGTATCATCAAAAGTAGTTTGGTCGAGTGTTTGTAACTCGTATGTTCTGTGTTTCAGGACAAGTGTTATGGTTAGGTTAGGTTAGGTTAGTATTGTTTATACTTAGAATGTAGTATTTTTGAAGCTTTGTATCATCAAAAGTGGTTTGGTCGAGTGTTTGTTACTCGTATTTTCTGTATTTCAGGACAAGTGTTATGGTTAGGTTAGGTTAGTATTTTTTATACTTAGAATGTAGTATTTTTGAAGCTTTGTATCATCCAAAAGTGGTTTGGTCGAGTGTTTGTAACTCGTATGTTCTGTGTTTCAGGACAAGTGTTATGGTTAGGTTAAGTTAGTATTTTTTATACTTAGAATGTAGTATTTTGAAGCTTTGTATCATCAAAGTTGTTTGGTCGAGTGTTTGTAACTCGTATGTTCTGTGTTTCAGGACAAGTGTTATGGATCTCCTGTGTAGTTATACCTTTACTCTCGTTGACTTTGATTGCCAATCCTACAGATCACACAGTTATGCACAAAGCTACGGATAAAAATCATTGCACAATGAGTGTTGAGGTTTGTATACTGAATATTTTATCGTTAGAATGTATAATGTTTGAGTACAAATAAATTGAACATTATAGAAGAATTATATGAGGGGGTTTTCGTAAAGTAAGTGCCGTTTGTGTCTGACATGTGAATGGAGTGATGGTAATGGCGTGATATTTGCACAGTTGTATAGGGTGGCAACTGGTAAAATGTGAAAAAGTCAGAGTATTTTGTTTGAAGTCGGGGAAAACTTAAATTTGATTGGTAAAACAGAGACCAATATATTTATTTATAAAGGAATAAATAAACATTAGAGATAGACAGATACTCAGTCAGTCCTGTACAAATAGAAACTGACTCTATCTGTGTACTGTACTGAACTCTTCACACGACTAAAGAAAGGTAGAAAGGTCTTAGTGACGATGGTCTTCTAAGAGTTGATCAGTAGTAGATATTACAAACAGCAACTCTTATTTCAAGGATTCCAATTTTTTAAATTAATTTGTCATACATATATTTATCACAATGAGCTGATAAAAAGGTCCAAGCAGGATTGAAATCAGTTTAAAATTTAATTTACATGACGGGTTTCAAAAATTTAAAATAGGAGTAGTGAGCGTGGGTAGATATTGAAAATTTGGGGTTAGCTGCCGTGGGAAAAAACTCGAGCTTGCAATTTTCTCAAAATCTGAATGTCTATTAATTTATAATTTAATACATAAAATGATTTATGTATTTACAGCAACTGGAGGTGGGTACAGTAATGGAGTATTATACTAGGCACCACGAATCAAGTCTGATAAGGAGAGAAAGAGTACCTCACCGTTGTCAATTCGAACAGTTCTTTGGCCGAGTCTAACTCCTTAGCGAGACTACCGATGTCTTGCAATGCTAATAAAGTTGCGTAAATAAATAGTTTTGTTTGCATAGTTTTTTTATGAGTGTAGACGTATTAATTTAAAAACTGCAAAATCTATGCATTGGGCATTTGTCAGTGTTACAACTAAAATAAACCATTTAAAACCATGTAAATTCATTCACCAATAAAAACTTTACGAGATTTTTTTTTATTGTCTTGAGTTGATTTTTTTAGATTTTTCAGCATTTTCCGTAAGTCAACTTTTTTAAGTTTTAGATAGCACATTTCAAAAAACTGTTTAAAGATATCTTCACCCAATGTTAATGTCAACTCATTGGCGTGGAAAACTGAGTTCCTTACACAGGGATTTCAAGATATGTTTACTATAGACAAAATAAAAAATATTTTGTTTTTTTTAGAAAATAAAATTCAAAATTTAAAAAATTTAAATGTTTTTATTCTTAATTAATACTGTATGGGGAACTAGAAAAAGAATCTATCTACAAGATACAACAAAGAAAGGGTCTATGTTAAAAGGTTTTTGAGATATCTGACATATAGTTACCATTGAATTTAAGTGACGGTCGGACTCCCCTTAAAACACTAACATATTAAAATACAGTACAACCTCGTTAAGTCAGCCCACTTTAAGTCGGATCTCCGGGTAACCCGGACCGGTTTGCAATAAATAAACATAAATATAAATTAATAGAAAATATGAATTTTGGTAGCGCTATTGCTTTATACGAGCGCATAACCGTAGCGTATTGCACGGTGATCGTGTTTCCGCTGAGTTCATGCAACCGAGTTTGTTTGCTGTGACTGTACATCTGATGCGTAACTGTAGCGCTGCATGCCTGTGTGGTGAGTTATTGTCACCCAGGTGATTGGCGCACTTTGTCTGTATCTTGAAACGGTTGCCTGACCGTGCGGCACGTAAACGTTACTCGAAGATGACGCAACAGAAACTTACAAGCTTATTCTCCAAATAGTAGACATACCTGTACAGTCCACAGATGTAAATATTTTTAAAGTGTTTTTCTCCGTAATAAAGGAAAGTACAGTATGTATATTTTAATTTTTGTGGGTTTTCTGCTCTTTCTCCGGCTAACACGGATTTTCTTTGTCGGATCGGCCGTGGTCCCTGCAGTTCGACTTAACGAAGTTGTACTGTAATAAGAAACAAACAACAATTGTAACCATTTTAACAAGATTCAAAACCGTGATGAGACTTTGGACAACGAGACCGAGATTATATATTTGAACATGAGACGAGAGCGAGATTGGTAAGTCTCGTCTGGTACATCACTACTTGTAAACATTGACAGTGTACATAATGCTGTAGTCTTTATCATTTAAGCCTTAACTTATCAATGTGGTATTTACAGGTGGCTATATTTGTATTGTGGTGTTACGGGTCCAAGTTTCTAGTCACATTGTTCATGACGCCTATCGTATACGCTGCAGCGCTAACTACATTTTGTACTCAAATTGTAACTACATCATTAAACTCATCTCAGTGTAGTGTTATCGATCCATCGCCTGTCCGTAAAGAGAGTTGGGGTGGCTGGGAGAAGTATCCGTACGCTCTGTCCACTGCTCAACAACTAGCTGCCTTTGTTCTGGTCGCACATTTCGGTGAGTTGAAGCTAAATCATTCTATCATTTGTCGTATGACTTTGTTTAGATGTGGAGTAAATGGTTTTCTAATTTGGAATTTATTACAATGACTAATATTACATTTTTTTCATTTTAGGATTAAAAAGATCTTTTGTTGGATTGCAAAGGATTAACCGTAGTAAATTCTACTCAATTTCTCGGAGCTGTGATTGTCAGTTGGTCAGATCATGTAACATTTTGTTCTGCGATTAAGTGAAAGAGAAAACCGTAAAGTGTTTGATGTTTTGTTTCAGTTACGATTTCAACGAGTTTTGTACACAGAGAGTACTTGAGCTGGAGGAGAGGACCACATCAGAATAGAATATGGTTAATTGTGGCTCCATTTGTGTAAGTTTAGTCTAGCAATGGTACTATTTACTTGCAGCATTTAAATATGTAAATTTGTATAAGTTTATACGCAGGATTTAAAGAATACACTGTTCCGTATAGACACTACAATAATGATGATCTGATAGTACAGTAGAACCTCTGTTAACCGGCCTCGGATTAACCGGCCTATATCGTAGTGTACTGGTTGGATGAGTTTCCGAAAATAATTGTAATTGAAACACCAAAGCTGCGGCGAGTCAAACGACTTTGTCGATAGCGGTATCCCATTTTTGGCGGCATATTAACACCGCTGCATTGGCACCCGTCGGTATAGCAGACATACACAGACAAAAACGTTTGATGGGCCGCTTTTTTTCCACGAATCAATTATGGAAAATATAACATTTCTTTTCAGTTTTCTTCTTGTCTTTGACTGGTTATGATCTACGTACAGTATATACAGTAAATAAAAATGAGCGAGTTACGAAAACGGAAGCGTGTGTTGGTTTCGTTTGAGACGCGGTTAAAGGTGTCAAAAGACTTGACAGAGGGGAATCTGTAAAAAAGCTTTGTAGTATTTAATTTTTTCATGTTTGATGTATAATATACATAACATAATATACACGATACATTTATGTACAATAAAATGAGTTGCAATAACATCTTAATTGCATAATTCTTAGCGCTACCTGATTAAATAAGCTTTCTTTGAACGAAAACCGATGTTTCACGGGAACCTCGGATTAACCGGCCAAATGGGCAACCAGCCCGGGTGTCAGTCCCGACTAGACCGGTTAAGAGGGGTTCTACTGTATGTGAAAAATCACTTAATCGATTTTCTGCCATTAAATGTGAAGATAGGTAAAAAAAAAAAAAATTATGATTATCAATCTTACCCTATACTATAAGTAAACGCTAACTTTAAAGATCTAAAAACCAAAGCATGAACATGCGAACTTAAAGCACCCTTCAAAATGTGGTTGTCGTAAAAACATACAAGTCAAGTAGTTTCCAACGGGAAAGAAAAATATCCCTCATATTGTAAACAAAATTGAAACATTTCTCAAACCTACTAAATTGAGCATGGAGAAGAATAAGAAAATTCCACGGAAAAATTTATTTGAAGATGTTACAAAAATATGGAGAGAGTGAAACATTAGTTAAGACGGGATGAAAATAGAATACTTGATTTCATCAAAACTTTCAATGTCACAAAATGTTAAGTTAATAAAATATGTAGACAGTATTGTTAAGATTATAGAGTCTGGATACAGATGACTGATATTCCAAAACTATTTTTTTTTAAATTAAACTGTATTTAAAAAATGTTTTAAAATAATAAACTAAACTTATTATTATAACACACTATATCTGAACAAAAAACTGTCTATAATCTACGCCATTTTTACATTTTTGGTTTAATTTTTCTGAATTTCATTGGGGTTCTGTATGAGCTCACTATATAGTCCTCTATACCAAATTTCATGTTCCCTGACTTTATTTTTGTAGCTCTGCTGCTATCATACGTACTGAAACAGTGCGATGTTTGGTTTCACCCGTTTATTACTTCTTTTTGACGTTATTCACAACAGAAGGTTGTAAATGGGAAATTGAACTTATTGCTTTGCAATTCCAATAAACCCTTAATTTTTTTCAAGTCCCACCTTTGGGGAACTGCTTGATAAATTATTTATTAACGTCCTTATTATGCCAAACAACACAATGCTCCAAGAATAAAATACTGTCTTTAGTATTTATTCTTATATATTAGGAATCACTTTAAAATTCCTTTATTACTTTTATTATTTAATCAAAACTAGCTCTTTTTTCTCTTATTGCTATAACTTTAAAACTCACTCTCAGGGAGTGTCATTTGAAAGAGTTATTTTGCAGAATCTATTTAAAATTGTGAAATTTATGAGAGCACAAATTATTTTAAAAAACACTCTTAACTTTTAAGCTGAAAACAACATAGGGTTAGTTTAAAATCCACACAACACAATGTTATCCAGAAATAAAATTTATATTTTAATTAAAAATTCCGTTTCAGTATGTACAGATGACGGATGGGATGCTAAAAATCTCTGACTATGACATGGTTTTACAAAGTGTGTTTATTCAAGGCTAAAATATAATTGTAGACAAGAGATCGTAATTTACAGTCCAGTTGTGCTGGTGGCTACACATCCCCTACCATTCTAAGGACTTTGTCGAAACTGAAATAACCAACTTTTTTTTTACTTCCAGTTGAATTTTTGGAAATGACAATGTAATTTTTTGAGTTTAAATTATCAATTGGGATATCTTTGATTATAACTTATACTTTTCTTCATTAAAAATGCTTTGTTCAAAACGTTGTAACATTCAGCGAATGGACATTTTACTGATATTTTTCAGGCGAGTGTTTAGAATGTAACCCTAAATTGTGGTAAGAAACAGTCTCGCTTATCGGCGACGGCTGTATTGTAACGCACTATATTTTTAATTAATTTCCTTAAATGAGATATAAGTTACTATTTTTCTGTTTGTTTTTCAGGTTGTGTTTACAAGTATTGTACTCATATGTAGTTCTATGGCTGGAAAGAGACAACGAGAAACGTTTATCTACATTGTTTGATCTCTCTTGGTTTTTAATATCGGCTGTTGCTCTCTCACCCGTTGTTGTGTTCCTGATCAATGAATTTGTCAAATGGCAAGAGATAAGGTAATATACATTTTACTTCTTTATTTTTCTAAAATATGAAATACCTTATTTCTCAGTCTAAAACAGTTCTTTTTTCCTTAACGTATTTGCTAAGGGTATTTCATCTTCATAGTGACACCATCAGACATGGAAATGTTATCGTATCCACGAACAATGTAAAATTAAAAGAAACTTTATAGTTAACCACTGTCGTCATTAATTGTTTTAAAATTAACTAATCGAGGAGAGAGCACATCGTGCTTCTTGACTGTTTGCTACTCAATGAGGTTATCTAGCTTATCTTACATCATATTTATTCTATTATTTGTATTATATAATTCTACTTAAAGTTTGCTTCAAATACATTATACAACACGCTTAATAGGGTAAATATGAAGTGTTAGATGCTAGATAACTTCGTTGGGTGACGGACAGTCAAGAAGCAGGATTTTCTGTCTTCCTGTGCAGTTCTCAAATTACTTATCTTAATACTTTTGATGACAGCGGTTAACCACAAATATTATTTTTATTTTTTTATTGTTCAACTGTTTCCTTGTGGTATATTTCATATGATAACATTTGCAAGCCTGACCATGTCTTGTTTTAGACTGAAAAATAAGGACTTGTAATATTTTAATTATTTACAATAGTATGGAGGCTTTATTACATAATAATACATTTTACATTTACTTTTAGAATATATTTCAGGGTGTCTACTAACTGGGGAAATAAGGAAAAACCAGGGATTATGAAGTAGTATGGGGAATGGAAATAATGAGACGATTATTCAATTCCACAAACAGCTATAATTGCGACATATGTTTCGCCGTTAGGCATTTTCAAGCAACTATTCAAGCATAGTTGTTTGAAAATGCCTAACGGCGAAACATATGTCGCAATTAAAGCTGTTTGTGGAATTGAATAATCGTCTCATTATTTCCATTATCAGGGAATTCTATCATGTACCAACTGTTGTAAGTATGGGGAATTTTAATTTAATTGATTTTCATTCCCTCACCCGGATTTTTATAAATGGCAGAACAGCGGAACAAAGATTAACTTTACAGTGCTAACATTAGTATTCATTACCACTGGTGCATAACTTCATCAAGAGCTAAGAGCACAGTAAACAGATAAAGAAAGAAGGAAGAGTAGGTGTCGAGAGATACTGTGCGCATCCAGACGATGACTCGTCGGTGTCCCAAGGTACCTGCCACAAGCGAACAATTTAAGAAACATGAACAGTTGTTATATTTGTTTATAAGGTGTTCGGGATATGTTGATTTTATTGTTTTCAACTATAGTTGCCTGAAATTGCAATAGTTTAGAAGAATAATGATCAATTAATTGACGTATTTGCTCGTTTAATCTTTATAATTTAAAAATTGATCTGTAGGCTGCAATGACTGAATTTTTTTGTAACATCCTGTAGATGAATCTAATCCAATGTACTGTTGCAGATCAAACATAAGATACCAGAAGAAGGCCCGTTTAGAATTTGGTACAAAGTTGGGGATGAACTCACCGTTTTGAAATGAAGACACTCGCTGGCAAAGTGTGGTAAAATGTTTGAGTTATTCAACTCGTTTCGACGTCATGCTGAGATATTTGGTTTCTTTGAATCGTAATTGTTTGACGAGAATTTTCTGGTAGTTTGGTCCCAAAATGTCAGAAAATCAATTGAAGTTCTTAAAAGTCTATATTTTTTTATAACATTAACATCTAGTAGGATGGTTGTTTTAAAACTCACGTCGCACTACAGTAGTTTTTAAATGAAAGAAATACAATTTTGGGAATCTCATTTGGGGGAAATGATATGAAAGGAAATCATTTTTCACCAAATCTAGAATTTTTTTTATTGAGAGAGAACCGGTCTAGAATCTGAAGCTTGTTGTAAATGAATGACTGAAAATGGTGCTTTTATTTCCCAACACAAACGAAACAATATTTTTGTTTGCATCTATTTCGGGGATGGTCTAGCGACTGTCTGCCAAGTTGCAGACAACTGCAGTAAACTTAATTACAACTAAACTTACTATTAATTTTCATTTTAAATGTTTTTAAATGATACTACAATAGAATAAAACAAACAAAAATCAGAAAAAAACTAAAAACGATTATACGATAAAACAAAACATGATAACCGCAAACACTTCAAACCTATCACCACATATCAGAACTTTGATCATTTTATTATTATTATTTTAATTCCACACTCCCCTCTTCAAAGTAAAAACCAAATTCTATAAAATTAATTTTAACTACCTGACAATTTTACAAATATATGTAAAAATAAAATTTTAATACTATTTTAAAATACATAATTTAATTTTTTGGAAATCATCGGTTTTTATTATTCTTCCCTTCTAAAAAATTAATTATGTGATCAGGGACCATTGATTTTTCCAATCCACGCCATTCAAATAGAATTCCATTTCTGTTTGCTTTCTTTAAATTTCTAATAAAGGGCCTACGGGTATAAAATTATCTTGACTCTTATTACAAAGGTAAATTGCTTTCTCATGACACACAAAAACTATGAGCTCATCAATCGGCCTAAAGGTCTTTTGCCGCCCCAAGTTCCATCCTACACCCACTCAGTAATACCTGTCATCCTTATAAAGGAACAGATACTACCTATAGGGTTGTCTAGGATGGTTTCCATCTCTTTCCCCGGAGGGCCTAGAGAGTATAGCCTGGCTCGTCCTAACGCCTCACACTCTAAGAGAATGTGTTCTGCGGACTCTTCAGCCAAACCACATTTCCTGCAAGTATTTTCTGCAGCAATTCCTATCCTGTGTAGGTGTTTTCTGAGGTGACAGTGGCTCGTTAAGAGCCCAACCACCCACCTCATGTTATCCCTTCTAAGAGAGATGAGTTGTTCAGCATGTTTCTTGCTTGGTCTAAGTAGCCTCTTTGCAAGTCTACTAGTAGTTGAATTCGTCCAGGCCCTATTCGTCCCCTCCCGTATCCATGTATCAACCGCTGCTCTGGCATGTCCATAGGAGATCCCGAACACCGGTATACTTTCGTATACTGGGCAAGTAAAAATTCCAGCAGCGTCAACACGCGTCCTTGTGAATTGTAGTTACAATGTTGCCTAAATTGGTAGTATTGTATGCTTGAATCGAAAATTGTAAAAATTGAATTTTCCTAGCTAAATCCATCAAGATTTGAAGGATATTGTGATCCATGTTTTAGAGACTGGTCACCATAGACAGAATTTTTGTAAACCGCGTTGTGACTTTGGCCAGTTCTAGTGTTAATTTTGTATAGTATCCTGCTTGTAAGTATTTCTAAGTTTATTCTATTAACGTTGTTCAAAACTGATTGTGTTCATTAGGTTACATTGTTTAATTAAATATAAGTAATTTTTAAATACTTTTGTTGTTTCAAGGGGGAAAAAATATGATTTAATCAGATTGTTTACCAGAATGATATCGTATAAGATGGACGTGTTGTTGCCACTGTCTGTTAAGATAGATTGTCTTTATTTGTAGGCAAAAGTTAAAACGATTAGATCATCTCTTACAATTAACTCCATTTATTAACACTTATTTCTAAAACGTAAAACATAATAATGGTACTTACCCAGCCCCAATTCAAGAAGATCCTCTAAATTTAATGCCCAAAAGTTGGTACCTTGGTTCTTGTAGGAAGTATTAAATTGCATTGGTATAGGGTGTACGTGTTTAAAACAGTTGTTACCCAGGTTTTCTGAACTACTTTCTTCATATCAGCGAGGCTGTACAGGTCTTCAAGCTGTGAATACGCTAAAAAGTGTCGGTGGCTCGCCTCTGCTGGATCTCCCAACTTGAGTATCACATTTTCTTGGGACATCAGGATAGGAAATTATATTTTCAGCAATAAGTTAAGAAGTGTGGTTGGATACCATTACACGCAGAAATCTGGAAATTTTGTAACGTCACCATATTTGTGTTTTTTAATCTTAGAAAAGATGGTTGCTCAGTGGATTACAATCCATTTATCAAATGTCCAGTAGTGTCTCGTGAATACAGTTTCCAAAAAGTCAAGTAGTATCATTCTGGTACAGTTTGTTTTATCGTTACTTGAAAAGAAATATTTTAATTTGATTTTTTGTTTTTATGCAAAGTATTTCGGCGAATTTGACTGTATAAAAGTGCAATTTTATTTTATTTTCAGGCCTGTGATTATTACCTTTTTGGATTATTTGTTTAATCTTACTTAGATTTCTAATTAAAATTATTAATAGACAATGATGTTTGTTTACTAATCTGCAGGAAGTTTGCTTTTTAAGGATGTACGAACATTCAAATTATTGAGCCTACTGTTATGTGCTCGAACTCCATTACTCGTAGATTTTTTGAGTTTTGTTCAGTTTTATCTAGCCTAGGTTGGAAATTGGTGTAAAAATATAGTTATATCGATTTGTGATCATAATGTAAATAGAGTGTTAACAGTAATATTAAAATCAAAAAAATTGTAGAATTGAAAAATCAAGTTTAAACTGAAAATAACTCTTTATTGATGAAAAGTCAAGCATGACTCTACATGAGTTTAGGCACATATTTTAAAACTTAAATTCGCACGTTCCCAGTTTGTGTGACTGTGATAAAAATGTGTCGAGAAACTCATGTAGAAACAGGAAATGACAGTTTTCAAGATTTTAAATGTTCTGCAGTTAACACTTCATCTCGTCATGTTTTGACTTGAAATGCTGCCGAAAAATCCTGATACACTAAGGCGTTATAAAATGATAAAGTTGCGGGATTAATGCTTTAATTGTGTTTTTAACTCTGCAAGACAATTATCTGCTGAGATTTTTGGAGCATAATCTTTGTTTTTTTGTAGTTGTATCCATCTTTAATCTAGCTGGTTTGAAGGAAAAGCCTAATGATTTCACTTCTTCATTTTTTTGCAACTTTGCCACCAGTTTCATTACGAGCTGCCTCATACTCGTGACAAAAAAATTTCAAGTCTTCCTACTATCTCCCACCCAGGAAGACACCACCATTTTGTCATGACAACTCTTCACAGGAAAAACAGCATCAAATATGAATTACTAATTTCATGACTCTCTTTACATACACAATTTTCTTTCGACATCGAAAAATGAATTTATAGAATTAAAAAAAAAAGTTTTTCCTGTTGTGTAAAGACGAAAAATCTCTCAGTCATCATCGCCTTTTAAAATGAAGATAAAATAAAGACCCCCCCCCTCCCTTACTGTCAAATACTCTAATACCGTCAGGATCGGAAGAGAGCGACTAGATAGGAAAGATGAACGAGAGGGAACTCAAGACTACATGACAAAGTGTAGATCCAGCTAGGTCCTGCAGGATTGCCATGCCCGTGCTCATGATAAGCTACTGAGGGTATCAATTAGAGTTGTAACGGATATCCGGTTAATATCCGGTATCTGGCCTATCCGGCCCTTTTTTTTAGTATCCGGTACCCGGCCGGATAGTTGCAACTATCCGGCCGGGTACCGGATACTTAATTATGTAAATGAAATTACATAAATAGGTGATCTATACTTCCAAATAGGTGATCTTTTCGTAGCGGTCGCCATTAAACTACAAAAAACTTCAACCACAAAAAACAAATACCGAAAAACTCACTGACAGACCGTTGAATACTAGTGTTTGACGCATGAACGATACAAGCCGCCCACTCCTACGGTCCAAGAGACAGGTTCGTACTTGTCTTTCCGTGAATCATCGCTAGAACTACACACACTACCTGAGTCGGATATCCGGTAGCCGGATATCCAAGCGCTCCGGCCTAGAACCTCACCGAATATCCGGTATCCGGTATCCGGCCAAAACGACTATCCGTTACATCTCTAGTATCAATCTTATAATGACAGTGGTCAAAGATCATTTTTGTTTTTTTAACCAGTATTTATGTACGTTTTGTGTGGATTTATATACATTTCACCACTCTCCTAGTTATTCTTCCATCTCAAATTAGAAAATCAGCGTTTTGGATTTATCTGGATGTTTCCATCTTAGAAGTTATGTATACTACGACTAATTAAAAAAATGAAAAATCTTTTCCACTTTTTTCTTATGTGAGATCAGCTGGTGTAGCGTCTCTTTTTCTCAACTTTTGTAAAATTTGTATTATTTTTATTGTTTTTGTAATGATCTTGTTTTTGAGTGTGCCACGAACTTTAAAATTAATCCAAAGTGTTAATTTTATTTAATTGAAATAGTTAATAATGACGGTGATCCTGCTTCATTTTGGAAAGTTTTCTTCTAATTTCATAAAATTTAGATAAACGAAATTACTAAATCTGATTTCCATGATCGATATTTTGGTTTTTTACCTTAGAGGTTACATTGTAGTTTTGGGTTATTCCCATTAGGTCTCTTTTGTCCCAACTCATATTCTCTTCCGTCATTGACGCTATATAAGTATTCCGTTGGCTTGAAGTCTCATTTCATGATCTAACTTTTGTCATAAGGTGATCAATACAAATTTGTTGGCCATTCACCTAATTGTTTTGTTTTCATTGAATCTCTTTGATCGATAATTGTTTTGGAGATTTTACATTTTGTATTCTATTTATAATTTAAAACTCATTGTGTTTGTATCCAAGTCACTCTTTTTTATATAATAAAAGAACAATAATGTCCGTCTATGTGACTTTTTTAATAATAAAGTAGTTACTTACTTTATAATCATATGACGCGTTTCGGAACTCGTTCCATCTTCAGAAAATCGCTCTGCTGAGGTCGTTAAAACATTAAAATAAATTATTACACAACACATATATCGCAATACATATCGTGCGCGTGTATGTGTATATGTATTGCGATATATGTGTTGTGTAATAATTTATTTTAATGTTTTAACGACCTCAGCAGAGCGATTTTCTGAAGATGGAACGAGTTCCGAAACGCGTCATATGATTATAAAGTAAGTAACTACTTTATTATTAAAAAAAGTCACATAGACGGACATTATTGTTCTTTTATTCTATTTATAATTGATAAATACACCACGTTATTTGTTGAGCTCTGTTTTTATCAAAAGTCTTAGATTTCTATGTTTAAATTGAATGTTCTCTTTCGTATGTCATAAAGTGGGCACTATTTATCTCCATTTAAAATTTTAAATACGTTAAAATAAAAATATATTTATATACATAAAACTGTAGCTCATTACTAGAAAATATAAAATACAACATATTCTAATAATCAAAACTCTGACAGGTTACATCTCGCCAAAATCAAACTCAAAATTAAATGGGAAATATGATATGAAGTACATTATTGGCAAAAAAAAAAGGTAAATGTTTTGTTTTATAAGCACAAATTCTTATCATCGCTTTATGTAAAAATAAAATATGAAAAGAGCATAAAATAATGACTCCCATTTCTCTAATATTCAAGTAGCGTCAGGTTTCGAAAGAGAACAAGAGTTGGTAAAGAGAGACTAGGTACAATCGATGAAAAAGAGGCATCAAACAAAGTACTACATAAACAAAAGTGTAGGATATAACGAGGATCCTTGGCGATTGCAACGCCTGTACACGCTATAGTAAGACCCAGAAGGCCACCAAGCAAAAATACATCTAAATATAGTAGTTAGGAACAAAAATAAACACGCAATTAGGTCTAGTAGGCAACTTCAAAATAGCTGAACATATATTGTAACAAAATTTGTCAGAACTCTAAACTAAGTATCCCAGTATGCCTTCCTTGTTTTACCTTCTATAATCTTGAAATGATTCTACAGCTCAAGTAAAAACATGAGCTGACGACTGCTTTTCAACCTCCGCAATGTGTTCTTCCATATTGAGATGCAAACCAAAAGTTCACTTTGAATAGTGACGTGGGAATGATATTGTCAGTAGCAGTTAGTTTTCCCCTGAATGTGTTGTTATATTTTTCAAGATGTGCGACAATCTGAAGATATTTCAGTCGGCTGAACTCAAGAGCTCTTTTGTTTTTGTGTGGATAAAACCAAAGGCTGTATTTATGAATGTTTTTTAGAGTTTCTTTTGTTTAAGGTCTTTATACTACTTCCTTTGGCCTCCCTTAACGATCTTTCATTTTATATACGTATCTTTCCTATTTGCTTTTTAAGGAATAAACATTGCTAAGGAATTCTTTAACGATTTATTCTGTTATAATTTCTTGACATTAAGATTTGCCAAGAGTTACCTTAAATCTCACTTAACCATGTTGTTCAATATTGACCAAGTAGGCCTACTTTGTTATCCAATATTTTGAAAATGAAAGATTAAGACGATGTTTAGCATTTCTCGTGTATGTAAATGACGTGCCAACACTAGTAACAAAACCTACAGGATCTGGAAAATTAATTTAATTTTGATGATGAAGATTAAATGTGTAAAATTAATTGATATTTATTAGAAGATCAATTAATCGAATTAATTCGGACAATTCGACCAATCGAATCGGTGTTATTGTATATTAGAGAACCACTACGCTGCGACTTTTGTCGATCTATTGTGCCTTCCCTTTGATTATCCTGAGGTATTTGGTTGCAAAATCCTTTCCAAACCTGTTGCTACCATAAATTTTGTATAGAGTTTGTAGATCTTCCACTTGGTCTTTTAATAGCTTCGACCAGCTATAGGTTAATACATTTTTTTTATATCATATTTTTTCCGTTTATATATGCTCCTGTTAAAATATTGGTAATTAAATAAATACATTGTTTAAAGTTTCATTATATAACGGTAGCAAAATCAAGACAATATTGAATAATATTTCACGGAAAAGAAAGAAATGACTGAAATTAAAAATTGTTGTATGGTACACAAATGCTTAACTGGTATACGATCTTACTTCAGGTTCCTTTTCAATATTTTACTGACTGTCTTTTTATTCTCAATCTATGCTTTGAACCAAATATTTTAATAAGTCTAGATTAGAAAATGACCCTGTTCCATTGTGTCAATCTTTCTCCGTGTGAATTATTGGCAAACAAATAAAAATAAAATAACAGATCATAGTTGGTTAACAAACAATCAACTGTAGCGATTTGATTGATTGCTTTTGTTTGGAGTTTAAAGCGGCTTTTAAAAGCCAGCTCTGGCAGCTCTGGCGCAACTAAAGCCTCCTCATTCTAGCTTAGCAGATTTGTTCCCCCTTACGAGTTTCAGTAACCCACTAATTTTTTATTTTTTTATTTATTTTTTTTTTTTCAGAGAAGGAAAAATCCTCATGGACCTTTTCTTACCTGGGCCCTGTGCCCAGGTTGTGCTGGACTCGTACCGACTAAAAAAACCTCTGTTTTCCAGGGCTTTTTTGCCAAACACGGAACCATCTTCCGGCTATACCCATTGTGTTGGCAAACCCTCCTTCCTAGTTCTTCTTTTTAGTATTATTCCTTAATCTCCATGTGCTTGCCTTCCTTTCATGATGGTAATTACGAAATCCTCTAACCCACTAATTAACTCGTCCAATGATAGTTCCCCAGGAATTTGGAATCCAAAAAACTTTGCGCCTCTAATTAGTTCTTATTGACGATGTAATTGATATTTATGGACATAGGTTCCATTAATAAAGGATAACTTAGTAAAGGAAAAGAAATGTTAAGGAGTGTTCATATATGTTATTTCGGTTATAGAATGCCTTTGTATAAGGAGATAGTCAAAACTTGGTAGTCTCCTAACAAAGTCCTAAGGGACATTCATAAATACGGTGTTTGGTAGTTTTAATGGTCACTTGTTTATCTACAATTTTGAGGATATTTGTATTACTGTTTTATACAAAACATCGAACAATAATTCATTGATCGTTGTACAAATTTGTGAATGTATATCTTTCTACTCTGTACAACGACTTAAAATCCCACCACATGACATGGGCCTAATATTACACCCCCTATGTCATTTTGGATTGTTACTGTATAATTTTAATATATAAATATATCTTATTACGAGTTAGGCCTATCCAAGTGGCGTTCTGACTTTGAGTGATTGAGCAAGGTCGAGATGTATTTTTAAAATCAATACGATTATTAATTTTGATGGAGTGTGCTTTATTAATCGGAGTGGCTAGCTACTTGGAAAAGTCATGGAATCTTGGTGGGAGTTAGGGTTAAATAAAATTTGACAAAATAATTAATGATTTGGAAAGCGGAAACTATAGGAGCCAGGAATCTAGTCCGTTGGTTAACAGCCAATAGGAGATCAAGAGTAGCGCATGGTTGTCAGTTCTAACAGCTCCCTGCACGAGGTTAATCCCGAGCAAGGCTATTTACTTCTTGCAGTAGTAATAGAGTTGTGTTAATAAGTAGTTTTATTATGTTTGCATAGTTTTTTACGAGATAAACGATGGTTTTTCAATTATTTTTTAAAATTAAACATGTTTAGTCTGGTACATTTTTTATTTATTTTTTATTATTAAGACTGGGGAGGGTGTTTTAAAAGCGCCTTCTGCACTGCGACCTAATTAGATCTTTTGTGCCCCCCTCTTGTTGGACTCAGGAGAGATCTATGTCTTTGACAAAATTGATCAAACCCCTGGTCGGGAGGTTTAGTAATTCTTCTTCCGAAATAAAGATAAATTCTAGAAATTTATGTCTCTTTAGGCATAAGGCCGGGCACTCCATGATGATGTGTTCCATGCGTTCCACCTCTTCACCACAGTACCTGCAAGTATCATCATCCACCAGGCCCATCTTACTTAAGTGATACCTGCAATGGATATGTCCTGTTAGTATATCACAGAGGAGTACATTAACATTATATCAGCGCTACTGAGATATTTATTTTTTAAATATTTATTGCTTTACCGGTAATAAATATTTCCCCTGTAATAATAGTAATAACCCAGTAGAAAAATAAAGATTGGTTTTTAATTGAAGTTTCTTGCAATTTAAGAGGAAAGATTTCTATTACATTTATTTACTTATTTGGAAAAATATTGTTTTTAATGTGAAATTTCTGATGATTTGTTTACAAGGAAAGAACGCAGTTACAGATGTTTATTAATTTTTTTGCAACTGTGATCTAAAATGAAATGCATTATTTTTCCGAACGCCGTAAATGAATGTAATTGCAAAATAATAGCAGTGCTAAACAAGTTGACAAACACGCACGCTCCCTATTGGTTTCTTCAAGGTCATGCTGTCTACTGGTTCCTCCAATAAGTCAAGTTTTTTAATGTACTCAATTAATGTAACTTTGTGTTATAATTCATTTTGTACATAAACACAGAAGGTTCATTTATTTGTAGTTTATAATTATAATTATAAAATAATGCTTATAATTAAGTAAGTCATAATTTAGTATTAAATAAAAAGCATAAAAAGAGAGCTAAATAATATTGCGCTACTTTAATTCTGTTTTTTAAACCTCAATTCAAGATTAAAATAATCTTTTTTTTTTTAAATCAACATGAACAAAACAAATTTTTGTTCTTGTTGTTTAAAGGTAAAAAACCTCTTTGTCATCATCGCCTTATAAATAAAAAGGAAGAAAAGAACATAAAATACTGAACCACTTGTCTTCGAATACTGAATAACTTCAGGATTAGAAAATAATAAGAAAAGTAAATTAGTCAGGGAATTTTATAAAGTCATATCACTAGCCACTCTGTTAATTTACACTCGTAATTCTTATTTCAGTCTTACTTAGCCTTGAGTCATTCTTACCATTTTTGTCTGTCAGAATACCATTTAGGATGGTCTATCCTTTTGTTTTTTTATAATGTTACTCTAACATTAGCGTAGAACAAATTGATATTTTTAATACATTGTGTGTTTGCTATATCGGAATGAAGATAATAAGTGTATCATATTTTTTTAATAATTTAAATCGTAACATATTGTCGTAGAATAGAATATTCTTAGACCTTCTATAGTCCGATTATATTGGAGCAAGAATCATCTACTCTTGTATATTTTTCTTGTTCCCTACTCTCCTGATATGTTGTTTAAGTTTTAGAATTGAAAAATCGAAAATAATGTACTTGTTTTGTTTGAAGAAAGTTTTATACGACTAAGTGAATTAACAAATGAAATTAACGAAATATTATACAGTTTTTTATTTAGTTCAAAGTTGTTTTCTATTAAAGTGTTGTCACAATATTTTCTCTCAAGATAATTGTATTATTTTGTATATTTTATATAAAGCTCAATATATTGTAATATTATAAGAGACGAGGAATATAACAGTATTAAATATCTTGTGTGTATGTGTTTGTCACTTTAATTTATCCTGTTGCTGTATTTATTTCAGTATTAATTACACTTTACACTTTACACTTCTTCTCGGCAGTTCGTTTGATTTGACCTCTTCCATTCTTGACGATCTCTCCACATTTGCTCCTCCTCTGTTAAATTGTGTATTGAATAGATTTTGAACTTATACTTTCAGTTAATAATATATTTACAATTAATTGTCAAAATAGATGCAGAATTTTTTTTGAAATCTAATCTCCTTGTTCATGTACAGATCGTTCCAATTAGCATGGAGCGCGAACAGGGGAGTTTGCAAGTCTCCTACTCCGGCACCCACTAGTCTGGAGAACATTTCCCCTATCGCGGCGGTGTACAGTCGGTCGCTCCACACGTTTCTCTGCCGCCTGCCTATGACACCTTACAACCGTAGCATAGCGTGGCTAGACAGCAACTGACTACTTTTTGGTGCTGACTGTACTGAAGACTCACAGTCGAGTAGGAGAGGGTACGACCTTAGAGTGCATGCTCAATTGACGCTTAACGCTGCCTGGCACAGTCTACATTATGACCAAAGTGGTCAGGCAATGAAATAAGGATATGTTTTTTACTTATGTAATTGTCAAAAAAGGGTTTTATTTACATTTAATATCGTATAGCTTCCAAGGATACAGTGTTAATAGGTAAATTTACTTGTTTATTTTGACCATCGAACGTTCTGAGTATCCCACTCGATAACCGGTTTCAGCAGGTCTATCAGATTTCCATTCCTCTAAGGGACATGTCATTAAAATTATACAAGGATGGTCCATTTGTATTTCTTGGCTTATCAACGGTGCAGTCACAGTTCAGTGTATGTGCAGTTGTTTCTGTAAGTCAAGGAGAAGGAGATGACGCCATTTTGACATCACTGTTTGTTGTTTACGCTTGTAGTGGTTGTTTAGAGTTGCAAAGTTGAATGAAAATCCCATCGCTCTGTAATATATTGAGGGTACATTTTGTACTCGCAACATATTAACTAAAAAACTGGGGTATAGAAATAATTACAACTAGATTGAAATTAAAACATGGTCTAATCATCTTGCTGGCTGGGAACAGAGTACAGTAGGACGCTCAAAATGGTGTGTTCCTGGATGTTGCTATGTGAGGGTGGAGGTTAGGAATAGACCAATCATTTATTCGATATATCTTTGTTACATATCACTCTACCTGTACAGACTAGTTAACAAAATACGTACTTTCAACTTGACTCAAGGTCAATGTGCATTCAATACATTCCACGCTCGTGAGATTAGATCTGTAATTTTCTGTTTGGAACTGAATTTCAATCTAAAGATGGTGGTTGATCCGAAATCGGTAGTCTAATGGGATATCCATAGAGTACTCGATGGTCAAAATAAACAAGGTACTGTAGTTGAACTTTTTTCTATTTACAATAATTTTTAAACATTTTACAGTAAGTAAACAGTTATTGGATGTTTCTATTTTAAAATTCAAGTATAAAATACCTGACGACAGGTATTATTCAAGTACATTTCATATGAAAGATCAACAATTGTGTCCAATAAACTGAAACAAGTTAAAGATACCGTTCATCCTTGGAGGTTATCAATTCGTGCCAGTCGTCAGAGATGACTGACTACCAGTCTTCGTATCGGTCAATCTATGAACCCTCATAGATTTATAATGTAATACAGGAATATTCCGCCACAATACCCATTTTGTCGGGATGTTCTAACGATTAAGTAGATTCTAATGGACTGTGTTCTGAGATGTGTGCATAGGACATTTGTTCTACCCAATTTCATTCAGTCGATGATGAGGGATTTTATTGTATTGTATATAGGGGTGACCACTGTACTGTGCCTTCCTTTTCACTATTCCTAAGTTGCTCAGTTATATATTCCTTTCCAATCCTACAACCACCATCAACTGCATGATTTGAAGGGGATTTAGAGAGGGGTAGATCTGCCACTTATAATTGTTATCTTCTCAGTATTCTCTCTCTTTCAATAGCTACAATCTTGCTGTCTATTAGTTGGTGATGAGGCGTTACCTTACTCTCCTTACAGCGCCATATCCTCTGAGTTAGACCAGGTATGTAAGCACACAGAAAGTCTCCTGCACAAAGAAGAAAAGGGGTTGGAGCAAGTACTGGACTCGGCACATGTGTATAAGCATGCGCTAACATACACACTTCATACCCAATGTTGGGGATAATACTGCGATTCTTGATAGAGTATTGTCCTTTTTCCATTGTCTGAAAATTGTCGATCAAATTAAAATATTTCTATTTGATTGTTGCAAAGCCCTTTTACCTACAACTCTGTAATTTTGTCGTTTTTTTTTTTTTTAATTTCATCAATTTTATCCTTGTTTATTGCTGGGCCCTTTTACAGTCCTGACATATTTTATATGTTATTTATTAAATTTAATTAAAGTTTATTATTGTTCACTTGTTGCAGGGCCTAGGTTAGGTTATGTAACTACAGTAGAACCCCTCTAATCCGCCCTCGGGTGGTCCGTTACTCCTGTTAATCCGACCGTGCTCGAGATCGCGATATTGTGCCGACTTGTCGATGACTCACTGCCCGTCTGGCGCCATTCTTTCCGGTTTGTTATCGCTTTCCCGCTTCAGTGCTGTATCATCTCTCGTGTTGTTTCTATTGATTTGCTATAGTGCTTTAAAAGTTTATATATAGACTTTTAAAAGTTTATATATCACTTATTTCACTTTAAAAAAATCTCTTTATATAATTTTTTTTTTTGTGGAGGTGAAAATCTTCAAAAAGACACCATTGCACGCAATGGTAGTGTGGGATTTTTACCCACTAAAAACACCCCCGGTTATCATAACCAGTCCACCAGACCGACAAACGATTTTATTTTCTTGCAAAGAGTCGCTGTGTATGAGAGAATTAATAGCTAAATACTCTCCGCTACATTAAGCCATTAGATCATGAGGCTTCTTTCTGCTAAGGCGACGGATGTCACCGCCTACGTTTAGTACACTTAGCATGTCAGGATTTACATGCTTCCGCAATCGCATGTCATGTCCACATGCATACCTCTTCATCTCCTCCGTTACCAGGCCAATTCGCAGGTCACGATGGAGATCTTTATTTCTTACGTACCATGGCGCGTTGACCATTCCTCGCAGTACTTTGTTCTGACATTTTTGAATCATCTGAGCATTTGTGTTCTTTGTACAGCCCCATAATTGAATGCCATACGTCCACACTGGCTTCAAAATTTGTTTATAAAGCAAGATTTTGTTTCCGATCGACAGTCCGGAGTTACGTCCGAGCAGCCAGTAAAGGTTTCGATACTTGATGTTCAGTTCCTCTTTTTTCTTTTTCACATGCTCCTTCCACTTGAGCTTTACATCCAGGGTCATACCCAAATATTTAGCAGTGTTAGCACAGGGTATGATTTTATTGTGAATGGTAATGTGGGCATTTACTATCTTCTTGTATCTGAAATTTATATGTGTGGATTTGTCTTCATTGAGTTTTATGAGCCATAATTCTGTCCAGTATACTACTTTGTTAAGAGCTTTTTGCAGCTTATTCCTGGCACAATCAATGTTGGTATCGACCGCGAGGATTGCTGTGTCATCCGCAAATGTTGCCATCATGTACTATGTCTCTGGTGTACAAAAGATAGAGTACAGGGCCGAGGACACTTCCCTGGGGAACTCCTGCTGCTATATCTTTCAAGTCTGAAAACTCTGAGCCGTATCGAACTCTAAAGCATCTGTCTGCTAGGTATGATCTTAGAATTTCAAAATATTGTTTAGGTAGATCTCTATGCAATTTGTAAATGAGGCCTTCATGCCAAACCTTGTCAAAGGCTTGCGCAACGTCAAGGAACACTGCAGAACAAATTTTATTTTCCTCGAGTGCGTTTTCCACAATATTGGTTATGCGATGCACCTAGTCTATTGTCGAGTGCTTGCTTCTGAAGCCAAACTGATGGTTCAGTATCAGCTTTCTTTTCATTATGATACGCTCAAGTCTTTTCATGAGTAGTTTTTCAAAGATCTTTGACATTACAGGTAATAGAGAAATTGGTCTATACGATGTGACCTCTGTGGGTGGTTTTCCTTGCTTTGGTATGATAATAACCTCTGCAATTTTCCAGAGTTGAGGAACATGCTTGAGATTTAGGCAGGCGTTAATTATGTATTGTAATTTAATGAGTGCTATCTCTGGCAGCTCCTTTATAATCCGTCCTATAATAAGGTCGAAACCGGGTGCTTTCTTGTTGTTGAGGTGTCTACATATGTGTTTGAGTTCTTTAAGAGAAACGAGTGGTATTTCAACGTCGTCTACCTTATCTACAAGCACTGTGTTTTTTTTATCTGTGATTTGTTGGAAGGGTTTAAACACATTTGATAGGTGGTCTGCAAAAACATCAGCTTTTTTCTTTGAATTTCCTACCCAAGAACCATCTTGCATTTTTAAGGGTGGGTCCTGAAGTGGGGGCCTTTTAAATCGCCTCGCTGTTTTCCAGAGCGAGTAGTTTGTTTTATCATCGGCAGTCAGGTTACAAAGGAAATTTCCAAAAGACTCATTTTTAAAATTTTTTATTGCAGTTTTTAGTCGATTACTAAGACGGTTTGCAATGATTTTGTCACCAGGAAACCTTGATCGTTGCCACTTTCTTCGAGCATTCCTTTTCTCCATGATTAGTTCTATGATATCAGCCGGATAGGTTGTTTTTATATAATATGTAATAAATATTGACTTTTTTCGGATAATACAACCTTTTTTGCGTTCCGACCATGCCCCCCAGTCCCGAAAGTGACGGATTAGAGGGGTTCTACTGTAGTTATAGTGTTGCTTTGATTTTGTTATTAATTCTATTTGTTTCATATCGAGGAACATTTTTGTATGCTCTTTTTTGTGCAATCCTAATTGGATAAATATATAAATCGGAATTGTGATCTAAAAAAGTAGTGAAAGATGGAGAAGTGATTGTATATAAATAGTTTGAAAATCATTGATTTTATTTTTGTTGTAATTGGTTCTAATCATGATTGCGGTGTTTGTGATAAAAAGAAACAAAGACTTCCTAAATATTTCTCAGCTATAAGTTTTATACTTATACTTTAAGATATGGATGAAGTAGACACCTTAATATTTTAAGTAGACATATCAATCATTTAGTTTTAAGAAACAAAATGTATTGTAAAGTTCAGTGAATAAAAAGGAATAAGGGAAGAAATCATCAAAAAGGCGTAGGAGGCTACAACAATGAGAAATAAGCAATTGAAGTTAAACCACCAACAATGGCTGTTTGAAAGCAGTTATGTGTCCAAATTATTTTAAGTAATGTCCATACAAGTAAAGAAAAGAAGAGATAACGATGAAAAGAGTAACTCAATTGACAATTAATTAATACGAAAGATAAATAGAGAAAGTAATTGGTGAGTGAATATTTTAATAATAAACTTGAATTACCTGATTCACCTAGTGCTATAAACATTTTTCTTCAATAGACCATATAACATTCAAAACAAAAGGGAAAAAAACCCATAATTTCACCAACACAATCACCCGTTTAGCCAGTAAGTTTTATCATCCTTATAGATTAGAGATTTTTATACTAATAATAATAAATAATGTAGTATAGTGGAACAGCCCTAAGAAGGCACTTGTGCTCGGTGCGGGGCGGTAGAGGTAGAAGTGGATTATGTCGGAAAATAACACTGTTCCACAAACATTGAATCGCCAGCTACATGAGACTTGCCCTCCTAACGTTTACTTCGAGAATAGTACAGCGTTTTCACCCGATACGCTGCGAAGTGCCTTCTTAGGCCTGTTCCAATATACATACACCTCTCAGAGGTCCACTATAGTGACCACGAGCTTGGCAACCTCCAGAGCGCTAACTTGGATCTTCACCTTTTTTCATGTAATTATAAGTTAGATTTCATCTTTTCCATCAGGTCTCTCTTGACCAATTTTTGTTCTCTTCCGATCCTGATGCTATTAGAGTATTTAGTGATAAGAAGTTGTTTTGTTTTATAAGGCTATGATATGACCCAGAGGTTCACCAATAAGATATACATGGAAATTTTTGTATTTGTTGTGTATGTAGCTTCTTCTAAAGCCATTCAGAAAAATGGTTACCCATTTACCGTTTGAATATTACCGTTAACGTTTTGTTTCGAAATAGGTTTTTTTTTCTAGGAAATGTTTAATCATTAAGCCATTATTGGTGATTTTGTTTATAAAATTAATTTTGTAGTTATATTTTAAAGATTAACTCTGTTATTTTTACCGTATAAAACATGTTTGGACATTATTAATTACAGGTGTTATAGTTTTATGGTTTCTAAAGTTTGTTTTATTTATAAAATGAAATTTGGATGTCATCGTAATTCATAACTAGATCACACGGGAAGAGGTTAATAAAGAAATTTGTTCTCAAGGGCTGATTAGTAAGTACAGGTTTGGCTATTCCGAGACACCTAGCTGAATGTACACTTTTTCCATGTAGTCTTGGATTAGTTTCCTGTCAGGTCTCTCTTGAACAACTCTTGTTCTTTTCCGATCCCAGTGGTAGGATGGATATTCGAGGGTTAAGGATCTTCATTCTTTTCTTCCTTGGGGGGGGGGGGGTTCAATAATAAAATGATGATTGAGTGTATTTTCGCCTTAAAACAACAAAGAAGGAAAAAATATATATTGAAAATAATTCCAGCTGTTTAAGATGTAGAGACACCTTATTCTGATCTATTTATAGACTTCATTTAAATAAATATCTTTTTTTAAATAATGGCAGAATAAATTGTATGATTTTCCTGAACAAAAAATCTAAAAATACGTTGCTCCCAGTGTATTGCATGCTGCCTACTCATGACAGTCAGCTGGTCTGTAAGTGCTGCTATCTGGGATGTAGTTACAACAAACTAGTTGAAATTTTGGCCAACAGATGTCGTAAATTTTGTATCATTTGCCTTCACATAACTTGATGTTAGTTTGAATACAAGTTATAATTTAACATCTGGGACCAAAAAATGTTCACTATTCCTACCGCTAGGAATTATTTGACCACTGAATAAATATATAAGGAAACTGTTCACTTTTTGCTATATTAATTAAAGCGAGTTGATGGGGCACCCCATCATGGTACTTACCCAACCCGGAAATCACTTTTTTGTTTTCTAGATCCCGTGAAATGCAAAGATCATAAAAAAAAAAAAAAAAAAATGTCAACATTTGTTTACAATGATCAAACCTACCCTTTACAGTGGGTAATTCGCTAAAAGTTGAAATGTCTGTAGTGGGGAGGGGGTGCTTTCATCAACACACATTCTCCAATTATGAATCAAAGGGGGTAAATGGGCGAGGAGTAAGTCAACAATGAGTCCAGGCGGCTTAGAAAAAAAAACAGGTTTTTCATGTTGTCGAACTTTTCTAATGTTTTTTAATAATTAATTGTAGTTTTTTTTTCTTACGTAGAATAGAGAAAAATAATATGCATAATTTCCAACCACGTGTTATGGTCTAAAAATTGGAAAAACTGACTATTTCCGCCGTTTTTTTTTTAGTTTCAGGCGTAGGATCTTGGGTTTTTTTTGACCGATTTTAATGTTAATTGTCTCATTTTATTGGTAAAACTTAGACGAACATTTTGAGAGGCTGTAGAACTGTTTTGGCCGAAAAGAACCCGAAATATTGGCTATTTTTGCTCAACTGTTGCAATTTGTCAGTAAAATATGTTTAAAAAAAAACAAATTAGTGATATTTTGCACAGGAAAAATATTTTTGATCCTTCTTTGCGGGAAAACCTTCTATTTGTTTATCATTTTAAGTTCCAAGCATACAAAAATGCAAAGTTAAAAAGATTTGATTATGTATTTTTAGACCCAAAGTTAGGGTGAATTTTCAAAAAATTACGTAAGTATTTTTTAAAAGCAATTTTTTTTTTTCTTCAGCCGGTCGGAAATTTTGCCAGCATATCAGAATGTTTTCTAGAAATAAATACGAAAATTTTCAATCTTTGAAATTGAATTTGGTTGAGTAGAAAAGCGGAGAAATTGACCTATTTGCGTCAATTTTTGTAATATTTTTCTTTGAAAAAATGGCCAATATTTCAGGTTATTTCTGGCCATGTAAGTTCTACAACCCCGTCAAAATGTTCGTCTTAGTTTTGCCAATAAAAAGAAGTCAAGATATAGGCTACGCATAAATCCATTAAAACAGCGGAGAATGGCCGGTTTGTCAAATTTTTAACCTAACGAGGGGTTGGAAATTTGTGCCCATTATTTTTATATATTCTACACAAAAAAAACCTACAATTTAAAAAAAAACATTAAAACAACATTTTTTTTTTAGTATAAACCACAATATTTTAATTGAACAATATAAACCACAATTAAAATATTGTGGTTTATACTAAAAAAAATGTTGTTTTAAATTATTTAAAATGGAATACCACCAAGTACCTACGATATTTAGCATAGGCCTAAATAGTTTTAAAACTCTCTTTTTAGTCAGAAAAGGAAGAAAAAAGACATCAAAAGACACCTCGTGTACCTTAATCTGTATAAATTACTTAAGGATATACTTAGAGACCTCTGGTTTGCGCTATTATTCTTATTTTGAAAAGACCTTTAAAATGAGGTATCACTCAATAGGGGTTGCTATTTAAAATTCTTGACATACCCCCCAAACTACCCCATTTCGGGGGTAAGGGTTGAAAATTTTGATACTTCAAAAAACTCCTCCTTTGGTTATCTAAACTTTCCCCAAAGCAAATCTGTCCATTTCCAATAATAAAAAAATAATAGGGGGGTGGGACTTTATGGACACATGGTATATTAAAAGTATATAAACTTGTCCTTAATTTCTGTTGTGTGAGTGTTTAATTAGTAAATTAGCTTTAATTCGGTAATGTAATAGGAATTAAATTTTTTTTTCAAAGCTGGATACCCTATGGTGGATGGACAGATCTAGAGGGAGAGGTTTAGACCTGAAAATGTCATACGACACGAAACGTAAAAACGTTCTCAAAGTTGCCTTTTTGACGACACCGAGGGACTAAAACAGTCTACCCATCCGGCCTTCCTCTTTAGTAGTTGAAAACTTCAAATTTAATTTGCAAAGCGGGATACCCTATGATGCAAGGGCAGATCTAGAGGGAGAGGTTTAGACCTCTGAATGTCATACGACACGAAACGTAAAAACGTTCTCAAAGTTGCCTTTTGACGACACCGAGGGACAAAACAGCCTGCCTCTTTAGTATTTCAAAACTACAAATTTAATATTCAAAGCTGGATACCCTATGGTGGATGGGCAGATCTAGAGTGAGAGGTTTAGACCTCTGAATGTCAAACGACACGAAACGTAAAAACGTTCTCAAAGTTGCCTTTTGACGACACCGAGGGACAAAACAGCCTGCCTCTTTAGTATTTCAAAACTACAAATTTAATATTCAAAGCTGGATACCCTATGGTGGATGGGCAGATCTAGAGTGAGAGGTTTAGACCTCTGAATGTCAAACGACACGAAACGTAAAAACGTTCTCAAAGTTGCCTTTTGACGACACCGAGGGACAAAAACAGCCTACCCATCCGGCCTTCCTCTTTAGTAGTTCAAAACTTCAAATTTAATTTTCAAAACAAACAGTTACATCTGATACTAATCTGAAAACGGGAACTACATCTTCAAAAGTGACGTGTGTAAGGCGGAGGGAACGTTATTGTCTTGCGACAAACAATGGCGGTCTAATTAATAATATAGTAATGCATGAATTAATTACGATATCATCACTAAGCATTGTCGACGGCACTGTTGGAAGTCGCCATTGTTCCTTGTCCTGCATTGTCAGGATTTAACTTACATATTGACAGGTCAATTATTAACTGGCTTGTAGCTAATTTAGACGGATTAAGTGCCGGGTCGATTTGTTGTTGCAAAGCGTCGTCGCAAATGTAGGCAGGGATTCTGGAGGGTTTGAGGGTCCGCGGATTTTCTTAAAATATAAGTTTAATTTACCGAAAGTTCAACATATGATGAATCCTCCCCCCCACATACAAATTAATCAAACAGATCCTCTAAAGTCCAAAAGTTGGTTTCTTGCGTCTTGTAGGAAATGTTAAATTGTATTGGTAGATCAAGAGGTCTTATCCAGTAGGGTAAGTTTGTTTAAAACAGTTGTTACACAGGTTTTCTGAACCTTGTAATTGTGTATATCACTACGTTAAGCCTCAAAGGATGTGTGAAGGTACCTCTACTCGCTACGCTCGTGTCGGGGTCTCGCCCAAAACGGATCTTTAAAGTTAAAGTTAAAAATTACATTTGTCTACAGTTGTTGACAAAGTGGCATTTTGTTCATTGAAATTAGTTTGCAAAACAGCTGATTTCTCAACAGTTTCACTTTGCCCACTACTTTGCCCACTCCGAATGGCAACCGAACAAAACGGAAATTTAGGTTAAGTTTATTTGAATTGATTTATAATATACAGGAAATGTCCCGTATGTAGGTTAGATTAATTCTTACATGTAAAATAACATAAATAAACAACAAAACAACGTTTTAAAGTTGAAAAAGGAAGTAATTATTCATGAAGATGATTGACAGTGTATGGTACACGGAGAGTATTTTTCGTTTGCCGAGTTTTGAAGTTGGCAATCCCGTTTCCTCAACAATACACCTAAGTTATTTGTAATATTCATAAATAACCTCAGTTTTGACGTGAGGTTGAACACTATAGTATTAAATTAATGTTTTATTAAATTGTGTTACTGCTGAAGTATGTTTTTTATTTGTCACAAAATAGCAACTGTAGACAAAGTATAATGTGCAATTCGTGAGCAAAGTGTCTTTTTTAAACTCGATAAAATTGACGCACTCGGCAAGCCTCGTGCGTCAACATTTTTCTCTCGTTTTAAAAAGTGCCACTTTGCTCCCTAGTTGCACAAATAACTATTTTAACAATAACTTCGCTATTTGTCATCGTAGAGATGTTGGAATAACACGGGATATTTTTTTTTTTTACGGCAACCATTTTGACGTTTTTAAATCAATAAAAAACATTTTACTAGGGTTCTATTTTAGCACGCTTTAAAAACTAACATTTCAAGTGCTAAGTACAGTCCGTAGAGTGTAGAGTGGGCTTTCATAACGCGCGTCAGGTGAAGTTGCAGGCCGGAGGAGAAGTGACGTCATAACTACTACAACTGATAAAGGCATTGACTCAGCTCCGTCCGCTGTCAACGTTTGTCGTGTTGTCGTCTATTTTGTCGTTTACAAATTTTTTTTATCTTGCACCAATTTTTTTATAATTATTCAATGGTGCAGGATAGAACCAAACTTTCAATACAAAAAAATGTTTGTTTTCGAAATGTCTCTCAAATGGTACAGTTTTCAATCTAGGTTGCTATTTGATTTTTTTTTTTTTTTTTACTTTTTGCTCTATAAAAGTTATTAAAGTTTGAAATTTGTTAAAAATTTGAAAACTTGAAAATATTTCGTCACACCCTGTACAGTAATGAAGAAAAGATAACAAAATTGTTTTGCTCCAAAATGTTCAGAAAAGAGTGTCCTTTAAAATGAAGTATCACACGACCTTTGTTTCATTTGAAATTTTTTCCAAAAAACACCACCCTGCCCCCCAAAAGTGCCCTTTTGGGTCATTGAGGAGCGTCGAAAATAATTTTCCTGAATTGTTTGGTGTCGAAAAAGGGGGGTTCTAATTGGAAGGAATTTTTTATCTGGTTTCATTTAGGCGCTACAGATAGTGTCCATGTGGTCTGAAACACCCGGTGTACATAATTACAAGGTTCAGAAAACCTGTGTCACAGTTTTAAACAAACTTACCCTACTGGATAAGACTCCTTGATCTACCAATACAATTTAACATTTCCTACAAGACACAAGAAACCAATTTTTGGCAATATATTTAAACGATCAGCTTCTATTACAATTCTACAATGAGGCTGGGTAAGTACTATAATGGCTTTCGTCAAATTAGTTACATTCCTTAAAATTCTTCTCAGATAAGTTACTTAGCTGGTAAAATATAGACATTTAGAATGAGGAGATTTTAACGGTGGGATAAGAGAGGTGTTCAATACATTTAAGATTTTCCTAACCTTTGTTTTAGTTTTACTCACATGTATGGAAATGACAAATTTTGAAGAAAACTCCAATTGATAATTTCCTACAAGGTCCAAGAAACCAACATTTGGGAATTATATTTGAACGATCTGATTGTATTGCAATTGTATAATGAGGCTAGGTAAGTACTATAATGGCTTTCTTTAAATTAGTTACATTTCTTAAAATTCTCCGGAGATAAATTCATTAAACTTTAATTAAGTCATAAATTCATTGATACTTAGCTGCTTAATTTAGTATACAGTATAATAGACATTTAGAGTAAGGAGATTTTAACGGTGGGATAGGAGAGGTGTTCAATGCACTTAATATTTTCGTAACCTTTCTTAATATTGTACTTTTTTAACGGTGAAAAAAATTGATTTTTTAATTCAAAAATAAACAAGTGTAGCCTCTAAGGATTCGATCAAAACGTTAAAGATTGATTTAAACTGGTTTAGGATTGGGAACCGCGCGGCCGTGGTGAGGTGTTGAGGTTCGCTTCGCTCCAGGACAATCAGGGGCAGTTCTTATAACCGGTGAAATTTACAAAAATCGTGTTAAAAATCTCAACTTTAAACTGTTTTTTGTGCATATCTCGTGTGTTATTCAACTTATAACACACTAAATTAGATAAAAAATTTGCAGATTACAATTCTGCATGCAGTGGTACCAACCCCACCTCTCTACGATGACAAATAGCGAAGTTATTGTCAAAATTGTTGTATTTTTTAATAAATTGAGTTGGTAATGTAAAACGGGGGCAATTGAAAACAGTTTTTTGTTAATAACTCATGTATTATTCAACTTATAACAACACTAAATTAGATAAAAATTTGCAGATTTCAATTCTGCATGCAGTGGTACCAACCCCACCTCTCTACGATGACAAATAGCGAAGTTATTGTCAAAAATGGTGGATTTTTTTATAAATTGAGTTGGTAATGTAAAACGGGGGCAATTGAAAACAGTTGTTTGTTCATATCTCATGTATTATTCAACTTATAACACAACAAATTATATACAAATTTCCAGATTGCAATTCTCTGCATACAGTGGTACCAACCCCACCTCTCTACGATGACAAATAGCGAAGTTACTATCAAAAATGTTGGATTTTTTAATAAATTGAGTTGGTAATGTAAAACGGCGGCAATTGAAAACAGTTTTTTGTTCATAACTCATGTATTATTCAACTTATAACACAACAAATTAGATACAAATTTCCAGATTGCAATTCTCTGCATACAGTGGTACCAACCTCACCTCTCTACGATGACAAATAGCAAAGTTATTGTCAAAAATGTAATTGGGAACACTGACTAGGCCTAATAAAATATCCGTTCCTTCGTTCCATGTCTGTACGTAAGCACGATAGCGGCCACAAAAATAAAGTTAGGAACATGAAATTTGGTTTATGGTATTACAGTGTTCTTATATAGAACCCTATTGAAAATTCAAAAAAGGCGAATTGAAAATTTCAAAATGGCGGCCATTTTAAACCGTTTTTTGTTCGTATCTCCTGTGTTATTCAACTTATATCACAACAAATTAGATACAAATTTCCAGATTACAATTCTGCATGCAGTGGTACCAACCCCACCTCTCTACGACGACAAATAGCGAAGTTATTGTCAAAAATGTAATTTCCAGTTGACCTTCCGTTTAGTTACAAGATCGGACGAAGTGACTCGCTACGCTCGTGTCCATTTCAAGGTACGTTAGGGCTGTGACGAGCGAAGCGAGTGAAAACTTTTAATATCACATCTACAAGGCCAGACGTCAAATATATAGTGACAGAGGTTTACGAGGTTGAAAAAACATGTTAACAGCTGTTTTAATCAACTGGATAAGACCTCTTGATCTACCAATACAATTTAGGCCTAACATTTCCTACAAAGTTTGAGCGTTCAGATGATGTGTTTGTTTGACAAGGGCTGGGTTAGTAACATAACGGTGACCTTGAAATCGTCTTAAAAAGCGAGAGAATTAGGGTGAAAAAATTTAGATAATTCACAAAATTTGTTTAAATGTACTTAAAACGACGCTGTAGGGTTAACAGATTTTTTTGACTTTCCAACTCCGAACCCAACAGTTTGTTGTGGGGGCAGCCTTCCCTCTCAATTGGAAGGTAATTGTCTATTTAAAGCCGGCACCAATAGCTGTTCCATGGGCGTGACTCGACGCGGCCGCCATTACGCGATGATATATCGCCCAGGTCTAACAGTTAATTGCTATTTATTGATACAATATAAAACACTTTCAATTAATGTCCAACACTTTAAGGAATTGTCTTCATTGTATTGTACGCCCCTTAATGCACCATTTAACCCCCTCCCCCCCCCCGAGACGCAGAGATCGAGGCTAATATCCTGCCAGCTGGTGTGTGTTGCTTTCGGGAGAGTAAAATTCATTTCCTGTTCTAATACAGTTTGGGGGGGGGGGAATTATTTCAGTAGGAGAATTTTCTGTCGGTAGGCCTCAATATAAGAAACAGTTGCCGGGACGCTCAAATAGCGACGTTTTGTTAACTTTCCAGTAGGCTTATGCGAAGTCCAAATCCGTTTTTCTCTGGTTTTATCGGTGATTTTTAACACTCCGTTCGTCGTTGGACGATCTAGAGGACCGTAGAGTCTGTAGAACTCTATTGAAGTTCAGAATTGACATTAGATATATCAAGATGGCGGCCGCTTTAAAACAGATCCTTCGTATCTCGTGTGTTGTTCGATTTTTAACACACTAAATTAGATAAATATTTATAGAATTTTCTAACCCAACTTAATCTAACCTAACCTAACATAACCTGACTTAACCTAACATAACCTGACTTAACCTAACATAATCTGACCTAACCTAACCTAACATAACATAACATAACCTAACCTAACATAACATTACCTAACCTAACATACCTGACCTAACCTACCCTAACCTAACTTAACGTAACATAACATAACATACCCTAACATAACATAACCTAACAAAACCTGTCCTAACCTAACCTAACCTAACATAACATAACATAACCTGACCTAACCTAACCTAACATAACATAACATAACCTGACCTAACCTAACCTAACCTGACCTTAACTAACCTAACCTAATTTAGCCTAATCTAACCTAACCTAACTTCACCTAACCTAACCTAACCTAATCTCAAAAACGTTAAATTTGTTAAATGGAAAATTAAATTTGTTATAGTGTGGTCTATTGAAATTCAGAAAAAATTAATTAAAGTTATTAAGATCGTTTTAAACTGTTCCAAATCTCGTGTGTTATTCAACTTACAACACACTAAAATAGTTTAAAATGCGGAGATTACAATTCTGCATCCAGTGGTACCAACCTCACCTCTCTACGATGACAAATAGCGAAGTTATTGTCAAAAATGTAAGCCTAAATTAAAATAAAATGAAATTACTCACAATAAATACAGGAATATTCAAAGTGCGAAGCCTGATGATGTCTCTTTGCAGACGATACGTACGTAGCTAAATAATATTCCAGTAAGGATTATTTTAGACAGACCAATTAAGGTAAATTAAAAATATATTTAAAATAAACAATCCAGTGTCTTGAAACAAAATAAATTATCTGAAAAATCTGGGAGAACTTCGGCAGGGGCGGTCTTTCTGACCGTTTGGGGAGTAACGACCCCACCTACCCGAGTTGCCCCCTTCAGTACTGACCTGAACCTGAAGAGGGATTTTTTTAGTCATCTTTGTCTTAAAAAGAAACACAAACATTCCTAGACCTCGAATACTCTAATAGCGTCAGAGTCGGAAGAGAACAAGAGTTGGTCAAGAGAGATCTAATGGAACCTTCAGTGCTGACCTGATCCCCTGAAAAATGATTTCTTTTTTTACTATTCAACTTAATCAAACATTTCTTAATATTTCTACCTTTATCTTTGTAGGTTAGATTTGTGTCTAGAGGGCCCAGTTACTTTCAAGCCAGGATTCTCTCAACTGTTTAACCAAAATCAAACTTAATCGACTACGTTTTGCAATCCCGAATAACCCTAGCTGGATTTACACCTTTCTAAGTGTAGTCTTGAGTTAGGTACTTCTTTGTTTCATCTTTCTTAACTCTCGTCCAATACCGGTGGTATCATAGTATGCTAGAGCTAGGGGTTTTTTATTTCATGTTCTATTCTTACAAAACTTAGGGTAAATTGTTTAAAATTTCAACTGTTTTTAGGAAATGGAAAATTAGTTATTTGTGCAACTAGTGAGCAAAGTAGCACTTTTTTAAACGAGAGAAAAATGTTGACGCACGAGGCTTGCCGAGTGCGTCAATTTTATCGAGTTTAAAAAAGACACTTTTCTCACGAATTGCACATTATACTTTGTCTACAGTTGTTATTTTGTGACAAAAGATACTTCAGCAGTAACACAATTTAATAAAACATTCATTTAATACAATAGTGTTCAAACAAACAATCAATTACAATTCGATCTTTAATAACAGCATTTTTCTTATTTTTCAGATAATTTAAAAATCTGAACTGTCCATATTTTAAAACTAACTACACAAAATATAGCAGTAGTGCTAAACAACACATCAACACTGAGTAGATGTTCTCACGTCAAAATTGAGGTTATTTATGAATATTACAAATAACTTAGGTGTATTGTTGAGGAAACGGGATTGCCAACTTCAAAACTCGGCAAACGAAAAATACTCTCCGTGTACCATACACTGTCAATCATCTTCATGAATAATTACTTAATTTTTCAACTTTAAAACGTTGTTTTGTTGTTTATTTATGTTATTTTACATGTAAGAATTAATCTAACCTACATACGGGACATTTCCTGTATATTATAAATCAATTCGAATAAAATTTCGTTTTGTTCGGTTGCCATTCGGAGTGAGCAAAGTAGTGGGCAAAGTGAAACTGTTGAGAAATCAGCTGTTTTGCAAACTAATTTAAATGAACAAAATGCCACTATGTCAACAACTGTAGAATAAAATTATTTTCGTCACGCTGTGAGTCCGTCGTCGTTGTCGTCTGTACGTAAGCACGATAGCGGCCACAAAAATTAAGATAGAAACATGAAATTTTGTGTAGAGGACTATAGTGTGCTTATATAGAACTCTATTGAAATTAAGAAAAATACAATTAATAACCTCAAAATGGCGGCCATTTTAAACAGTCTAATTTCGTCTCTCGCGTGTTAACTTGTAAATTAGATAAACATTTACAGATTTCAATTTTGCATCCAGTGGTACCAACCTGATACTCTTATAGGTTACGATAATCAGTAGGGCTGAGTCACTGAGAAGAGCGCAGCGAGTAGAGCCTAACCGATGCGAGAAAACAATCTAAACAATATCGAAGTTCAGGTAACAAATTGTTTTACTGTGTAGACCCCAATACAGTTCAACTTAACAATGTCCAAGAAAGTAACTTTTGGGAATTGCATGATGGGGCTGGGTAGGTACCATGATGGTCCTCATCAACTTGTTTACAAATATTTCGGGGTATTCTTTGATTTACTGTACGTTGAAGATATCAGGTTCACCACATTAAAAAAGTCAACGAAATGTGTTTTAATTTTTGAAAAGATTTCCAGATTTTTGATGTCGCCATTTTGAAACGGGTTAAGTGAATTTTGTAGTACTACTAGTAGTCTGTAAAACATTTGGCATAACTCGGTGTCGGTGTCGTCCTGGAGTTATTACAGGTTAATTAAAAACAGACAGACAGGCGGGAAAAAAATAGATTTTTGGTTTCTTTTCTTTTATTTTTATGTCCGGAATGATTTCCAAACGTTTGCCAACCTACTTATTGGACACACTGTATAAATATTTCCACTTTACTGTAGAGGCAATTCAGGATGTGGTTGATAAAGACTTCTTGCGTGCTTTGCTTTTGATCCTCAGGGCGAGAAGAAACAAAAAACACTCTGCGAAAAGAGAGAGAGAGAGAGAAAATGGAAAATAAAGAGAGAGAGAGAGAGAGAGAGAGAGAGAGAGAGAGAGAGAGAACCATACCTGAAAACATTAATTATAGGTTTAGACATATTTGTAATGTAATATTTTATTTTGGGTCATTAAGTTATACACTAGACAGCAAGGCTGCAATAAACACCTGAGTTGTCATGAAAATGTTGTTAAAACTACAAATAGATACACAAATAGATACAAATATAAAAATCAGCTTCACATACTTTCCACCAAAACTTTATAAACTAAAGCAATCCTCTACTGTATAGAATGGATGTTATATGAACACCGAAACCTCCTGATGAACTTAATGTGACATTTTCAATTTAGATTTTCTTTCAAAACGAAACTTAAAAACATTATTTCTCTTTTGGATTTATTTATCCAAAATTTACTTTAAAAACTTATAAATTCGGAGATTCTAAGTGATAATTATTAAATTTTAAAACACTTTAAATTTACACTTTGGATTTAAATTTGTTGAATTGCACACATACAGGGTGTTAAATAAGTCCCGAGACGGCTTAATATTTTTTTATAACCATTACAGATAGAGTTACAAAGCTTTGCACATTGTTCAACAACAAAACCTATTTTATTACGTATTCAGTGGACCGCTACCTTTCCAAGGAGTAAGTAGGAAATCTTAAATGAGAGTATAGGTCGAGTTGTACATCAAATTAAAGGCCTTTAAGAGTAGAACACAATGCCGCAAACCCGACCTCAAAAGGTTCAACCTAGCTGAAATAGCGTGGGTTTAAAGTTCATATTAGCTACAACGTCAGGTATGTTGGAAACAGCTTAATAATGTTTACTAGGTAGAGGTTATGAAATGAAAACTTTGCAAATCAATATCTGGCTTAAAAAACTATTTTTTAGACTGCTCACTGGCTCTTTACCTCCAATGGGAAGACGGCCCTCAAGGAGAGGATGAAGAGAGATAAAAATTGAAAAGGGAAAAAGAGTGTGAGCGAGAATAGGGGGGAGGAGATTAAATTGACAGAAAAACGTAGAAAGAGAGGAAAATAAAGGAGGATATTGGTAGATATAAGAAGGGGTGATTGGAAGGAGAGGTAGATTAAGTCAGAGAGAGAGAGAGAGAGAGAGAGAGAGAGAGAGAGAGAGAGAGAGAGAGAGAGAGAGAGAGAGAGAGAGAGAGAGAGAGAGAGAGAGAGAGAGAGAGAGAGAGAGAGAGAGAGAGAGAGAGAGAGAGAGAGAGAGAGAGAGAGAGAGAGTAATAATCTGGATTAAACAATTCAAGCTTCGCTACTTTCTCGCGTCTAAATGACACCGGTTAATGCGGCTGGAATTTAAAAAGTCTTTTTTTTTGCGTGCTCTCATCAGATCGAACAAAACTAAACAAGCCAGCTGTCAATCTAATGAACTTGTAATGAGTTTGCCGATTTCACGGCGTTATCAACCATCTGGCATGTGTGGAAACAATGGCGAATAATTGGGTCAGGTCTACCACCTTAAGGAAAATAATTACACTGGGGGGGGGGGAGTGTTACGGTTGCAGAAAGGGATATTTCTGTTTAGATGATGATTGAGTTTTTATGTTGGGGAACTGTCATCATTCTTTTTGCTGAAGGGGGGGGGGGATTTTAAATTTAATAGTGGAACAGAAAATCGTCCCCCCGAATGTATTTCTCTACAGGCAAACGTAGTTTTAGTAATACAGGGTGTTGCAAAATTGTGATTCCAACCGAAAAACTAAGAAATACCTATAAATACATGTCAGGAATTGCCTAGTTTTCTACCTATCCGCACATTTTTTAAAATTAGTTTTTCGCAAAATAATTTTTATCTCCAGAACAGTTTTGTCCGATTGAATTGAAACTTGGCGTGGTAACTGATAAGGTAAAGAAGTATTTTGAAAAAAATAACCAACCCAATCCAATTAACCGTTTCAAAATGGCGCGTGATTAAAACAATCTAAACAAATCAAAAACAGGAGATTTTAATGTCAAGAGAATGTTTTTGTACGGTAGTCTACATGTTTTATAAATTTGATATAGAATATTGTAATTGTCAAAACAATCGAACGAAGGATTGCAGTAGAACTGCACCCATTGGTTTTAAGGACACGAAATGCCAATGTAACATAGATTTCGTCGCAGAGAAACCTATGGGAGCAGTTCTACTGCAATCATTGGTTCGATTGTTTTGACAATAACAATATTCGGTAGGAAATTAAAATAGCTACAACGAAGTCTGTTGTAAAAATAAAACTTTCTCGTTTTTGAGTTTTTTAGATTTAAAAAATGTAAGCAGCCGTAGTTTTTAAACGGTTTTTTGGATTAGGTTGGTTATTATTTTTTAAAATAGTTCTTTATCTTATTAGGTGTCAAACCGTTTTGGAGATAAAATCTATTTAGTGAAAAACAAAATGGCGAATATCTGCGAAACTAGGCGATTTCGGTCGTAGACCTATGTTTAGAGGAACCTTTACTTAGTTTTGATGTGGGAAACCAACTTTTGAAGTTTTCGAAACGCAATTTTGTAACACCCTGTATATACAGGGTGTTTGACGAAGAAACGGAAAGAATTTCAGGACGAGTTCTACTGATGGAAATAATGAAAAAAGTTGATTGAAACTGGGTTGTCTTTCTGTCGGCCATTTTGTTTATAATAATAATAATTTTGAAATTAGTAAAATTACGAGTTTAAATTTGGTTTTCAGATTGTTTATAGCCTATGTAGACTACTATTTTTTATCAATATTCTAAGATTCAAAATATTATCGACTAACAAAATGGGTTGTTAGTCGTTATTAACACCCTAACCTAACCTAACCTAACCTATCCTAACCTAACCAACCTAACTAACCTAACTAACCTAACCTAACCTAACCTAACCAACCTAACTAACCTAACCTAACCTAACCTAACCTAACCTAACTAACCTAACCTAACCTAACTAACCTCACCTAAACTAACCTAACCTAACCTAACCTAACCTAACTAACCTAACTTAACCTAACCTAACCTAACTAACCTAACCTAACCTAACCAACCTTACTAACCTAACCTAACCTAACCTAACCTAACCTAACCTAACTAACCTAACCTAACCTAACCTAACCTAACCTAACCTAACCTAACCTAACCTAACCTAACTAACCAAACCTAACCTAACCTAACCTAACTAGACCTAACCCGAAAAAAATTGGCAATTATTAAGAGCCCATGAAACATTCATTGGCCTGAGATCATTACAAACGAGGATTTATGGAGATAAACAGGTCAAATTCGTGTCAAACTGCAGTTTCGAGAGAGAAAGTGGAGGTGGTTAGGGCGTACACTGAGGAAGCCAGACGGAACCATTGAGAAAGAGGCCCTAGATTGGAACCCGCAAGGTGTCAGAAGAAGAGGTCGACCCCGAGAAACCTGGAAGAGGATCATTATTAAAGCAAAAGAGGTTAACAAGACTTGGGGAGAAGTGAAGGCACTTGCTGGAGACAGGGACAGATGGAGAGCTCTTCTGGACGGCCTATGCTCCAATAGGAGATAAAAGGAAATAAGTCAAGTAAGTCAAAGTCGCGATAGACCTACTGGTTGTTGCTACACTACCAATCATTAAACTCGTGTTAAAAAGCAATATTTTTCAATCATAACACACTCAAAAAGTAGATTTTAACTTGTTTAAAACTTTTAAAACTATAAATTAAAACTATAAATTGTAACTTAAATTTGTTTTGTAGTTGACATTATTTACATCAATTTTTTTCATAATGTAAAACTCTACAAGCTTTTATTTAAAACTTTTGTGTTCGTTATCCATTTAATAAAGTTTTTGATATGTGAAAATTTAAAAAAAAAAACTGGTTTTTATCCCTATTTTTCGATCTACCCCAGATTTCTCAAAAAATTATACAGGTATCTATTTTATTACATTTTTCAATAATATTTTTATTTCTAAGATACATGGGCAATTGTCAATTTTTGTAATTTTAAAGTTTGTAATAAATAAAATATGAAAATCCACTTTTAAGTGTTTTTTTATAAACAAATATTGCTTTTAGCAAGAGTTTTCGATTCTCTCTATAATAAGAAATAACCAGCGTACGCCTATGTGTGTTCTTGACAATTTCCTATTTTTTTTTCGTTTTAGTTTTTTCACGATAACTTAACTATTTTGCAAAGTACGGAAAAAACTTAAAAAGCATTTTATTAGTCTTTAAGAAATATTATTTTGTCTCTTATACAATTTTTGTAACTATTACAGTTTCTGAGATATTTGATTTTTTTAAATTTCAACGATCTGGGGTTTTGGATATTTACACAGTAAAGTTATGTTATACTGGTAAAAATGAATGTAAACAATGCGAATACTAAATTTAAACTCATAATAATTACTAATTTTAAAATAATTTATTTCTTTTTAAAGACAAAATGGCCGACGTGTTTCCTGACCTATGTTGATATAAACCTTTTAAATTATTTTCACCAGAAGAACTGGTCCTGAAATTCTTTTAGTTTCTTCGTTAAACACCTTGTACGTAAAATATAAGAATAATTGGTGTAATAAATTAAAGTGCAGTCTTTTGTTTTACAGTTTATTTTTTAATTCAGAAATGAGAACTACGAGCGCTGATCTCCCCCCCCCCCACTCTGACTGTTAACACTCCTGAAAAATCTAACAGTTTAGTTGTGTAAATGCATCATGAGTGAAGGCTAGGATTTGGAGGTTAGGTCTAGAACTACAGTACATCAACACTTAAAAATGTTTATTAAATACCAATTTTCAAAGTTTGTTTGATGTATAAAAATACAGGTAACACTCTTGACAATGAATTAAAATACTTAACATTATTAATAGGTATTCTGGGTATAATTTTCTTTTCTTCAAACATACAGCAAACACTTCCACATTGCTGGAAACTAGAAACAAGATGGTTATTTTTCACCAACCAAACAAAAGAAATATTCCCCTTTTTCCTTCTTCTAATTGGGTAACACTCATGACGGGTTGTTGGGGGACAGTTGTTTAAAAATCCAAACAAATTAGAACACAAAATAATTTAGTTAGTTTTATTTATTTGTTTCATTTAAAGTAGAATGTATATTACTATTCGAAGGATAGGGGGGTCTTTATTTTATGTTCTTTTCATCCTTTTTTTATAAGGCGATTATAAGGTTTTTCGTGTTTAAATAATTAATAGTATATTTCATCACTAGGACCAAAAGTGAAGCTTTTCAATACAAGCTCAAGGAAAATGAGCGAGGATCGAAAAGCTTCTTTTGGTCCAATTGATGAAGTATATTTTTCGTTATACTGCAAACAATATAAGAAAACAATTTCACAAAAACTAAAATGTTATACATATTTGTTTTCGCCATTCCGACTACTGATTAATAATTAAATATATTATAAGACTTACCGTCACAATAGTCTATGTTTGTCTGTAGTTATATCACTACGGCCGTTTCGGCTATTCAGCCATTTTCAAGTGTTATGCGGGTATTACCGTTGTCTTAGTTTAAAATAGAAATTACGAACACACGACACATAACAAACACACAAGTTCTTTAAACATTTAAAACCTTTAAAACATGATGTAGTAGGCCCACTGTCACAACGCGTACTCTGAATAGCCGAAACGGCCGTAGTGAGATAACTACAGACAAACTAGACTATTGTGACGGTAAGTCTTATAATATATTTAATTAAAATGTTACAACCTATTTACCTTCAAATCGATGGTAACAGATGTTTTAACGGTTATTTACAATCGAGAGTATCGGTTGTTTTTATAGATGCTTTACAATCGTTAATTAATTCGTATAAACGAAATAACAGCTGATGATTTCGACCTCAGCTGATGTTTTTAGGTTAGGACTAAAAATAACAACTTTAGCATATGTTTTTAAAAGTATATTGGTTGTGAAGGGAGACTCTTTCCCCGGCGTGCTGTTGGCGATATTTCAGAGTTGATACTAGATTTAAAATGAAGACAAAAACTAGGCCTATAACCCTAAGTTTCCCATCTGTCGGCCAATTTGTATAAAAAAATTAAATTTGGAAAGAATTAAGGTATTGAGGGAAGATTTGGTATAACTACGCTTTTTACCAGTATACCAAAAATCAAGACTTTATTTTTTTACATTTTCAAAATGGCGTACCTCGAAAATCATTCCCATCGCAAAATATTTACAACAATAAAAGATTTTAACGAAAAAACTAAATTAAAATTTTTTTTCTAATATAAGCGAGTTATCGAGAAAAAATAAAATAAAATATTTAAATTAGTATTACAACACAAATCGCCATTTTGAAACTGTATGAAACATATTTGATACATTTCTGGTCATAGGATTGTAATATAGAAAAAAACACAAGATCTCACAAAATTTTCGTTTACTTAATCAAACGCGTTTCAACAACAAAGTCGCCATCCTCAGTTGTACATGAGCTACACAAAGTAAACTATAACTCATAAGTTATAACTGAGGATGGCGACTTTGTCGTTGAAACGCGTTTGATTAAGTAAACGTAATTCTTGTGAGAACTTGTGTTTCAGTTTTTTTGTCCTATCTAATGTTATCTCACAAGTCAAGCTCAATTATTTATTTATAATGCATTGTAATATTATTGTTACAAATTATCATAATTTCACAAAATTTCGGATTAGGGTAATTTTGTGTGTTGTAGACAATTAGCGAGAAATTATTTATTTAGTTTTCTTTGTATGAAACTCGGTTATTCTTTAACCTACAGAAATTTTTTTTATTTTTATGAAAGGAAAGGTAGACTTAAATTTTAAATAATCAAACAATTTAATTTGCTAGCGATTTTGTACAATGGTCTGGAATATTAGGCTAATTTTAAGAGGGGTTTTGTTTTTTGCAGATAACTTCAGGAATGACAGTTGGGGGGGGGGGGGTTACAGACTACCTTTTAACTAAAACCAAATTCGAAAAAAAACATAATATTGTTTGTCTACAGTTGTTGACAAAGTGGCATTTTGTTCATTTAAATTAGTTTGCAAAACAGCTGATTTATCAACAGTTTCACTTTGCCCACTACTTTGCTCACTCCGAATGGCAACCGAACAAAACGAAATTTATAATATACAGGAAATGTCCCGTATGTAGGTTAGATTAATTCTTACATGTAAAATAACATAAATAAACAACAAAACAACGTTTTAAAGTTGAAAAAGGAAGTAATTATTCATGAAGATGATTGACAGTGTATGTACACTGAGAGTATTTTTCGTTTGCCGAGTTTTGAAGTTGGCAATCCCGTTTCCTCAACAATACACCTAAGTTATTTGTAATATTCATAAATAACCTCAGTTTTGACGTGAGAACTTCTACTCAGTGTTGATGTGTTGTTTAGCACTTCTGCTATATTTTGTGTAGTTAGTTTTAAAATATGGACAGTTCAGATTTTAAAATAATCTGAAAAATAAGAAAAATGCGGTTATTAAAGATTGAATTGTAATTGATTGTTTGTTTGAACACTATTGTATTAAATTAATGTTTTATTAAATTATGTTACTGTTGAAGTATATTTTTTATTTGTCACAAAATAACAACTGTAGACAAAGTATAATGTGCAATTCGTGAGCAAAGTGTCTTTTTTAAACTCGATAAAATTGACGCACGAGGCAAGCCTGGTGCGTCAACATTTTTCTCTCGTTTAAAAAAATGCCACTGTGCTCACTAGTTGCACAAATAACTATTTTTTCTTGTCTGATACAGTAGAATCAATTTTTTTTTTAATGTTAAAATAAAATTTTGAAAAATCTCATAAATTTCATCAAAATAGGTTGCAGCACTGTACACAGAGACAGACAAACATCCAAAACAACTTTTTTTAAACTCAAATGACGTCAAAACTGATTTTTCCGCGACAAAATTGACATATTTCTACGTACCTTCGTGACATTAACTCGGCGTCGTAGAGTGGAGCTGAGCGAATGTTTAATTACTTTAGTTAATTACTTTACTTAATGAAGCCATCATACTCGGATAGGCCTATTAACTTTCGTTATACAGTATCATAGATAGACCTCAACTATTTCCGGTTTTTCTTCATCCCTCCGTTTTCAAATTTAATGGGTTCGAACCCGCCTCTCTCCATCTCGGTGTTGGGTTTCTTTACAACATTCCTTGGAGTTTCTTTTGACGAACACTATACAAGAGAATTAAGAGAGGTCCTGTTAAAATCTCCACTATTGGTGTTGTAGGCTATGTGTTTTCGTGAGGCAGTTTCGTCTAAACCTATCTACCGATTCCTATGAAATTTATGAACGTAATGTATACAGGGTGTTTTTAAAGCCGTCTATTTTGGTGTATTTTTTTGTATTAGTTTTTTTTTTTTTTTAAACCAATATCACCCATTAGAAAGTTAACTTTCTGACTTATTTGGGAATTTTAGGGGATATTTCAGGGTACAAGACGTAGGTGTCAACTTCAAAAGTTGTAATACGAAGAGATTTATCGTTTACCATTGTATTTAGTTTTCTAAAAATAGTGGTGCAGTAAAAACTGTAGAAGGTTTTACTCTTTTTGAGATTAACCTAACCTAACCTTATCTAACCTAACCTAACCTAACCTAACCCAACCTAAGCTAACCTCACCTAACTTAACCTAACCTGACCTAACCTAAACTTACCCAACCCAACATAACCTAATCTAACCAAACCTAACCTAACCTAACCTAACCTTTCCTAACCTAATCCCACCCAACATAACCTAACCTGACCTAACATAACCTAACCACACCCAACCTAACCGTAACCCACCCAACCTAACCTGACCTGACCTAACCTAACCCAACCTGACCTAACCTAACCCAACCCAACCTAACCTAACCACACTCAACCTAACCTAACCAATCCACACCCAACCTAACCTAACCTAACCACACCCAACCTAACCTAACCTAACCCCACCCAACCTGACCTAACCTAACCTTACCTAACCTAACCTAACCTAACCTAACCCAACCTAACCTAACCTCACCTAACCTAACCTGACCTAACCTAAACTCACCCAATCCAGCATAACCTAACCTAACCCAACCTAACCTAAACCTACGTTCCATGACTGATTTCTCATTATAACTTTCAAGTCCACTTCTAAATCATCTATACAAAAGTATGTTTGCGTCTGTAACGCATTAACTCAAGAATTGGTAGGCCTATAGGTTCGGTATGTTTTTGTAAATGTTTGAGTATGCGTATAAATTGGTACATTTTGATTGGACTAGAAACATAGAAGAAGGGATTAGAATAAGAAAGTCACAGCCCATGTTAAACAGCGTGATACAAAATATCCTTAGTTTGGTTACTGGACAACAGAAAGCGCTAGTAGCATCGGTACTTGTGATACAGTAGCCAAACCTTTTTGTCCCGATGCTACTAGCGCTTTCTGTTGTCCAGTAACCAAACTAAGGATAGTTTGTAACACGCTAGAGCCTATACCTGTGACTTTCTTATTCTAATTCCTTCTTCTATGCTTTAACCGAATTTGTGTTTGTGGATTTGCATTGTATTTAGTAGTGTGACTTTGTGTAGAATTCAGTTCATTTAACATTTTCTTTGAGGTATTTTCATAAATAACGGGTGTTACAAAAGTAAGTTAAAACTTTAATTCTTTGTACTTTATTTGTTTTTAAACATAGAACAAAATAAAGTACGTAAATTCCTTTGGAATTAATCGGGATTTAATACAAAAATTTGAAGTGAAGCAAATTCTTACTTGTTAGGGTTATTAAGACAGGTGTTCGAAGTAGCCGCCATTCTCTTCCTGGAGAAGCAGTCTTCCCTCTACGCTATGCGCTGCGTTTCTTAACCTGTTGACATTTATCTCAGCTACGTTTTGAATAATTGCTTCTTTCAGTTCTTACGATTGAAGGTCTTCCTGGGCCTCTTGATGTCTCCAACGGACCCGGTGGTTTCAAACTTACTAAGCTTTTTATACGCGACTACACTGCACCGTCCCTCAAACCGTTGCCAGTAGGAAACTGTCTTAACCCGGCTGATAAACTGCGTTCACATTCATAATAACACTGAATCAATGCACGTGTTTGTAAAGGTAAAGTCATGATGGAATAAAAAACAGTTAATTGTAAACTACAAGTTTACCACCTACTGGATTCCTGTTTGAAGCTCGTCAACATTGAGAAAATTCGTTGCTATGGCAACAATGAAAAACAGCTGATGTTTTAATAACAGCGTCTGAGAAAGTTAGTGCAGCGTTTTAAAAGTCTACCTCCCTCTCAATTTAATAAATTCTGAGCTAATTATTTTAAATTATAATATAAATTGTATCTTATCAGGGGAAGCAATTAATCATGATGCGCCCTAGAGCTAAGGATGAGGGCAGTAAGTGCTGACAGAGCGTGTCAGTTTTTTAATTTCCGCTAAACTGTAAAATAAAACATAGATTACAAACCCCACCCTTCGACAGCTCATTAACAAATGACGTAAGTCGATAAGATCAGAGAATGTTTGGAGGACTTGTTGGAGTAACAATGTTGACAGTGTGGAAACCAACGCTTAGTGGACATTCACTGGAGACAGCCTTGTGAGATCGCTACCCTGGATGTTGTTTTGAAGTCTTTCCTTTAACCCGGACTATTTCCTGCGCAGGTGTCGACTACCCTTCTGGTCTATTCTGTTAGGGCTTTATTCACCTAAACTCCTCACTACCTTATCTTCAGAGTGCAGCTGAAGGAGTTTATAGGTTACTTGAACATCTCTCTAGTAGTTAGTCTTACCCGACCAATTGGATTTCTGACTGGATGGACTGTCCTTTACCTGGATACTCGTGAAAAAAAAAATAATAAGGTCTATAGTCACTCCGCAATATATAGGGTGGTTCGTAACTTCACGGTAATCTCTAATTCTCTAACTAAAAAGTTCATCGTAAGTTTCTATTATATTCTTCCTGTAGAATACATCCAAAACGAACTTTAAACAGTTCTAATAAACAATAACTAATAATTAACAACACAACTACAAATTAAATGTCAACTGTAATTATTAACTTTAAATATTTTAAAATTTAAATAAATGTTTTCGATCATACATTACTAATACAATAAATTTCGAAAGCATAACATTCTACAATAAATGTTTCAAAGTGCTTCCCCTCTACTGATTGTCAATGCGCTAACCTCAAGTAATATCCGTTTATGAAAGTAGGCCTAGTTTAAATCAGCTGTTTGCATTACGTTACAACAATGCAGCTTATTAACTACTCATTTCGTCTGTACAATTAAGTTGTATTGGTTCAACATTGTTTACTGGTTCGTTATTAGATGTATTCTGCAGGGAAAACGCAATAGGAAAGTTTCGGAGGCGGATTTTACCCCGTTTTATTGCTAACGCGATTTTTCCGTTGCAACTTTGAATGGTTATAACTTTAAAACGAAGGCATTTATCGAAAAACTGCTTTCACCATCGTTTTCCTTGTCAAATTTTACATGAAAATCATATATTACATGTCCACTTTCCTATTAAAAAAATTTTTTTTGATTCAAAATGGCGGAAAATTTCAAATCTACAAAAAAGTATAATTTTTTAAACTATATAGATCCGCATTTGTTTCTGCCTTCAAGTACCTCTCAGTTATGCAGTATAAAGCCTTTTCCATACTTAAAAATCACCCCGTGACTTATCTCCTGTAAGAAATATATAGAGATGGTGGGGGGGGGAACTTGCAGTAAAAATTTGTTTTGAGATATTTTTTTTTTCGAAAAAAAAACAACTGAAATTATTTTTGCTTTTTAAGAACATGCGAGAAAGACAGTGTTTTTGCGCAGTTTGTCTTAATTAAAAGTAGAAACACAAAAAGGCCATAAATCTAAGAACTTCTTGTCAACAACTCTTAGACCAGCTGTGATGGGGAAACTGTAAAACTAGATTATATATTCAAGTTGGAATAAGAAACAGGTGCGTGTGCAAGCGTGGGAAGAAAGACGGACATAAATCAAAAACCGGGGAACCGCTATTGTTGTTCCTTGTTGAAACAGAGATATGTAGTTAGACTGCAGTTATATATGTTTTGTAAATATAGTTGAAAATTCGGATTGGTTATATTTTCAAAAAATATTAACTTACATTTGTGATCAAACTCAATATATTATGGTCTTGTTACCCAGTATACGAACTATAGGTTAGGTTAGGTTAGGTTAGATTAGGTTATATTATGTTAGGTAAGGTTAGGTTAGATTAGGTTATATTATGTTAGGTAAGGTTAGGTTAGATTAGGGAGGTTAGAAAAGGTTAGGTTAGGTTGGGTTAGGTTAGGTTAGAATAGGTTAGGTTAGGTTATGTTATGTTAGGTAAGGTTAGGTTAGATTAGGGAGCTTAGAAAAGGTTAGGTTAGATTAGGTTAGGTTAGGTTAGAATAGGTTAGGTTAGGTTAGGTTAGGTTAGGTTAGATTAGGTTAGGTTTGGTTTGGTTTGGTTAGGTTAGGTTAGGTTATGTTATGTTAGGTTAGATTAGGTTAGGTTATGTTAGGTTCGGTTAGGTTAGATTAGATTAGGTTAGGTTATGTTAGGTTAGATTAGATTAGGTTAGGTTATGTTAGGTTAGGTTAGGTTAGGTTTGGTTTGGTTAGGTTAGGTTATTTAGGTTAGGTTAGATTAGGATAGGTTATGTTAGGTGGGGTTAGGTTAGGTTAGGTTAGGTTTGGTTTGGTTAGGTTAGGTTAGGTTATGTTAGGTTAGGTTAGGTTAGGTTAGGTTAGGTAATCGTAAAAAATGTCAATGTACGTATTTTTGACAGAGCTTTATGTTTCACGGCCT